>OX123186.2:1290000-1615136 GCA_944739405.2 Euclidia mi | reverse complement strand
GCACACGATGGTATTAAGTATTTCACGTCCAGATTCAGTTGTTTGGAGTATTTTTTCACAATGTCACTCGTTTGCTTGAGTATTTTGTTGGTAGAGTCCGTCTTAACCAATTTATATGTACTTTCATCCGACAAAAGATTTTCCATTTTTTGTTTATAATCGGACGTGTCCATCACTACCGTTGCATTTCCTTTATCTGCTCGGAGTACTGTTAGTTCAGGTCTAGCTCGTAGGTTCTTCAGTGCAAAATACTCGGGTTTTGGTAGATTCCTTCTCGGCACTTTCGACTGGCGCAATACAGCAGAAACGTCCCTGACGTATGGCCTCGAAATCTTCCTTACTCACATTGTTCTTGACTAGGACAATCCTCAACGTTGCAAATAATGGTCTCATACGGTATTCTGGATGGAGTTATCGCATAATTTAAACCTCTACATAATACATTTTCGGTGTTTTGATCTAACGTGTGTTTTGACAGATTGACAACTGTTTGTCTATGGTCGGCGGACGGTAGCGTGTGATTGGTCCGTGCAAAAACGTTCTGTTTCATTTTGTACTGGTCATTTGATTTTTGTTGTAATTTTTCAAATTTTTCTATTTTGTTCCGTTTACACGCGTAATATTTTGATGTTTCTCTGTTATTTATTGCATTGATGCATTGTTCAAAATCAAATGGAGTTATCAATCTGTATATTTCGTTAGACAAATTCTCAACATTTCTATTTATTCTGCGTAAGTCAGCTCGGTGTTCGTGAATCTTTTGTATGAGTAACTTTTGGCTTGCCTGTTTTAAGATCTTAGCGCTCCCACGTATGTCCTTCTTGGCTGATATCTTGCAGCATGTAGGGATGAGATCGTGATCCCGGCATCTCTTTAAGAAATTTAAAGATGTTATGTATCTTGCGCGCTTGGTTTGTAGATCTTCTAACCGGCGTATTTTTGTTGCGGTTTCCAGTCCGTACTGGTTAACATAGTATCTTCTTGGGTTTACGCGAATGTTACACATTGAAATTAAACTACAGTTTACGGATTTTTACGTTTAAATTATGCGATAACTCCATCCAGAATACCGTATGAGACCATTATTTGCAAACGTTGAGGATTGTCTAGTCAAGAACAATGTGAGTAAGGAAGATTTCGAGGCCATACGTCAGGACGTTTCTGCTGTATTGCGCCAGTCGAAAGTGCCGAGAAGGAATCTACCAAAACCCGAGTATTTTGCACTGAAGAACCTACGAGCTAGACCTGAACTAACAGTACTCCGAGCAGATAAAGGAAATGCAACGGTAGTGATGGACACGTCCGATTATAAACAAAAAATGGAAAATCTTTTGTCGGATGAAAGTACATATAAATTGGTTAAGACGGACCCTACCAACAAAATACTCAAGCAAACGAGTGACATTGTGAAAAAATACTCCGAACAACTGAATCTGGACGTGAAATACTTAATACCATCGTGTGCAAAACCTCCTCAATTGTATGGTCTACCAAAAATACACAAGGAAAATGCTCCACTGCGCCCTATAGTCAGTCAAATAGGGGCACCAACCTACAGATTGGCTCAACACATTGCGAAGATTCTCTCGCCACTCAGAGGCAAGACGAGAGCGCATGTAAAGGATTCCTACCATTTTGTCAGTGAAATAAAACACCTACATCTCTCTGACAAGGAAACTATGGTTAGTTTTGATATACAGTCATTATTCACATGCTTACCGGCACATGACTGTATTGAAATAACTAGAAGGAAGCTAATAGAGAACAACATGCCTGAGGAATATGCAGAAATATTGAAACACTGCTTAACAACTGGCTATCTGTTATGGGATGAGAAATACTACATACAAGTGGACGGTGTAGCAATGGGCTCTCCAGTATCGCCTGTTGTTGCTGACATCTTCATGGAGGACTTCGAGGCGCGAGCCCTGCAGACTGCCACCATCACAACGAGGTTCTACAAGCGGTATGTAGATGACACTTTTACAATTTTACCAACAGATAGTGTTAATGTATTCCTAGACCATCTTAATTCTATTCATAACCATATAAAATTTACAATGGAATTAGAGGCAAACAATTCTTTAGCTTTCTTAGATGTACTTGTTATCAGGAACAAAAACAACTCTTTGAGCCACACTGTGTATAGGAAAAAGACACATACAAATAGGTACTTAAACGGTGAATCTCACCACCATCCTAAACAGTTAGCTACCATAGGAATGTCTTTGTTTCAGAGAGCCCGGGGGATCTGTGACAAGAAACACCTGGACGCCGAGCTTCAACATGTCAAGCAAGTTCTGCAAGACAACAAGCTCCGACCGCCGCGCCAACGTCACAGATCCCCGAAAAACAAGCCAGCCACAGTAGAGAGACAACCTGCTGTCCTCCCATACATCAAGGGCGTGACCGACAAGATTGGTTATATTTTGAAGCGAGCTTCGATCAAAACTTTCTACAAGCCGCCAACGAAGATAAGCCAATTATTACCATCTGTCAAGAGTCAGTTACCCTTACAAGAGGCCGGGGTTTACAAGATAGACTGTCAGTGTGGGCTCTCATACATTGGACAAACCAAGAGAAGCATAGGCATTCGACTAAAGGAACATATAGCTGACATTAAACACAAACGCTCGACGAAGTCTGCTGTGTGTGAACATGTAGAACAAGGAACCAACCATTACCTGCGATTTGATAAACCACAGATACTTGCAAAAGAACATCGCTTTATTCCAAGAATGATACGTGAAGCTATTGAAATTAAAAAACATCCTAATTTCAATAGGGAAGATGGTTGGAATGTTCCTCCAGCTTGGGACCCTGTTATCAGGCTAATGAAACCCAAGAAGGACAAAGTCACCAGAAGACATCAAGACACAGTGAGCACATTCTGCGTAGATAGTAACACCAATAGTTAACAAATGTTCGGGTACTTTGAGATAACTTTGAAATTCAAGACAAAGACAAATATCACCTCAGTCTGCCGTGAACATGAATCCTGTAAAGAATTCGAAACGTCGGCTAGTAATAAATTAAAAATGTAGTTTCTAGATCATTAGTTTCAAATGTAATAACTCAGTGAAACCAATACATCGCGATAAAATCCGTAAACTGTAGTTTAATTTCAATGTGTAACATTCGCGTAAACCCAAGAAGATACTAGTAGACCAGTTATTGAATAAAATTGCCTGCCCAAGCATTAGTCATTGAATATTTACTAAATCTTATACTAATATATAAAGCTGAAGAGTTTGTTTGTTTTTTTGTTTGGTTGAACGCGCTAATCTCAGGAACTACTGGACGGATTTCAAAAATTATTTCAGTGTTAGATAGCCCATTTATAAAGAAAGGCTGTAGGCTATATAACATCACGTTATGAGCCACAGGAGCGGAGCAGTAGCCTTAAATAACGCGGGTGTAACTGCAGGCTCATCTTGTTCGAGATATTTGTAAAAATCTGGTTTGCGAAGATTCCAGAAAAATATATGTAGGACTTTTAAAGCAAGTTGAAATTGCTATGCGAATATATTTAACAGTAAATTCTCGTACAGAATAGAATTCCAGTTACGAGACAGGCACTTTGGATTTTCACTTTAAGCTGAATTTAGTAAAATCACTGTGTTTTACTTCGTTGTGGCATTCTCTCATAAAAAAATTTTGGACAGAAATAAAACTAGACTGTAAAAGTAGAAATGATTTATGTTTTAGATTGGTAGGTCAGAAATAAAGCGCATATTCTTAACGAATAGAGGACTTTACCTAACATTAAATTTAAAGGATAAGAAGAAAGGAGTAGGGATTGTCTACATTGGATCAAATAGTGTGCTGTGATATTATGTGCCAACATCTAAAAAAAGGTTGATGTTATAGAATATGAAAATAATAGATGCTTAGGTTACAATCAAATAAAACTGTAGCAGAAAAAAATACAATTCACAGACAGTGAACATTGTTTCTTGCAAGTTTAACAGCGGGAGCCGGGAGGGCTCTCGTTCACAACACAGAAGAATAAAAAACACGTAAGATATTTTGATCAGAATTGAGTAGGTACCTATTGATAACAATTTTGTATGTTTATTAGATTTAGGATATGAATATGCTAGTATATTACAGAATCGAAACTTAATCTCATAATAATCATAATCTATAAATTAAATTGTTAATTATCGCTTGCCGCGTGCCTCGGAGAACACGTTAAACCGTCGGTCCCGGCTGTCATGAAGATCTTTGACAGTCGTTACGGGGAGTCAGTACCCTCAAATAAACTGATACTGGTCTAAACCAAGGAATATCGCTATCCCTTTGGGTTGCGGAGGTCAGACGGCAGTCGCTCTGTGGAAAAGTTGATATTCTGTCATATCTGGTTAGACCAGTAAGTGGACCTCAGGACAACGCTAGGGAGATGATAAATCATCTTAATATATAAAATCCTTGCGTTACTGACTGATTGACAGACACGCTACAGCCGAAACTATTGGGCGCAGGAAGCTGAAATTTGGCATGTATGTTCCTTGGGGACCGTAGGGGTGCACTAAGAAGTGATTTCCCGAAATTCCCACGGGATCGGCCAAAACGGGTAAAATTAAAAAAAATGCAGGCGTAGCTGCTGGCGTCCTCTAGTAATCTATAAGAATATATACATAAACCAAAAAAAAAGTGAAAATATTTACACTGTTTAGCGGTCTTAGAAGGCCACCGCATCAATATCTTTGTATGTTAAAAATATACATGTAAATATTATGTCACTTGTCTCTATTGGGGCACAGGGTGACAACAGTATGAGACAAAATTTAATGTACAAAGTTAAGAAAAAGATTATACCTAAATTCTATTTACATATCGTACGTCCTAAAAAGTACATCATCATAAGAGCAACAGAGTTACAAGGAAAACTGAACAAGCGCTCATCAGCACTTCGATCGCAATTAGGGCTCATACACTTGGTTAAACATGTTTCACGCGTCGAAGACTTACTTGAAGGTTCTTACGGACGCCTACGTGAATCATACTATATCGAATACACACAACTTATAAAGATATATATGTAAACTAGCTGACCCGGCAAACGTTGTTCTGCAAATTTTTTATTTTTTTTTGAAAAATAGATGTTGGCCGATTCTCATAGATACCGGATAAGCACAAAAAATTTCATCAAAATTGGTCAAGCCGTTTCGGAGGAGTATGGGAACGAAAACTGTGTCACGAGAATTTTATATATTAGATAGATTTTGGTTAAAGAAATCTTTGCTTTTTTATACAACATCAACTGTTGTGGTGTAAAATGTTTCCGCTAATCAGAGCTGCATGTGCTTTTAAATTTGTTGTATTTTTAAAAGGGATTACTAACCTCCTGGGTCATAAACAAATGTTATCCATGCAAAGTTCCAAACTCCTAGTGGTAACAAGTCCACAGAAGGGGACTTTATTATACTGTGTGCATAAAAAAATTGATTTTTAATGAAAATAACTAGAACATTCTTTATTGTACGTAGAGGTTAGTGCTGAATCCATATCCATATTAAAAATACATTTAAGTTAAGTCTCATAAATTTTGAGAAATTTAGTGATAACACATTTTTCGCTGGTTTTGATTATGACCCTACTCTCTAACTTAAAATAGGGCTTGTATTGGGATTTAAAGTGTATAATTTTATTGAAGTTGAGACCTACGCCACTTTATGCACCCTGGAAAAGATATTCTGCTATGAATCGAGATATTGTCAATGTCGTAAAGTAAAATGTTTATGAATCAATCATAAATCCATATGAACCATCATCCATACCAATTCTAAAACGACTACTTAACCTTCTTCAGTATTTGTGCAGTCATCCGATATCACACATCATCCATAACTTCAAATCGAAGTCTCAATACAAAACAGTCCACTTTGCATATTACATATTATCACAAATCTTGTTAGTCAATACTTTACAGTCTTGGAATCGCTCCAGCACCTCTGTTTACTACCGAACTACACTCGTACCCGGATATTGCAAGAGTTATGACCAGAATATGACCAGCTCTGTTTCGTGGCATTGGTTGTCAGTGGATAGCATCTGCGTATTGCACTTTGAAACGATTCTTCGTTCGTGCCAAATAGGTTTTGGATAAGAACTATCTTAGTTTTCGAGTGTATTGTTTGGGAGCACGAATAGGTTGTGTTTCAACGCTTTGTCGGCTCTGGTATGTGTAGTCCCGGTTGACTCTAGTATTTATTTAATTCACAAAATATATTTTTTTATAGTCTCACGCCTGTATCCCCGAAGGGGTAGGCAGAGGTGTAAATATTACACCCACATTTCGCCATGAATTTTTAGGTCCCACGTAATAGGGGGCGAGCCTATTGCCGTTACCGGGCTCATCACCAGACTCCGGGCTGGTACTGAGTATTCGGAATATCGTTTAGCGTCTGGAAAATCCTGGAAAGTTGTTTTAGATCTGTCTTTTATCTAATTATGTATTTTAAAGTGGAACGGAAACCTCAAACATAAAACTGCTGAAAACAGACTTTGCATATTCTTTGTACTCATATACTAGTCTGTTGAAAACTTTATATTTATTTAACAGGTATATATTATATCGCTTAATTATTGCGTCGACGTCTTTAAGAATTATCACGAGAGAGTCAAAGCCTGTTATCTTCAATGGCCACTATTCTGAACCTGCCAGGACACTGCCACAGCTGATACAATATTATAGTTGAGATGCGTGTAAAACTAATTCCTAAGTACAGTCGCGGTCTGAAAGTGATTACCACCTTAAGGCTTATAATTGCATGAACACATCAATGACACAAGGACATTGACTTATATATTACTGCGTAAGGACCGGGCCAACCGCGCGATTAAATGGCACCATCGCGCTGGCCCTAAAAATGTCAGTTTAGGGCCAACGCGACTCAGTCGACAATGGTCCGAGTAAACGAGTATTGGCTTGTCATAAAAATGCCTAGTTGTGTAGTAAAAGGCTGCAAAAATTACGATACAAAGGTCAAAAAGGAACATGGGATATCATATCATAGGTAAGTAACCTTATATTACTTTTGTTGCCATTCAGTTATTAAAAAATACATTTTAAAGTGATATTCATTTTACTATCGAAGTCCACGATGGCGGCCATTGTGTGGCCGCCTTTGAACGCGCTAGTGAACGAAGTAACTTTGTAGGGTCGTCATCTTTTTTTGTTTTATTGTTGTCTTAAGAACTAAGTCCAAGTAATTTTGGTCCTTGATATGTTTAATATTCAATAAGGTAATTCGGTAATAAAAAAATCACGCCATCTGTGTTAATGCCGTTATCAAGCTTCTGGTGAAAATGGATAGGAGAAATCTGTAACACAAGGAAATTTCGCCCACGCTTAGGTCCGCGTGAATTTCGGTTATCGTAGATACTAGCCTAGATCCTTTCTTGGGATTCAAGCTTAGTCTGTACCACATTTCATCAAAATAGGTTCAGTGGTTACATCGTGAAAGCGTAACAAACCAACAGACAGACAGTTACTTCCCCATTGATAATATTATTATGGAAGTATGGATATGGATATTAGTATGGAAGTATGGATATGCAATAACGAATTACAATTCAAATATTTTGTAACTTACAAATTCAACACGTAACGAGATTTGGAGTCGCATTATTAAGGAACAACGTAAGGAGCCTTCTTTCAAGCCTCATAAATAATTACTTTTAAATATCCCAATACCTTATTAGTATAACAATAAGTTGATTACAATTTCAAATAAAGCTGATTGAGACAAATTCGTTATACTTACACGTTTTCTTTGCTACCTGTAAAATATCATCACAAATAGGAAATCGTTATGTACGAGTACCTACCTTTATCGGCATGTTAAAATATGAAAAAAGTTATATACGTGCTTACAAGGTTACGTCGTTGACCTATGCAACACGACACTCACGAAGTTCGTACCTATGAGTTATGACACTTATGACAGATGTCACTATTTTTGCTTGTATTAAGAAGGCTTGTATAAAATGTTCAGATGGGCGTATCCTTCCTTTTGAAATCATTGCACAAGGACAACGATTTTAGGCAACCAATCTATGATAACATGCGTTGCGTAGCAAAGCAACTGGTGTCAATAACTATTTAAGATTTATTAGGTATTCCACATTTATAACATACGTTCATTTAATTACAAGCGTGATATTTACACTGAAACTAAAATATTTGTAGTCTTCAAATAATGTAATTTTAAACTTGCTATTTACGATTTTGGTACCTATTTGTTATTAATAAGTTTATCAAATGACTTTTACATTGACCTGACATTGACAGATTAAAATGAAAGGGATGGCGAAAATACGACACCCTGAATATAAAACCTTTTTGAAAAAAATACAATATTTATATCGTCTAGCGTAAGACTGCCTCGTTGGTCTAGCAGTAGTGCACGACACGACAGCTCATCATGAGGTCTCGGGTCCGATTCGCGGGTAAGGCTCGGAAAATGTTGCTAAGGTTTTCTGTTAAGAATTTCTTAGTGACAAATTATTAGGAATTTATGTCAAGAAATTCTCAATAATCAGCCCGAAGTTGGCGGTGTTTCACCCCCGTGCATCAGAATGTCATGCTGTCATGATCTATGGCAGTCATTAGTGGGAAGTCAGTGCCCTCAAATATACCTACTGCCTACTGGTCTAACCTTAGAATGATGTTAGATGGCATTCGCTCCGTGTAAAAACTGATATTCAGTCAATTCTCGGTAGACCTGTAATAGCAGGCCCTGGGCTCCGAAGCGCAAGCTTGGGATGCAACTAAGAAAATGCTAGGGTGATGATTATGATGATATCGTCTAGCGAAAATCAGGGCGCGGTCAGACTGTGAGCTATAATGATAGTGGATGGTATGCTAGTTACGTTAAAGCGCATGCTGATCACATAAGTGAGCTTTTGTTTAGATAGTACCATTTTATTACAATAAGTAAGTGTTTTTATAATTATAAAAAAAATAAAAATAAAAAAAAAACAGCAAAATAAATGCAATTCTATCATTAAGTCAAATTATTTCATCAACCTAAAAATATTCATACTCTTTTTGTTTGAATCGATGCCTTGCCAATGATTGAAAAGTAATAAGTACTCAGATATAGTATTTTAGACCTTGCTGAACCCAGCGTGACAAAGAATGTAATTTGAAAAGTGGTAAACATTTTTAGACCGCGACCGTACCTTATTAAAGCATCCCTAAAAATCTGCCAGGTAACAAATTACCGTTACAAGTTATAAAAAGAACTCAATCTTTGTTCACTATTCATACCATTTAAATCACCAAACTACATTATCATCCAAGCTTCATGCCAAATGCCAAACTCGTGGCTATATCTCAATTCATACAATAAAACAAACACGTGTGGTCTGTAAAATGATGTGGTACTTGTATTTGTCCCCAATACGTGGTGGTTTATTCATTAGCCCAGGTTGGAGCCGCGCCCGTTCCCAATAAACTGCTGATAAAACTCCACCACCACCGGACACACTTTGTTCTGTGCTGGAATTGGGTGACGCAAGTCATGAGCTGAGCATGTGTATTTATTGTTTCTTAAATATATAAAATGGTTATTCAGGATCATCTTTCAATGCACTGTTAAAACTGCTGGATATATAGGCCTCTCCAATGGCACGCCACTGAGCCTGACTTTCGAGTCTAACTTAATTGATATAAAAGAAAAATTCATATAAATATCTTTATGCATTTCAAGTCCTTTAAAACATAATAACATTACATTAAAGCGAGAAGCTTATTAATAGAAATAGATGAACTTTAGTCAGCTTTCAAGAAGTAGTAATATCGAACAATGATACTTCAATTACTAATTTATATAGGTATGTCTTATTTTTTTAATGTAATTGTGTATCCCACAACGAAATTAAAATAAAACAAAAGAGAAAATGAATGTACCCGCTGTAGTCTTACAACTTGCGGCGTCATAACAAACTTATTGCTTTTCCCGATGTGAAAACTTCAGATTTACTTCTTTTTATTTTGTGGCGAACTTGGTTTACCGACTTTAATGAGCCTGATGAATCGTTTATACTTAGTAATACTAAGTAAAAGTACTCAACGAAATCAATACCGAGTTTCCAAGGAAACCGCTCAAGTTTACTGTAGCCTTCATTTGGAGATGGAATGGCTGAATGTTCAAAAGATTTGTGTGAAAATACAATTATGGCGGAGTAACTGGTAACAATTGCGTGGATAGCCTAATGGCTTAAATGAACGACTACGCTAGTAAGTATTGTGAATTCGTTCAACACCTGATATTACTTCTAGGTATTATTTGTAAACATTGCTTGAAGTTTGTGAATAACTCCACGATATAGAATTTGTTACTAGTGCTCGTTTTGTCTCTTAAAATGAATAAAATTTTAAATTGCCATTGCTGCTGGCATCGTGGTAGCACTAAGACGCTCGCAAAAGTTCCACATTGTTATCTTTTTATCACTATGGTCTTCCTATATGTGAGACTATAACATTACCTAAACAAAACATTATGGAAAGAAAATGTTCGTCAAACTCCTATGACTTGACTTATAAAGTCTATGTCATTTATTTTACAAACAGGCAACGCCGCAGCAGCCGCAGAATGTAAGTTACAGCTCACTTCAGGTACGTTTAGAGTAGTTCTTAACAGTACCTGAAGTGAGCTGTAACTTACATTCTTACAAAAAACATAGCTACACATCTAATATTTTATAAAATGAAGTCCCTTTCACGCCCTGTTCTTATTTTTGTATGGTGGTTCGGCGTTACACCGAAACCGTATGTTCCTAGGCGAGTTGAAAAAATTATTAATATTGTGGACTATAAGGAAGTGGGTTCTGATCGCCTAGGAAAGGAAAAGTGAGTGGGTTAATGGGAGGAATAGGAGACGGGAGTATGGGAGTACACCTTACCTTGCACGTCAGTCTTCTTCTTTGCAAATGGCGTGGTCCTGGAGTCTTCGAGTATACCCGACGGACGTCATTACTGCACTGATCACTCCGTCTGGATCCAACCCAGAATTATACAATTCACTCCACTTCACTCGCGGGTGGTTTTGTTGCGTTTATGGTATAAAGCGGTAAAATATGGCGGCGTTCGGTACACGTGTTCGGCGCGACACGGATGATTCTAGACTCCTTCGTAGCGTCGTTGAATTCTTGCGACCAATCAGCGAGGCGTGCCTTTGGGACGGAAGGAATAAAATGATCGCTCGTATTGGACGAGCAAGCGAGGAACGACAAATTATCAATAGAAAGGTAGATGGCGCTACCATATGGTTTTCAATAGTGATGACACCATGTGTGATGGCTGACAAATATTTAGGTGTATAGCGCCGGTTACAGAGGCCTATTTACCTTTAAGGAAATAGAGGTAGATGGCTAGCTTTTCCTAGCTTTTATAACTATTGATCCCTGTAACAAAATATCATAATCTTTAGTAAAGTAAACAAAAATCCCAGCAAGACGGCCCATCGTACTCTTGAAAGTTGAGTACACAGCGTAAGTATTCGTCGCACGTAACAAACATTTACAAAGTCGTACCATTTGTCAAGCGTAATGTAAGGCATTTAAATGATGTATCGTCTTACAACGACCAGATGATGGGACGCTGCAGTACGCTCAGATCACTTTACTACGACTTACATTTAAATGATGTATCGTCTTACAACGACCAGATGATGGGACGCTGCATTACGCTCAGATCACAATACCACGACTTACATTTAAATGATGTATCGTCTTACAACGACCAGATGATGGGACGCTGCATTACGCTCAGATCACTTTACTACGACTTACATTTAAATGATGTATCGTCTTACAACGACCAGATGATGGGACGCTGCATTACGCTCAGATCACAATACTACGACTTACATTTGAATGATGTATCGTCTTACAACGACCAGATGATGGGACGCTGCATTACGCTCAGATCACTTTACTACGACTTACATTTAAATGATGTATCGTCTTACAACGACCAGATGATGGGACGCTGCATTACGCTCAGATCACTTTACTACGACTTACATTTAAATGATGTATCGTCTTACAACGACCAGATGATGGGACGCTGCATTACGCTCAGATCACTTTACTACGACTTACATTTAAATGATGTATCGTCTTACAACGACCAGATGATGGGACGCTGCATTACGCTCAGATCACTTTACTACGACTTACATTTAAATGATGTATCGCCTTACAACGACCAGATGATGGGACGCTGCATTACGCTCAGATCACTTTACTACGACTTACATTTAAATGATGTATCGTCTTACAACGACCAGATGATGGGACGCTGCATTACGCTCAGATCACTTTACTACGACTTACATTTAAATGATGTATCGTCTTACAACGACCAGATGATGGGACGCTGCATTACGCTCAGATCACTTTACTACGACTTACATTTAAATGATGTATCGTCTTACAACGACCAGATGATGGGACGCTGCATTACGCTCAGATCACAATAGTACGACTTACATTTAAATGATGTATCGTCTTACAACGACCAGATGATGGGACGCTGCATTACGCTCAGATCACTTTACTACGACTTACATTTAAATGATGTATCGTCTTACAACGACCAGATGATGGGACGCTGCATTACGCTCAGATCACTTTACTACGACTTACATTTAAATGATGTATCGTCTTACAACGACTAGATGATGGGACGCTGAATTACGCTCAGATAACTTTACTACGACTTACATTTAAATGATGTATCGTCTTACAACGACCAGATGATGGGACGCTGCATTACGCTCAGATCACTTTACTACGACTTACATTTAAATGATGTATCGTCTTACAACGACCAGATGATGGGACGCTGCATTACGCTCAGATCACTTTACTACGACTTACATTTAAATGATGTATCGTCTTACAACGACCAGATGATGGGACGCTGCATTACGCTCAGATCACTTTACTACGACTTACATTTAAATGATGTATCGTCTTACAACGACCAGATGATGGGACGCTGCATTACGCTCAGATCACTTTACTACGACTTACATTTAAATGATGTATCGTCTTACAACGTCCAGATGATGGGACGCTGCATTACGCTCAGATCACTTTACTACCACTTACATTTAAATGATGTATCGTCTTACAACGACCAGATGATGGGACGCTGCATTACGCTCAGATCACAATAGTACGACTTACATTTAAATGATGTATCGTCTTACAACGACCAGATGATGGGACGCTGCATTACGCTCAGATCACAATAGTACGACTTACATTTAAATGATGTATCGTCTTACAACGACCAGATGATGGGACGCTGCATTACGCTCAGATCACTTTACTACGACTTACATTTAAATGATGTATCGTCTTACAACGACCAGATGATGGGACGCTGCATTACGCTCAGATCACAATAGTACGACTTACATTTAAATGATGTATCGTCTTACAACGACCAGATGATGGGACGCTGCATTACGCTCAGATCACTTTACTACGACTTACATTTAAATGATGTATCGTCTTACAACGACCAGATGATGGGACGCTGCATTACGCTCAGATCACTTTACTACGACTTACATTTAAATGATGTATCGTCTTACAACGACTAGATGATGGGACGCTGAATTACGCTCAGATAACTTTACTACGACTTACATTTAAATGATGTATCGTCTTACAACGACCAGATGATGGGACGCTGCATTACGCTCAGATCACTTTACTACGACTTACATTTAAATGATGTATCGTCTTACAACGACCAGATGATGGGACGCTGCATTACGCTCAGATCACTTTACTACGACTTACATTTAAATGATGTATCGCCTTACAACGACCAGATGATGGGACGCTGCATTACGCTCAGATAACTTTACTACGACTTACATTTAAATGATGTATCGTCTTACAACGACCAGATGATGGGACGCTGCATTACGCTCAGATCACAATAGTACGACTTACATTTAAATGATGTATCGTCTTACAACGACCAGATGATGGGACGCTGCATTACGCTCAGATCACTTTACTACGACTTACATTTAAATGATGTATCGTCTTACAACGACCAGATGATGGGACGCTGCATTACGCTCAGATCACTTTACTACGACTTACATTTAAATGATGTATCGTCTTACAACGTCCAGATGATGGGACGCTGCATTACGCTCAGATCACTTTACTACGACTTACATTTAAATGATGTATCGTCTTACAACGACCAGATGATGGGACGCTGCATTACGCTCAGATCACTTTACTACGACTTACATTTAAATGATGTATCGTCTTACAACGACCAGATGATGGGACGCTGCATTACGCTCAGATCACTTTACTACGACTTACATTTAAATGATGTATCGCCTTACAACGACCAGATGATGGGACGCTGCATTACGCTCAGATCACTTTACTACGACTTACATTTAAATGATGTATCGTCTTACAACGACCAGATGATGGGACGCTGCATTACGCTCAGATCACAATAGTACGACTTACATTTAAATGATGTATCGTCTTACAACGACCAGATGATGGGACGCTGCATTACGCTCAGATCACAATACTACGACTTACATTTAAATGATGTATCGTCTTACAACGACCAGATGATGGGACGCTGCATTACGCTCAGATCACAATAGTACGACTTACATTTAAATGATGTATCGTCTTACAACGACCAGATGATGGGACGCTGCATTACGCTCAGATCACTTTACTACGACTTACATTTAAATGATGTATCGTCTTACAACGACCAGATGATGGGACGCTGCATTACGCTCAGATCACTTTACTACGACTTACATTTAAATGATGTATCGTCTTACAACGACCAGATGATGGGACGCTGCATTACGCTCAGATCACTTTACTACGACTTACATTTAAATGATGTATCGTCTTACAACGACCAAATGATGGGACGCTGCATTACGCTCAGATTACTTTACTACGACTTACATTTAAATGATGTATCGTCTTACAACGACCAGATGATGGGACGCTGCATTACGCTCAGATCACTTTACTACGACTTACATTTAAATGATGTATCGCCTTACAACGACCAGATGATGGGACGCTGCATTACGCTCAGATCACTTTACTACGACTTACATTTAAATGATGTATCGTCTTACAACGACCAGATGATGGGACGCTGCATTACGCTCAGATCACTTTACTACGACTTACATTTAAATGATGTATCGTCTTACAACGACCAGATGATGGGACGCTGCATTACGCTCAGATCACTTTACTACGACTTACATTTAAATGATGTATCGTCTTACAACGACCAGATGATGGGACGCTGCATTACGCTCAGATCACTTTACTACGACTTACATTTAAATGATGTATCGCCTTACAACGACCAGATGATGGGACGCTGCATTACGCTCAGATCACAATACTACGACTTACATTTAAATGATGTATCGTCTTACAACGACCAGATGATGGGACGCTGCATTACGCTCAGATCACAATACTACGACTTACATTTAAATGATGTATCGTCTTACAACGACCAGATGATGGGACGCTGCATTACGCTCAGATCACAATAGTACGACTTACATTTAAATGATGTATCGTCTTACAACGACCAGATGATGGGACGTTGCATTACGCTCAGATCACTTTACTACGACTTACATTTAAATGATGTATCGTCTTACAACGACCAGATGATGAGACGCTGCATTACGCTCAGATCACAATACTACGACTTACATTTAAATGATGTATCGTCTTACAACGACCAGATGATGGGACGCTGCATTACGCTCAGATCACAATAGTATGACTTACATTTAAATGATGTATCGCCTTACAACGACCAGATGATGGGACGCTGCGTTACGCTCAGATCACTTTACTACGACTTACATTTAAATGATGTATCGTCTTACAACGACCAGATGATGGGACGCTGCATTACGCTCAGATCACTTTACTACGACTTACATTTAAATGATGTATCGTCTTACAACGACCAGATGATGGGACGCTGCATTACGCTCAGATCACTTTACTACGACTTACATTTAAATGATGTATCGTCTTACAACGACCAGATGATGGGACGCTGCATTACGCTCAGATCACTTTACTACGACTTACATTTAAATGATGTATCGTCTTACAACGACCAGATGATGGGACGCTGCATTACGCTCAGATCACTTTACTACGACTTACATTTAAATTTATATTTTTTACAGCAGGGGTGTCATAAAAACATATACTTATTTGATATTGTAGCTGTGATCTGAATGGATGCTTGAAGAAATGCTTATGGAGTAGAGTCAAAAGCAATGAACAAGGGAGTGTAGCGATAGCAAAAATTGGTTGCCTGTAAAGTCGGTATACGGGCGAAAGTTTTACGTGACAACGACTTTGAGTGGTAAAATAATTTTAATGTGAATATTCATTCGTATAGTAGGAAGAAGGATGAAAGACGCGTGCTTTTCACTTTTTACGTCTGTCTCTCTCGCTCTTAGGCGGGACGCGTGCCTCTCACTCGCTCTCATTGTGAGCGCATAACGTGAGCGGAGCGTAACGCAGTTTCTTGAAGTGTCACCCGGCAAACCAATTTATAAGACGTTGTCACGTCAAAAGTCTCATAGTAGAGCTTCGATTATCCGTCATGTATCTATGAAGAGTATGAAGAACGAATTTTAGCACCCTAGCGCTAAAATTCATTCATTTATTCAGAGTATGTCATTGCTGTTATTGACTGTGGGTAGCAAACAGAATTTCTTTGGCAGAATAAGTATACCTTTACCTTGCGAATCATTGTTGTTGTATTCCTGATCGTAGGTATAGGGTAAGTGCCGCAATAAATCCTGTTTCGCGGGCGATTTAACAAAAATACTATCAACGGACACGTTGAACACCTAGATTCGAAACAACAATTAATCGATCACACGACGTGTTGTCTCTTGCACATTACTAACATAGAAGCAACATCTCTAGCAAGCCTTGTTGTAGTGCGGGAGACGTAAAAAAATAAGATAGCATTATAATAATATGCCTTTAATAAAGCTACCAGTTGCCAAGAGAGTTATTATCATTGACATCGGAGAGCTCCGTAATAGTTTAATATACGAGTGTGGCTCCTTGCCAATATATTGAAATGATACATGGCATATTCCCTTGCTTAGCAACACAATGAAGCTTAGGAGTGAAGGTGTAAATATTTTCTTAGTTATAGTGTACATTTTCTGCCAATATGGCATATGACATGGTCTTCGTGGTGTTCTCATCACGAGACTACAATGAGTCTGGTTTGAGTAGATGCCGTTGACGCTTGTTACTCTTTCATCCAAATCTCCTGAGCGGATTTTGTTTCAAAATTGTAGTGGGTATACCAAAATAGCACATAGGCTACTCTTCGTCACGATAACTAACAACCATGCATATGGAGCTGCGGGTAGAAACTAGTTTCTTGACGAATGCCAAGTCGTTATTGTCGAACATAACGAGAGCAAATTAACCAGAAGAGAACCAGTACCGTAGGTGCCATATAATCCTCGCCAAGCCCTTTGGGAAGGCATGAATCTAACATGCATGTTTAAGAATTCTTCATTAAATTATTTTAAATAAAAAAAACACCGCCTATTGTACCGCAGCAAGAGAGAAGCGACGTCCCGGAAAATGTTGTTTGCGGTCGAGTATGCGCAGTTTTTGTGCCTTTTTGCTTCTTGCTTCGAAGCAGAGAGCCTCGGATGGCTTGGAGTGATGCCATGTACGATAAAAATCTCAATTTCAGTTTTATATAGTCCGCCGTGTACGAGCAGGACAGGATGGGATTACTTTTAGCGGGATTTATCGCCCGATAAACGAATGGACTCAATTTACCATTTTCAGAGTGTTTTTATTAAGTACCTGAGGTATATTAAAATATAAATCTATACTACTAGTAAGAAAGTATTTATTTCCAAAAAACGATTAACAATTGGAGTATTTATGGTCCCAAACTAGGCTAGGCCTGTATCTTGGGCACCATTTAACAGATATAACTGTGATAAAGTTTTTGTACAAGATAAGAAGAGCTTAATAGCTTATGCTCAAGCTTAGCATAAGCTTAACACATTAAATATAATAAAATACAATGTAAAATAATAATTGCTAAAATTAAGAGCGCGTTGTGGTATAAATAAAATACATATCATGCATAGCATATCTTTATCAATTGATAATTTCTCTATTGACTACAAACTTTCTTTCTCCCTTAAATAATTAAAATTGCTTTGCTACATAGTGAAAGATTCCGAATGAAATCTTTTATTGTAAAGCACTTCAATATCAACTACTAGCTTTTGTGCTTCATCCGTCGACATAGCAATTTTTTTGTTCGGTGCCGAAAGAGGCAGCGTGATGTTAGAAAGCCCACAATTGGTTTATCAACTGTAAAATAATTGCTTAAATACGATTGAACATCAACTGCGAAACTCCACAGGTGTATTATATTAGTAGGCATAGAAGAACACCTAAATATATACTCGCATTTCACTCAACTTCTATAAACACCGATCCATACGGTTATTTTTAACAACAATCAACATTCAAAGTTCAAAGGGCGAGCGAACGGTACAAAGAATAATCCGTGATTATTTTGTTCAAAGCTACAATTCCTTCTTACAGCTCGTAATCTCTTGTAGCTATTTGTGCTTTACATTTAAAAAGCCGAGTTAACATTTACCCCATAAATATTCAATGAGGATTTTTCATTAAGATTTTTTTTGTATCATTACTCATTAGCCAGGTTTATTATTTAGAGAGGGCGGCCTCCGGCCCTCCGTAGGAACCGGATAAGTTCCCTCATAAAATTCAAATTTAACGCTAATACTTTCTTATTTGGGTTTTTCTCCTCGTAAATATTTGGTTGTAGGTACCTAATTTAGGGCCTCTTCAACGATTTGATTTTAATAATTATATACAAAAGCGTCTCCTTGAAATGTATTTTTATTCTTACAGAATAAAAAAAGTCGACAAACCAGCAACATTACTACTGCGAACGAAAAAGATCGTTAAAGGTCGATGTTTTAATTAAAATTCATACTTGAGCTTCTACATTGAGATTAATCCCTCCTTCTCAATGGGCTGTGTTTTTGCTTATCATATTAATACCACAGGCTACAAATGAAAATCATAACGACCACACGCCACCTGCCTGTAAAACAAAATATTCATGTCCAGCCAGACGTAAACCTATTTAAGATGCTGGTCAATTACCTACTTGGACTTTCCTCGGTGAACATATTGGTCTTTATCGCGTATAATCAAGTTATTTATGTCATGGTCGCGGAGGAACAGGCCCGCGACTACGACCGGTGCAAGATGATAAGCAAAAACGGAAACGTTAGTTTTACGCGACAAAGACACACAATAGTTATTTGTGCAACAAGAGAGCAAAGTTGTTTTTTGTTTCGAGTGCTTATTTTGAGTCCCGAGCAAGCGAAGGATTCTATTATTGATTCACGAGCGTAGCGAGTGAATCAAAGTTAGAATCCTGAGCGTGGTGAGGGACTCAACAGCACGAGATACAAAAAACTTTGCTCTCGTGTAGCACACATAACTTTTCACCACAGCAGTGAGAACACATATTACTTAGGAGACATAGAAATGAACAGGAATAGATTGAATTCTGCACAATCACTTGTTGATTTAACTCTTCTGGTGTTAAAGTACAGTCATCATCGCTAGTTTCACTCATCTTTTAAGATTATTTTATATATTATTATAATTTAACACGTTACGCTATAGGTACCTACTGTATCAGCATCAGCGAAATTTTTATTCCCGCTACTTTTTTAAATCGTGTTTTAATACCGCGTCCCTGATGTTTATTTTTCAAATGTATCATTGTTGTAATTCTAAATAAAAATGTATTGGTTAAATACTAATTTTATACTATTAATTAGACTTATTTTTACTAAAATCCAATAATAAATTAAACATGTAAACAATGTCATATAAAAAAAAAAACAAATATCTTTTTTTTTTGCGTTGCCGTAGGTGTTTTCTTTGAGGTCGAATTCCATAATCGAATTTCGAATTCGAAGGGGTTTGTTTTTTTACTCACTTTTTATATGCATGTGAAAGAGACAGAGCACAGTAAAATTCGAATGTTTCAAATTTGTGGCTGAACAATGTCAATTCGTGGCACTGAAGATTGAAAAATTAAAAAGCTACTTTGCCTCACGCTCGAATCAAAATCGCGTTTTGTTCACTGTTGTCTCGCAGCAAAAGCGGCATGTTTGAGCTGCTGTGGTGAAAAATAATTTTTCTATACAATCTGATGTATACAAATCGGGAAAGTTAAAAATCCATTACCCTTAAATTAATCTTAAGCTTCTTGAAGACATGTATTGTATCTAGATCGATGCAAGGCTTACGTTGCAAAGTGATATTTTCACTATTCACAGAGACAATGAAAATATAAGTAAGATGGATACTTAAATGGTACTACAAAGTTCACTTTGCAATGCTACAAAATTATTTTATTCTCTAAGGAGACGGTTGTTCTTAGCAGGTAGTAGGCACATCATTCTTGTTACCTTACTTAATTACTACATTTCATATTTGTTCTTCTTTCAGGCTTGTTTAGTAGAAACAAGGTTTTATGTTACCTCGTCTTTCAAAATTACAACACTTTATAGTTTCTTCACACATTGAACGCCTAAAGTACCGCTTTAGTGACTTTTGAAGACCCGTCACTCTTGCAACGTATTTTTGTAGCATGAAACCTTTATGTGTAGTACGATCATGTTATCAATCACAAAATAATGAGTGAGTGAATACAATCCTATATCGTTAAAAGCGAGAAAAAGAACTAGATGTCACCCTGTGGTCGAAATTCGACTATAATTTAATAAAATTTAAGTTTCTACAATATTAAGGTTTTATTATCTCAGTCTCTCTCTTCTGGGTGCATAGGGTTCCCACCAAGAACTTAGGGTCCCAAGCCAACCTCACCTGCAAGTGGTGCACCTTCCGATCAACGGATGAGGCTCTGGCAAACAAAATATCCCGATAAGCGGCAATAGGCTCGCCACCTATTACGTGGGATCAAAGCACTCACTGGCGAAAAGTGGGCGTTTAATAAGTGGGCCTACCCCTTCGGGGAAACAGGCGTGAGTCTATGTATGTATCAAAGTCTCTACAATCACAGACCTCTGAAAATAAGTAAACTCTTTAATGAAATTAATGAATGAATTACAGGCAAGAAAATGATAAAGCCGATATTTATCAAAACCAAGTATTTAAAAATAATGAAAACATAAGCATTGATACAAATGGAACAAATCCACCAAGAAAAGCAAAGAAAATGATAAATCTATCTTCAAAGAATAATATTGACCTGGTATTACAGAAAGGGGATGAAATATTTTCTAAAAATAACGACACTTAAATATTTAACATATCAAATAGTTACAAAATAACTGAGGATACGGCAACGATGTTACAAGTAAAAAGAAGTAGATACGTTATAGGCGTATCAAAAGCAAGACGCTAAACATAAGCCAGTTGGCAAGTCTGACGTATTTGTGTGTGACGTCGCGAGCTGGCGTCATAGTGAAACTGACACATCTTGTCAACCGAAATTAAAATAAAATATGGAGTTATCGATGTATGCGTTAGTGTACCGTTTCTACGGATTTATTACTACGTAGGTAACGTATCTACGGCTTTTCTAATATCATTGGGATACGGAGTCAGATGACATGGAACAAAACATTGGGTATGATTACGCACCACCTACTACTACAGAAAAACATAACTACAGTTCAACGCTCATTGATATCTTAATATATAAAATCCTTGCGTTACTGACTGACTGACAGACACACTACAGCCGAAACTATTGGGCGCAGGAAGCTGAAATTTGGCATGTATGTTCCTTGGGGACCGTAGGGGTGCACTAAGAAGGGATTTCCCGAAATTCCCACGGGATCGGCCAAAACGGGTAAATTAAAAAAAAAATGCAGGCGTAGCTGCTGGCGTCCTCTAGTATTATCTAAGCACAATATCAAATCTGACGACAAACTTCAAAACTATGACTTGTCACGTCAGGTTAAAACTGAAAATCGTTTAGCGAATATTCGTACAGTTTGGAATCCGTTTAGATATAATAATCAAAATCATTTGTCTGTGGACCCTTTGCTCGCTGTTTTTCTATCAAACTATGGGTTCTATTTACCGAGTTCGTATGGGATCAAATCTAATTATAATAATTTGTACGGTTATCTGGCTTCAAACAATATCCATAATAATCGACCGCTTGGTTTGTATAAAATTTTCTCTGACACAGATTCATGGAATTAGTTTGTGTTATATTTTCGTTTCAAATTTCTATTATTGTTAAAATTAATTTTATAGTTCGTTAATTTTATGTAATGGGTTGGGTTAATTTTATTACGACACTAATATTATACGATAATGTTTGTTAAGTACTTTTACGAGGCAAAGAGGACCGTTAGTTGAACTTATTCATTTAAGGTCTAATTTAGTTAAGTAAAAAAATGCTGTCCTGATTTATACGTAAACTAGTCGACGCCAGCGGCTTCGCACGGACATATTTTCGAAATTCCCGTTTTGGCCGATCCCGTGGGAATTTCGGGAAATCCTGCCTTAGTGCACCCCTACGGTCTCCAAGGAACATGCCAAATTTCAGCTTCCTGCGCCCAGTAGTTTTGGCTGTAGCGTGTCTGTCAGTCAGTCAGTACCGTAAGGATTTTATTATTAAGATAATTGTGTTAGAATGCGACCAGCCAAAATATTTCACTATTTGTCTGTTACAATTTTTTATCGCGTAATAGTTATGCTTGTAATGCCACATTACATTTTAGAAAAGTATTACAACACCTCATTTTAGAAATACATTGTGGTGATTCTGTAAGCTTGTTTCATTGTGTTTGACTTAAGGGGACTCAATAAATATTGCAAGCAGTTATTTTATAAGGTAATGTGTCTTATAATAATTATTAATATGTATTTATTGTATTTGTTGTATGTATTTATTGTATTTGTCCGTGTGGTGACGGATTAAGAACACGCAATGTCACCACCCCATATCATCCCAAGGGTGTCGTAAGAGCCGACAGAGGGAGCATATTATGCAGAGAACAACATTGTAAGAGAAGGAAAACTTGATACAAACCCTATACCAACCCGTTTGGCCAGCGTGGTATAGTAGGCCAATTCCTCCTGAAAGGAGAGACCTAGTTCAGCAGTGGACTGTTAAAGGCTGATGAACTTTATGGTAATCATATTTTTTGTCTACATACATAATTGCTTTGCATTACTTACTCTCAAAGTGTGATTAGACACTATACCTATGTATATCAATAAAAAGGTACAATATTCACGTAGCAGAGTCTAATACAGATATTTGGTAGCAACTGGACGGTAAAAGGAGTGATTTTTCTCAAGAAGGCTCTGACATTTTGTACAGGCATTTCTTGTTTCAATGCTCCACTATGTAAATCATCCTCCTAGCGCTATCCCAGTTTCAATCTGGGGTCCGCTTACTAGTCTAACCGGATTTGCCTGAATATTAGCTTTTCCACAGAGCGACTCTGATCAGTCTGACCTCCGCAACCCGAAGGGATAGCGATATTCCATGGTTTAGACTAGTGTCAGTTTATTTAGAAGGTACGACTGTCAAAGATCTTCATGACAACCGGGACCGATGGCTTAACGTGCTCTCGAGGCACGGGACAAGCGATAATTGACAATTTAATACGCACATAACTCCGAAAAGTCATTGGTGCGCGCCGTGGATTCGAACCCGATAGCCTCTGCATGGCTGTCTGTTGGTATCTCCACTAGGCTATCGCTGCCTCAATGCTCCACTAAACATACACTAAACAACACAAAAATTTATATAAATTTAGAACCATATTTACATAATATGGTTCTAAATTTATATAAATTTTTTTTATAATAGCTATCTGAGGTATCCAAACGATTTTAAAAATGTTTCTTCTAAAACTAGTTTTGCCATATTTGTTCTCTACGGTGCAGTTTTTGTGCAATAATATACCATTGCTTATCTATTTCATACAAGAATCTGCCTTGAAAATGGGAAATGAATTTACGGTGTATATACAGTATCCTACTTTACAACAAATACAATTAATCTAACTCTTCTTCTCAGTCGTGTCGCTCTTGGCAGAGCGGTCGTGGTCACGTTGAGGCATCCTCATTGGTGGTAGTGGCGGATACAGCTCTTCGCACGATCTCCCGCCATTTCTTCCTGTTGGCAGCTTTCCTGGTGCAATCGGATACGCGGTTTCCTATTGCGGATTTCACCTGGTCAGTCCAGCGCATGGGTGATCTGCCGCGCGCTCTGGTTCCCTCCACGTTTCCCTGCACAACCAACCGCTCTATGGAGTCATTGTCCCGCCTGGAGACATGCCCAAAATATTGGAGTATACGCGACTGCACCACGGCCGACAGACGCTGTATGATGCCGAGTTCCTGGAGTATGGACACGTTAGTGCGAAACTCCGTCCACGATATCCCGAGCATCTTCCTCCAGCACCACATTTCCAAAGCATCTATCTTCCTCTTTTCCAAGTCGCGTACTGTCCACGTCTCTGCCGCGTAAAGGAAGATGGGGAAAACAAGAGCGCGCACGAGCCTGACTTTAGTGGCTTTAGTAATATTGCGATTCCGCCACACTTTCCTCAACTTGTCCATCGCAGTTCTCGCTATAGCCATGCGTCGCTTAACTTCATCTACGCAGCCGCCGTTGTTCGAAATTAAAGCCCCAAGGTATACGTAGGTCTGAACCACGTCGCAGTTCGCAATATGAGTCACTTCGGGCGAATTGTCATTGACGCGATCCACGATCATAATCTTGGTTTTAGATCGGTTTATCTTTAACCCAAACTTAAGGCTTACGCGCTCCATTCTGAGAAGTAATTCCTGCATAAAGTTAGCGTTACTCGCAAATAGAGTGGTGTCATCTGCGTACCGCAAATTCGCAATTTTGTAGCCACCAATCGCAACACCATCGGTCCTGTTTTCGAGAGTGATTCGCATTATAAGCTCGGTATAGACGTTAAAAAGTAAAGGTGAAATTATGCATCCCTGTCGCACACCCGCACTTGGATGGAAAGTAGCTGATAGGAGGTCATCTGTCCGCACTGAAGCTGTTCCCCCTTCGTAGAGCTCTCTGAGCAGGTGTACGAGGTGTTGTGGTGTGCCCATGTCCAGTAGTGTTTTCCACAACGTTGGCCATTTCACCGAGTCAAAAGCCTTGGAGAAGTCAACAAAGCATATGTATGTCGGCTTGTTGAACTCTCGAGCTTTTTCTATAACTTGGCGAACGATGAGAATCTGTTCACGGGTTCCTTTACCCTTCACAAAACCGGCTTGTTCCGGCGCAATTTCTCTGGACAAGTATGCCTTCAGTCGTTCATTTAAGATGTGTAGCATTATTTTGCTAGCGTGTGTTATCAAGGCAATAAGTCGAAAGTTGCTACACTTCTTCGTGGAACCCTTTTTATGAAGCGGAGTGAACACTGTATGAGCCCATTCAGAAGGCCTAATCTAACTAAGGATTCTCAAAGCCGGCTCAGCAATAGTTAACTAACTAAACTTATAAGCACCGAAACTTACCGTTAAAGAAAACAAAAATTGGCAAAAGGACGTTTAAAAAAATGAAGCGGTGCAGTCGCATCAACTGCATTACCATCTTCAGAGGAGATTGTATCTTGCTACCTAAATATTAAGGTTGTATTTGATTTGGAGGCTGTAGTGGGAGCAAGGACATTGCTTGGAGTGCTTCCAATGGCCGCAGCCGTGACACTTTCATAGCTAGGAGTGAAAAGTTGCTATTGTACGGTCGCCAGTTTGCGTCGCTCCCCAGACATTTTGGACGTTTTTCACTCGTTAAACGTTCCCGGATTTTGTTTCGGAGACTTTAAATCTTGTTAATTCTGGATTGTTTGTGAACTTAACACTTTTTGCAGCTATTTCCTGAATTTTCGCGTACTGTGTGGCGATTTTATGGCCATATTTTTTCAGTTTTAGTGATTGCATTCAGAATACAGACGGGCTGTGTTTCATTATTATTAAACTACAGAATATTGTGTAGCAGAAAAATGCAATTATGTATGCGTTAATGACGGTTCCGTAAGGTTGCCCGCAAGTATTATCTTTTTTATACAGCTACGCATAATAAAGATTAAAGATGGTTCGGGTTTGCACCGTATTATAATAAGATGTATTATGTTTTTTTAATTTAACATTATTATCCATACAAATATGTTTTAAAATAAATTGAGTAATCTTTGAAAATGTACGTTTTAAAGTGTATTTAACGCTGGAATTATAGCATGCATATTATTTTATCCAAATTATACGTCACCAAAATACACGTGTGTTCGAGCAACATTCGGGTGATTTATTTATTAGCACAATTCGACCATTCATCATCCTCCTAGCGTTATCCCAGTCTCGATCTGGGGTCCGCTTTCTAGTCTAACCGGATTTGGCGGAATATTGGCTTTTCCACGGAGCGACAGCCTGTCTGACCTCCGCAGCCCGAAGGGATAGCGATATTCCATGGTTAAGACTACTGTCAGTTTATTTTAGGGGTGCTGACGCCTTATAACGACTGTCAAAGATCTTCATGACAGCCGGGACCGACGGCTTAACGTGCTCTCCGAGGCACGAGACAAGCGATAATTAACAATTCAATACGCACATAACTCCGAAAAGTCATTGGTGCGCGCCGTAGATTCGAACCCGATACCCTCTGCATGGCAGTACGTTGGTATCTCCACTAGGCTATCACTGCCTAATGCCTAGCACAATTCGATCATTATTTTTGCAAAATCCTTATTATAAATAATTGATTGTTATTAGGTCCCACGTAATAGAGGGCGAGCCTATTGCCGTACCCGGCACATTAGCAGACTCCGTGCTGCTACTGAGAATTTCCTAACGGAGGAACCCAATAAAACTTTGCCCAACCCGGAAATCGAACCCGAGTCCTCCCAATCCCACGCGCACATTTATGTCGCGAGACCAACGAGGCAGTCTATTACGTGGGACCTAAAAATTCATGGCGATATGTGGGTGTAATATTACACCTCTGCCTACCCCTTCGGTAATACAAGCGTGAGTCTATATAATAATATATGATTGTTCTTAGTCAACTAGTTTGACATTGAAATTCTTAAATATTTTGCTTAGAGCAGCACATTTATAGAGGAAGGCTATTGAGACACATGGAGCTATGATATATCACCATTACAGGATTTAAACGTCAAGCTATATCGTAAAGGAGCTGAGCAGTAACCATAAAAGTGATTTAACGCAAGAGTAGACCAGTTATTGAATAAATTTTCCTGCCGAGACATTGAACACTTACTAAATATTATACTAATATATAAAGCTGAAGAGTTTGTTTGTGTGTTTGTTTTTTTGTTTGGTTGAACGCGCTAATCTCAGGAACTACTGGACCGATTTCAAAAATTCTTTCAGTGTTAAGGCTATATAACATCACGCTATGAGTCACAGCGGAGCAGTTGCCTTAAATAACGCTGGTGTAACCGCGGGCTCATCTAGTTCGAGATATTTGTAAAAATCTGGTTTGCGAAGATTCCAGAAAAATATATGTAGAAGTCCTACATATATTTTTCTGGAATCTTCGCATCTTCATCTTAAAGCAAGTTGAAATTGCTATGCGAATATATTTAACAGTAAATTCTCGTACAGAATAGAATTCCAGTTACGAGACAGGCACTTTGGATTTTTACTTTAAGCTGAATTTAGTAAAATCACTGTGTTTTACTTCGTTGTGGCATTCTCTCATAAAAAAATTTTGGACAGAAATAAAATTAGATTGTAAAAGCTGAAATAAATTATGTTTTACATTTGTAGGTCAGAAGGAAAGCTTGTATTCCTAAAGAATAGAGGACCTTACCTATCATTTTTGATAATTTTAAAGGATAAGAGAGAAGGAGTACGGTTTTTGTACAATCGATCAAATAGAGCGCGCAGTACCAAAATCTAAAAGAAAATTGATATTCTGGAGTATGAAAATAATAGTTAGTTAGGTTACGATCAGTGACAAAAAATTGTGCAAATTACACATAGTGGACTTACCTTCTAGCAAGTTTAACAGCTGGAGGTCTCTCGTTCACAATATAGAAGAATAAAAAAACACGTTAGATGCTTTAATATAGATTTGTTTAGAATGGAGTAGGTATAAGTACCTACCCGTTTATAATATGTTGGTGTTAATACTTAGCAATATACATATAAATACATATGTCACATGATCTGTAGGAGCTCAGGGTGACAGTGTGAGAAAATATTAATGTACAAGGTGAAAAAAAAGATTAAACCAAAATTCTATTTACATATCTTACGTCCTAAAAAGTACATCATCATAAGAGCAACAGAGCTACAAGGAAAACGGAACAAGCGCTTATCAGCACTTCGATCGCAATCAGTTCTCATACACTCAGTTAAACATGTTTCACGCCTCGAAGACTTACTTGGAGGTTCTTACGGACGCCTACGTGAATCATACTATATTGAATACACACAACTTATAAAGATATATGTAAATAGATTTTGGTTAAAGATATCTTTGCTTTTTTATACAACATCAACTGTGTTGCATAAAATGTTTCCGCTAATCAGAGCTACATGTGCTTTTGAATTTGTTGTAATTTTAATAGGGATTACTAACTTCCTACTTAAAATAGGGCTTGTATTGGGATTCAAAGTGTATAATTTTAATGAAGGTGAGACCTACGATTTATGCACCCTGGATAAAAAATATTCTGCTATGAGTAGAGAGATTGTCAATGTCGTATAGTAAAATGTTTATGAATCAATCATGAATCCATATCAACCATCATCTATGCCAATTCTAAAACGACTACTTAACCTTCTTCAATATTTGTGCAGTCATCCGACATCACACATCATCCATAACTTCCAATCAAAGTCTCAATACAACAGTCAACTTTGCATATTACATATTATCACAAATCTTGTTAGTCAATACTTTACAGTCTTGGAATCGCTCCAGCACCTCTGTTTACTACCGAACTATACTAGTACCCGGATATTGCAAGAGTTATGGGCAGAATATTACCAGCTCTGTTCGTAGGCATTGGTTGTCAGTGGATACCATCTGTGTATTGCACTTTGAAACGATTCTTCGTTCGTGCCAAATAGGTTTTGGATAAGAACTATCTTAGTTTTCAAGTGTATTGTTTGGGAGTACGTATACTCGTGTAGGTTATGTTTCGAACGCTTTCGGCTTTGTTACTCACATTAGTGGTCCAGTGGTTTGGTTCCAGTATTATTTTATTTTTATATAGTATATTTTTGGAGAGTTGGAAGAAGTGCCAGAAAACTTGTTATGGGTATGTCTCATATTAGAAGACTTAAACTGAAAACTTAAGGACGCGTTTACAAAATTAGTAGGTACAAAATCGCGTCACTACAGCGACACGGCGGCAACAGTACGTACTACGTACGGTAATTTGCGGAAATGTAGTTCAAGTAAATAACTTTGAGACTTAGAACTTTTTGTGATATGTATCTATGTGTTATAGGCCTGGCTGTGCAAATTACGTACAAATAAGTTTCTTATTTTTATATACCTAAATGGACATTATTACTATATTTTTTCCATTATGTTGATTCAGGATATATTTCAGTATTTAGATATTATTTTGTTTCTTGCGTTGAAATCTGGTAAGATTATGTGGACTGATGGTATACCATCCCATTCAAGTGTTGCGACTGGAACTCATAAAAGAGTAGACCTAGTTATGCCAGGTTGGGGCTCATTTTATTTGTTTTAGTGAGACCCTACCACTGGTACTAGTGAAGTAACCTTCCAAGGTTATTCGATGAGTCTTACTGGTACTCTTATGTGAGTAGATCTAGGCATGCCGAGTTTGGGCTCATTTTGTTTGTACATAAAAGACCCTACCACTGGAACTTATGAAGTAACCTTCCAGGGTTATTCGATGACTCTTGCTGGTTCTTACATGTGAGTAGAGCTAGGCATGCCGACTTTGGGCTCATTTTGTTTGTACATAAGAGACCCAACCACTGCAACTTATGAAGTAACCTTCCAGAGTTATTCAATGATCTTGCTGGTTCTTATATGTGAGTAGAGCTAGGCATGCCGAGTTTGGGCTCATTTTGTTTGTACATAAGAGACCCAACCACTGCAACTTATGAAGTAACCTTCCAGAGTTATTCAATGACTCTTGCTGGTACTCACATGTGAGTAGAGCTAGGCATGCCGAGTTTGGTCTCATTTTGTTTATACATAAGAGACCCTACCACTGAAACTTATGAAGTAAAGTTCCAGGGTTATTCGATGACACTTGCTGGTACTCATATGTGAGTAGAGCTAGGCATGCCGAGTTTGGGCTCATTTTGTTTGTACATGAGAGACCCTACCACTGGAACTTATGAAGTAACCTTCCAGGGTTATTCGATGACTATTGCTGGTTCTTATATGTGAGTAGAGCTAGGCATGCCGAGTTTTGGCTCATTTTATTTGTACATAAGAGACCCAACCACTGCAACTTATGAGGTAACCTTCCAGGATTATTCGATGACTATTGCTGGTTCTTATATGTGAGTAGAGCTAGGCATGCCGAGTTTGGGCTCATTTTGTTTGTACATAAGAAACCTAACCACTGCAACTTATGAAGTAACCTTTCAGGGTTATTCAATGACTCTTGCTGGTGCTCATATGTGAGTAGAGCTAGGCATGCCGAGTTTGGGCTCATTTTGTTTGTACATAAGAAACCTAATGACTGCAACTTATGAAGTAACCTTTCAGGGTTATTTTATTTTTTTACACTTCTGCAAAATGTATGCAAAGGCGGACTTAATGCTATATAGCATTTTCTGCCAGTCAACCTTAGGGTGATGCAGAGAAGAGTGTGGCAGGTGTATAAAAATATATAAAACTTGATATTAATTTTTCAATCATATTATAAATAGGTACATTATAATAATCTACACAATAAATACTTATAAATATTAAATATATATTTAAATATCTATACATACATTATACATATATATATATATATATATATATATATATATATATATATGTAATGAAACAATATACGAATACATATGTATATAAATGATACATATTTATATATATTATATAAATAAAATAAGAAAAAATATATATATATAAGTACATATCACACAAAACATAACATTAATCAAAATTCCGTGCTTATACAGTTATTACCGTGTAGCTATCTGGTAACATGCCTGACTAATGACTGATTATGATGTTAAAATCAAGGGAAACAGGCAGAGGGCGCACAGAGTACCTTTACTACAAGGGGGTGACAAGGGAAAGATTTTATTGTTTCTTACCTTCAAGTGATAGTTTGATATAGTGCTGGCGCACTTTAGACTTAAACGTGAACCGGTTAGCCGACATCCTGATCTCGAGAGGGAGCGCATTCCAGAGGAGAATAGATTGAACGTTGAAAGAAGAATGAACAAGACTTGAGCTATGAGAGGGACAGGAAAGAAGAGAATTGTGAGAAGAACGAAGATTTCTATCATGGTTAGAGCATCGGTATTGAAAATGCGGAGTTAGATACCTAGGGCTATTAGGAGAATGAAGTAAAGAGTAAAGTGTAGACAACGCGCGCATATTGCGACGCTGTCGGATAGGTAACCATGATAGCTGAGTACGATATGCTGACACATGGTCGTACTTTCGGAGGTTGAAAATGAACCGAATGCAATTATTGAGAAGTCGGTCTAGTTTGTTGAGCAGATCTGCATTCAGGTCGAAATAACACACATCACCATAGTCGATTATAGGTAAAACCAAAGTCTGTAAACCAAAGTCTGGCAGGAAGGAAGTTCTTCAGGCGGTACAGAGAACGTAGGACACCATTTACTTTTTGGCAAACATTTGTGATCTGGGGTTGCCAGCTGAGTGTAGAATCAAGGTAAATTCCGAGATCTTTGACGGTGGGGCTCAGAGGTACGTTAATTCCATTAAATGTTACAGGTGGTAGCGATGCCAAGTCCACCCTGCTGATTATTCTTGGGCTCCCAATGATAATTGCTTGGCATTTCGCAGGATTAACACATAAACCATACTTCTCTGATCAGTTTTGAATCATCGCTAAGTCCCGGTTCACAGCGTCAAACGCACTCGGCAAATCCTCAGTAGTAGCCTGTGAGTACAGCTGCAGATCATCGGCGTACAAATGATACGAACACTGAAGATCCAGGGTTAAGAGATTAATAAAGAGTGAAAATAAAAGAGGAGATAGTATGCCGCCTTGTGGAACACCAGCCTCGAGGTCTCGCCAACTCGATGAGGAGTCATCGATTCTGACGGACTGCTGGCGTCCACGAAAATATGAAGAGAACCATTCCAGTGCTTTGGAGGAGATCATAAGATAAGATAGGATAGATAGGAGGATATCGTGACTGACGGTACTGAAGGCGTTTGAGAAGTCAACCAAGACCAGCACAGTGATCTTGGTATCCTCCACGCCCGCCCTGATATCGCCAGTCACTCTAAGCATAGCGGAAACGGTGCTATGCCCAGGTCTAAATCCGGATTGGAAAGGACTGAGGACATTGTTTTCCTGCACAAACTGAGACAGTTGTTTATGAACACAAGCCTCAAGGACTTTGGAAAGGAAAGGGAGGATAGATATAGGTCGGAAGTGGTTGGGAGCGACAGGATTAGACACTTTGGGCAACGGCCGAACATAGGCTTTGCGCCAAATCTCCGTAAATTGCCCAGTGTCAAGGGAGTGGTTAATGATGTAGGTAATAGCAGGAAGGACATGGTCTAAAATGGTGGCAATCATATGACGGCTAACATGATCACAGCCAACCGCTTTTGATTTAATGGAGAGGATAATCTTTTTAATCTCCGCCTCAGCAACTGGAGAAAAATTAAAAGGGGTTATATTAGGGCGAGCTAAGCTATCGATGTAGTTTACCGTTCGTTTCATAGTCTGGCGATTAAACAGTGGTATAGAAACAAAATGAGTGTTTATATCATCCAGACTAAGACCCCGCGGCGGATCTACATGACTCGCTTTGCCGATACCCAGAGTTCCTAAGAACTTCCAGATATCAGCAGGGGAGGAGGAAGAAATATTAGTAAAAATGTGGCGGCGTTTAGCATTCCGTATCATTTGATTGCAGCGGTTCCTGGCCACTTTGTAAAGGGCCCAGTTCTCATCACAACGATCCCGTTTGAATTTGCGAAAAGCTCGGTCCCTACGTCTCATCGCCATCTGAACCCCTCGTGTCAACCATGGTGCAGGAGGTCGCTTCAGTTTGATTTTGCTCATTGGAGCATGAACATCATACAAGTGCAGAACGATGTCATTGAAGGTCTTGACTTTCGAATCGATGGTAGCAGCAGCCTCCAGAGGCGCCCAATCAATTTTCGACGCATCCATTTGCAGGTTATCGAAATTCATACGTGCAAAACAACGCCTGTACAGAACTTTAGGTTTAGGCTTAGGAGGTTTAAGGGTATAGGAAATATAGATGAGGTCGTGATGGGAAAAACCGGGAGCAGGGTGTTGGCCATGGGAGGACACAAGGGATGGGGCTGAGGTGATGATCAAATCTAGCCATGTATCATCACTGTGGATGTTGTGATGTGTGGCCTTCATAGGAAGAATATGAAGGCCAATAGATTCGATCATGGCTAAGAGTTTCCGGGAACGATGGGAGTTGGGAGAAAGGAGATCAGTATTTAAATCACCCATGATGATATGGTGTTCATAATCAGACCCTAAAGGTTCTAAAACCAATTCTAAATCGGTGAAGTAATCAATATTAGGGGGACGGTAAATTACACCAAGAATGGTACGCGCTCCTTTGACACAAACCTCAATAAAAAGGAATTCAGCAGCAGTAGTAGAAGAAGATGTAATAACTTTATAAGGAAAGTCACTGCGTAGGTAGATGGCAACACCACCACCCCTTTTACCAGAACGATCATTCCGAATTAGAATGTAACCGGTTAGGGGGTAAGTGGTGGAAAGTAGTTGAGGCTTGAGCCAACTCTCAGAGACCAGTATGGCATGGACGTTAGTCCGAGTAAAAGCCTCAACAAGATCACTATGATGACTCGGCAAACTTTGGGCGTTAATGTGGCAAACATTTAACGATTTGTGACATTGCAGACTAAAGGTTCCACGAATGAAGTCACCAAGTGTCTCTGTTACAGAATAAAAACTATCATCAGCAGAACTATGTGCGGAGTGGAAGGACGATTCATCATCAGATGTCATAAAAAATAACAAGTTATGTACTAAATAAAAACGTAAAATAAATAAAAAAATAAATATTATAAATAAAAATAAATAATAATATAAATACAAGTATAATATAAATAAAAGCAATATGTCTGGGTGCAAAACTCACATCTCTGCACCACCCGCCAGCTGACACCAACACAAATTAGGTACTACAAGAAAAAACGAAATTTAAGTCGCAAATTAAAATTACAATCTTAGGTTATACAAAAAAAAAAAGAAAAGTTACAATATTTAAAAGATAGTCCTGGAAAGCTAAGACTAACTTCCTTACTTTAAGCTGGAAAGTGATATATTATTATGCTAGAACATTTCCGAACGCAATGTTTAGAGATGAAATTAAACGTCAATATGTCAAAGTGACAGCAGTGTGATCAAAATAAGGAATTGAAGCAAGAATTGAAGTGAAGACAATAAAGACATTGAACTGATTGAACTTCAAGTTTAGCAAAGTACATGACAATTAGTGAAATTATTAAAAAATATTGTGCGGGTAAACAAAAGTAAACAATCTCATAAATTGCAAAACAAGTAATGCGTTCCGTAACTTGCAACACAAAATGATTTCTATCAAGCAAAAGTAAATGCAAGGATAACTAACTAATTACGTCGGGTCGAAGCTTTGGTGTCGATGCTCGCTGTCACGACGCTCTCACCTCCCGGACGAACAGCAGGACGGGGATCACCTTTCGTCTGCGGATGTTTGGACATAAGCGGATTCAACTCGTCCAAAGACGTTATTCTGTACCGAGTGTCATCCGCCACTTTAATGTTTATGACACCGTCTTGCGTCCAACACGCTTTGATGCCGAAATGTGCTCGCGCCCTGGTGAATGTGGTCTGCCGGGCCTTAGTTAGAAACTCCTTGACAGTGATTGAAGAGCCTTTCAACTTCGCTTTCGCCCTCCAGACAGCAGCCTTCATGTCCAAACTACTGAACCTCACCAGAATGGGACGATGGCGGTCTTTACTGATTTTACCAAGTCTGTGACATACCTTAAAGGTTGTTTGTGGAGCTGCTGATATGGCCAACCTCTTTGTAATTATGTCCATCACAACGGCAGGGCAGTCTTCATTATCCACCTCTGGAACTCCAAAGAGTACTACAGCCTTACGTCGGTGCTGGGTCTCAAGTGTGTCCATCATCCGGGAGCACTCATCAATCTGCTTGCGGAGCAACCCCAGCATGGTGAACATAAGCTCCCAAAAAGTCCGGAACTCCTCAGCAACTTTGGCAACGGTGTCCTTTGCGGGTCCGCTACTTTGGATCTGGGCCTCAAGTTCAGCCATTCTTTTAGTAAAGTTTTCTTCCAGGCTTCTCTGTGCAGACTCAATATCAGCTAGCTGGGACATTGTTGGTTCAAAGTTCAAAGTGATTCCAAGACAATAACGAATATGTGTCAGTGATAGCCGGCAGGTGGTTTTGCTAGTACCAAGTGAACTAGTGCATAGAGTGATACACTAACGTTAGTACCAGTGAGATACAATATATTGCGCTCAGTAAACTAATTTTTAGTTCAGGATATCACTTGATTATAATTTAAATAAAATTTTCGCAAATTCGTAAGTGTGTACACTTTTTACACCTACCGCCGAAGGTCTCTGATGTTCATACAAAATGAGCCCAAACTCGGTATGCCTAGCTCTACTCACATATGAGTACCAGCAAGAGTGATCCAATAACCCTGGAAGGTTACTTCATAAGTTCCAGTGGTAGGGTCTCTTATGTACAAACAAAATGAGCCCAAACTCGGCATGCCTAGCTTTACTTCCATATGAGTACCAGCAAGAGTCATCGCATAACCCTAGAAGGTTACTTCATAAGTTCCAGTGGTAGGGTCACTTATGTACAAACAAAATGAGCCCAAACTCGGCATGCCTAGCTCTACTCACATATGAAAACCAGCAAGAGTCATTGAATAACCCTGAAAGGTTACTTCATAAGTTGCAGTGGTTGGGTCTCTTATGTACAAATAAAATGAGCCCAAACTCGGCATGCCTAGCTCTTCTCACATATAAGAACCAGCAATAGTCATCGAATAACCCTGGAAGGTTACTTCATAAGTTCCAGTGGTAGGGTCTCTCATGTACAAACAAAATGAGCCCAAACTCGGCATGCCTAGCTCTACTCACATATGAGTACCAGCAAGTGTCATCGAATAATCCTGGAAGTTTACTTCATAAGTTCCAGTGGTAGGGTCTCTTATGTACAAACAAAATGAGCCCAAACTCGGCATGCCTAACTCTACTCACATATGAGTACCAGCAAGAGTCATCGAATAACCCTGGAAGGTTACTTCATAAGTTCCAGTGGTAGGGTCACTTATGTACAAACAAAATGAACCCAAACTCGGCATGCCTAGCTCTACTGACATATGAGTACCAGTAAGAGTCATTGAATAACCCTGGAAGGTTACTTCATAAAATGCAGTGGTAGGGTCTCTTATGTACAAACAAAATAACCCCAAACTCGGCATGCCTAGCTCTACTCACATAATTATGAGTACCAGCAAGACTCATCGAATAACGTTGGAAGGTTACTTCACTAGTACCAGTGGTAGGGTCTCACCAAAACAAATAAAATGAGCCCCAACCTGGCATAACTAGGTCTACTCTTTTATGAGTTCCAGTCGCAACACTTGAACGGGATGGTATACCATCAGTCCAGATAATCTTACCAGATTTCAACGCAAGAAACAAAATAATATCTAAATACCCAAATATATCCTCACTCAACATAACGGAGAAAATAAAGTAATAATGTCCATTTATACAAAAGAAATTTACTTGTACGTAATTCGCACAGAATACGAGAAGTATCAAATTGATTTTAGCGAATATTTTGAATTCGTATATTGCTTTTTTCGTCTTCGGGCTGCAGCGACAAGCGTCCAGTCCCGACGGCGCTCAAGCGCAGACTGAGATCTCATTGCAGAATTTGGATATATAAATCAAGAAAGTGGCAAAATAAAACGAACCTTATTGCCACATATTAAGACACACGTATGCGAGCAAAATAGAAGAAAAATGTTAGATGATTTTTTGCTTTTTTTGAGTCAATTTACAATATTTTGAAATAAAAATCTAATTGTTTTTGAGTTGACTATATTTACTAGGTACCCTATTCTATCTTTGAAAATCTAAATAAATGTAAAAATAGAGAGAAAATTGTACCCAAAAATAGCAGTATATGCCTATTTTTGATTTAAGAGGCCGTTTCGAATCGATTTTACAGTAATATTAATTAAATATTTTTTATTTATTTTCAAATTGATTTATAGATAAAAAAGTAATCAATTTATCGTAATCATTAGTTTTATTAGTTATTATCTAAAATTGTCGTAAAATGTACCGGAAATATGTGGTTTTTGATACAAGCGTAAACGCGTCCTTAAAACTGTGCAATTAAGCTGAAAACCAGTTAATCGTATAATTATTTTGCGCATACTAGTCTACTGAGTTACTGAGTTTTTCCGAATTCTCAGTAGCAGCACGGAGTCTGGTGATGTGCCTGGTAACGGCAATAGGCTCGCCCCCTATTACGTGGGACCTACAAATTCATGGCGAAATGTCGTGTGTGTAATATTACACCTCTGCCTACCCCTTCGGGGATACAGGCGTGAGCCTATAAAGAAATATCTATATCACTTAATTAATAAAGAATAAAGGCGAAATAATTTTTAAATGGCCCGGTATTTTGTTTGAAAGTCATGAGCGTCGAAGTCGTCATCGAGAACTCAAAATAAAGCCAATGTAGATGATTTAGCAGTGGCAATGTGTAAGACTATGTGGGTAGTCTAAGAAAAGTCCCAAAGAGCTTATGAACGCCTTCGTTAAAATCTGCTTGAAAACGAATTACCCTCACAAGCTATATAATAATAATAATAATATTATACCACATTCACACAACACCATCTAGTCCCAAACTAAGCAGAAGCTTGTACTATGGGTACTAGACAATGGATAAACATGCATATATATACTTTTTTTTGTAAATACATACATATTATACATAGAAACACCCAGACCAAGACAAACATCCATGTTCATGCACACAAATGTTTGACTTGAGCGGGAATCGAACCCGTGACCTTCGGCGTAGCAGTCGCTTACACTCCCGCGGTGCCAACCGGTCGTCAAATTATCATTACAGATTGTTTTATAAAAAAAAACAATCTCTGTTCACCGTTCTTACTATTGTATCACCTAATTATATTACTCAACCATACTTCGAGACAAATGCCGAACTCCCGTCTATATCTCAATTTGAACAATAAAACAAACACGTGTGTTCTGTAAAATGATGTGGTACTTGTAGTTGTCCCCAATACGTGGTGGTTTATTCATTAGCCCAGGTTGGAGCCGCGCCCGTTCCCAATAAACTGCTGATAAAACTCCACCACCACCGGACACACTTTGTTCTGAACTGGTATTGGGTGGTGCAAGTCATGAGCTGAGCATGTGTATTTATTGTTCCTTAAATATATAAAATGGTTCTTCAGGATGACCTTCCAATGCATTGTTAAAACTGCTGGATATAAAGGCCTCTCCGATGGCACGCCACTGAGCTTGATTTTCGAGTCTAAATCAATTAATATAAAAGAAAAATTCATATGAGAGCGTAGCGTTTTTCTGACCTTATTAAGTTAGCTAGTAAGCTAATGGCACCTTCATAAACGCATGTGCGAAAAATGAACCGAATGTGTCCGATGAACGTATGCGCAACGCATACGCTTCCACGCGTCACCGGCATTTCATAAACGCTACGCTAGCGCGGCTTAGACGTCACACAACACAATTCGTACCGCACTCATGTCCCCTGCAGAGAAACTGCGCATACGCTCATCAGACGTCTACGCTAAACAAACGCTAGTGTGAAGGAGCTCTAAGTAGTAAGCATGCCAAATAGTCCACACATTCAGTGGTCAAACCGCAGGCTGCAGTAATGTAATAATAATATTCTTAAAAAAATATCTTTATGCATTTTTAGTCTTTTAAAACATAAAACCATGAGATAACATTAAAGCGAGAAGCTTATTAAAAAGCCTTAGTATGGTTGAATAGAAATTGTTGAACTTTAGTCAGGTTTCAAGAAGTCATAATATTGAAAAATGATACTTCCATTACTAATTTATATATGTCTGTTTTAATGTAATTTTGTATCCCACAACTAAATTAAAATAAAACAAAAGAGAAAATGTATATACCCGCTGTAATCTTAAAACTTGCGGCTTCATAACAAACTTATTGCTTTTCCCGATGTGAAAACTTCAGATTTAGGTACTTCTTTTTATTTTGTGGCGAACTTGGTTTACCGACTTTAATGAGCCTGATGAATCGTTTATACTTAGTAATACTAAGTAAAAGTACTCAACGAAATCAATACCGAGTTTCCAAGGAAACCGCTCAAGTTTACTGTAGCCTTCATTTGGAGATGGAATGGCTGAATGTTCAAAAGATTTGCGTGGAAATACAATTTTTGCGGCGTGTCTAGTACCATTACGTAGACGGCACAGTGGTTAAGAGTGCAACGGCGTCGTTTTGAACTATTCCGTGTATTGCGACCTCTATCCTCTTATTGGAACCCTTTTTGTGTAATCTATGAGTTTTGTTTCGATTGTGAAACTAAATTCTTTCTGTTCATTGTATTTACTTTCTTACTTTACTCCTCCTCGCTACTATTGTTGTACCCTTTTCGTAAAATATTATTCGATTAAATAATTTTCCCGTTTTAGTTTTAAACCGACACAGCCAATACTCAGTAATATAACAATCTTAAATTTGCTTGATAACGAAAATAAAAGAAATACATTACATCAATAAACTACAAAATAAATTGTACATGGATGGCGGATAGCTTAAGCAGCCGTTTTCCATGTAATAAAGAGCTTTCAGGAACTTGAGATAGAAAGCTAGCTTTTCACAAGTGTTTATATATATGAAAATACATCATAATCTTAAAAAAAGTAAACAAAAATCCCAGCAAGACGGTCCATCGTACTCTTGAAACTTGAGTACACAGCGTAAGTATTCGTCGCACGTAACAAACATTTACAAAGTCGTACCATTTGTCAAGCGTAATGTAAGGCATTTAAATGATGTATCGTCTTACAACGACCAGATGATGGGACGCTGCATAACGCTCAGATCACGTTACTATGACTTACATTTAAATTTATGGTCACACTTTAGGTTTTTTTTGCAACAGGGGTGTCATAAAAACATATACTTATTTGATGTTGTAGCTGTGAGCTGAATGGATGCTTGAAGAAAAGCCGGAGTCTTTAATATAGAAAAAGTTTTGATTATCAGTCATGATGTAGAACAAACTTAAGCACCCTAGGGTCAAAATTCGATAATTAATTAATTTAATAGCCTGACTGTGAGTAGCAAACAGGCTTTTTTATGTTCTTTTTTGTTTCTTCCTCGTGTGAGGGCCAACTCTGGTGTGGGAGTTCTAGTTGATCAACGACCACCAGTACGGCTTTCGCCGCAGCAGCAGGTCAACTGGTGATCTTTTAGTGTACCTGACACATAGATGGGCTGAGGCAATTGAGAACAAGGGGGAGGCCGTAGCGGTCAGTTTGGACATGGCGAAAGCCTTTGACAGGGTCTGGCACAAGGCGCTTTTGTCTAAACTTTCATCCTATAGGCTGCCTGAGACTTTGTGCAAATGGGTATCCAGCTTTCTATCGGAGCGTAGCATTAAAGTCGTAGTTGACGGTTCTTGCTCTGACCCTAGGCCTGTGAATGCTGGTGTCCCTCAGGGCTGTGTACTATCGCCAACACTGTTTCTTCTGCATATCAATGATATGATAAAAACCAGTGACATACATTGCTATGCAGATGACAGCACCGTAGACGCTCTGTACCCCGGTAGTATTAAAATCTCTCAGGTACAAGTCATTGAGTGTCGGAACAAACTTGTGTCTTTAACGGGAACCACACTCGACCTGGTCTTCGATTGGAGTCATTGTAATGTGGTCATTTTTAACCCCAAAAAGACACAGATTTGCGCGATTACCCCAAAAAAGACCCCCTTTGTCGAATCTGACTGGGTAGAGATGTCGCGTCTCTCTGCGTTCTCTATCGTATGTATCATGGGGAGTGTTCTGAGGAGTTGTTTGGGCTGATACCCGCTGCAGAATTTCACCAACCGTACAACTCGCCACAAATTAAAATTACACCCTTACCACCTTGATGAGTGGCATTCTTCTACTGTACGATTCACACGCCATTTCCTGCCTCGTACGGCCAAACTGTGGAACCAGCTACCTGCAGCGGTATTTCCAAACCAGTTCGACATTGAAATCTTAAAGAAGCGAGCATATTCCTTTTTAAAAGGTAGGCAACGCACTTATGATCCTTCGGGCATTGCAGGTGTCTACGGGCGGCGGTGATTACTTACCATCAGGTGACCCGCTTGTTCGTTTGTCTTCCTATAGTATAAAAAAAGAAATAGTTTTGAGACAAGACTCGTTAGTTTAGTATATTTCTATTTCTTAATTGTTGAATGTATTACTGCACGTATAGGATAGTGGCTTAAGTGGCTGCTTCGCCATATTGCGTAACTACACCTAGAGTTTTGGGCTCGATCACATGGAACAACACGTCGAGTGAGTCACACATGATAGTTTCGAGATTGGGTGTTATGTTCTGCTGCCACATTCATATTTCTTTATTACGTCAAGTGTCCGTGTCCGCTGTCCGTGTGATGACGGATTAAGAATACGGAATGTCACCACCCCATATCATCCCATGGGTGTCGTAAGAGCCGACAGAGGGAGCATATTATGCAGAGAACAGCACTGTAAGAGAAGGAAAACTTGATACAAACCCTATATCAACCCGTTTGGCCAGCGTGGTATAATAGGCCAATACCTCCTTTCAAAGAAGATGCCTAGTCCAGCAGTGGACTGTTAAAGCCGATGATGAATTACGTCAAGTCCCGCAGTCGCAACAAAACATATTACGCGGGCGACTTTACAAACATAAACCAATGGACACATTGACACTTAATGGATTACACAAAGTTTTGTCTGTTGCACATTAGTAACATAGAAGCAACATCTCTGATTATGAAGTACCCCACGATACAAGTCTTATTCGTAGTGCGGGAGAAGTCAAAAATAAGATAGCATTATAATAAAATGCCTTTAATAAAGATACCAGTTGCCAAGCGAGTTATTATCATTGACATCCGAGAGCTCCGTAATAGTTTAGAGTGTGGCTCCTTGCCAATATATTGAAATGATACATGGCAGATTTCCTTGCTTAGCAACGCAATGAAGCTTAGGAATGAAGGGGTAAATATTTTCGTGGTAATAGTACACGTTTTCTGCCGATTTGGCATATGATACGATCTTCGTGGTGTTCTCATCACGAGACTACAATGAGTCTGGTTTGAGTAGATGCCGTTGACGCTTGTTACTCTTTCATCCAAATCTCCTGAGCGGATTTGTTTTAAAATTGCAGTAGGTATACTAAAATAGCACATAGCCTACTCTTCGTCGCGATAACTAACAACCATACATAGCGGGTAGAAACTGGTTTCTTGACGAATGCCAAGTCGTTATAGTTGACCATACCGAGAGCAAATTAACCAGAAGAGAACCAGTACCATAGACGCCATCTTATCCTCGCCAAGCCCTTTGGGAAGGCATGAATCTAACATGCATGTTAAAGTATTGTTCATTAAATTATTTTAAATAAAACAAACACCACATATTGTATCACAGCAAGAGAGAAGCGACGTCCCGGAAAATGTTGTTTGCGGTCGAGAATTCGCAGTTTTTGTACTTTTTGCTTCTCGCTTCGAAGCAGAGAGCTTCGGATGGCTTGGAGTGATGCCATGTACGATAAAAATCTCTATTTCAGTTTAATATAGTCCGCCGTGTACGGGCAGGACAGGATGGGATTATTTTTAGCGGGATTTATCGCCCGGTAAACGAATGGACCCAATTTACCATTTACAGGGCGTTTTCCATTACTCGAGATATATTAAAATATAAATCTAACACTACTGATGCATATCTTTATAAACTGATAATTTCTTTATTGTCTACAAACTGTCTTTCTACCTTAAGTAGGTAGCATTGTATCAGATGATAATGGTGAAAGATTCCAAATGAAAATATCATCTATTAGTTGTGCTTCATGCTTCATATTCATGGCACAAAACTTACAACAGTCAACACAGAAAAGTTTTTTCAACCGATTGTACATCAACTGCCAAACTCCACAGGTGTATTATATTAGTAGGCATAGAAGAAAACCTAAATATATCTTCACCTTTCACCCAACTTCTAAAAAAACCGATCCGTACGTTATCTTTGGTTATTTTTAACAACAATGAACATTCAAAGTTCAAAGGGCGAGCGAACGGTACAAAGATTAATCCGTGATTATTTTGTTCAAAAGCTACAATTCCTTCCTTACAGCTCGTAATCTCTTGTAGCTATTTGCGCTTTACATTTAAAAAGCCGAGTTAACATTTACCCTATAAATATTCAATGAGGATTTTAAATTAAGATTTTTTTTGTATCATTACTCATTAGCCAGGTTTATTATTTAGAGAGGGTGGCCTCCAGCCCTCCCGGGGAATCGGATAAGTTCCCTCATAAAATTCAAATTTAACGCTAATACTTTCTTATTTGGGTTTTTCTCCTCGTAAATATTTGGCTGTAGGTACATAATTTAGGGCCTCTTCAACGATTTGATTTTAATAATTATGTACAAAAGCGTCTCCTTGAGATGTATTTTTATTCTTACAGAATAAACAAAGTCACCAAACCGGCAACATTAGAAAATTAATACTACGAACGAAACAGACTGTTAACGGCCGGTGTTTTAATTAAAATTCATACTTGAGTATCTATATTGCGACTGCCTAATAAACTTTCACATTTAGCTCTGTGTTTACTCATCATATTACTACCACAATCTACAAATGGTCACTGGCAGAATAGGCTTGTGTCCTAAAATGTATTTAGCGATTGATTCGTTCCTTTATTAAATGTTAAACTGAAATACCAGATTTTTCTTGAAAAATCGATCAGCAACATTACTAATTACGGCTTTTTAAAAACCATTTTGAATTTGACACGAAAACGCTTTAAACCATCATGGCGGTTGAGTGATATCACAAAGTCCAAAACAAAACAAACCGTGAATGAAGTCGGGTCTGATGTACCCACTTTTATTTTGTTATATTCGATTTGACAGGTAGAAAGTTTCGAAAGTTTGATGTTTTAGTTGTATTTACTACTTAAACGTCAACAACATTAATGGCGGACGTACTGTTTGATGTAATGCTCTCTGATTGGTGTTCACTGTCACAAGAATAAATACATTATTTTTAGTTTTAGAATCCTAAAAATAACATTAATTTTACCTTTTTATAATAAATTATAAACTTTATTGATATCTTAAAATAATAATGAATCTATAGATACTACAATCAAACCGATTTTTTCTTAGTGGACACAAGCCTATTATTTATAGGTGCACACGCCATTTGGAGAGGAGAGAGGTGACAAGTCGAACTTTCATAGGTCGAGGTAACGTTCCGAGGCATTAACGATCACGACCGCACACCTCCCGTCTGCCTCTTAGCCAAAACAATCATATCCACACAGCCAGATGTATATCTTTAGTTGTATATTGTCTTAGAACTGCCTCCGTGGTCCAGTGGATAGCGTATGCGACTACTGATCGGAGGTCCCGGGTTCGATTCCCGGGTCAGGCAAAAGAGTAACTGGGTTTTTCCGAATTCTCAGTAGCAGCTCGGAGTATGGTGATGTGCCTGGTAACGGCAATAGGCCCGACCGCTATTATAGGGTTGGCAGAGGTATAATATACAATATTACACCTCTGCCAACCCTTTCGGGGATACAGGCGTGAGTCTATAAATAAAATAAATACATACATACATAAATAGACTCACGCCAGTTTCCCCGAAGGGGTAGGCAGAGGCATATTAAACGCCCACTTTTCGCCAGTGTTTTGATCCCACGTAATAGGTGGCGAGCCTATTGCCGCTTATCGGGATAAAATAAATAAATAAAATATATTGTCTTTCGGGATATATACCAACTACTTTTGTTTCGAGAATCCGATATTTCGGCCCTGTTGCAAGCGCCATGATACGTCCACAATTTAAATTCATGTAGACATCTATTAAGATGTTGGTTAATTACGTACTTAGACATACCTTGTTGAACATCTTTACATCATTCTAAAGTTTCTTGAAAACATTTATTGTATCTAGAACGATGCAAGGCTTAAGTTGTAAAGTGATCTTGTCACTTTACACAAAGACAATGAAAAAATAATAAGCTGGGTACTTAAATGGCACTATAAAGTTCTCTCTGGAATGGAGAGTATTATTCTGTAAGAAGACGGTTGTACTAAGCAGGTACAGCAATTAAGTTACCTTGGTTAATCCTTTCGTTTCATAATTCTTCTTTCACGTTTATTAAGTTAAAACAACGGAATTCAATAGTAGCTTTATGCTTTTATATTACAGTTTCTTTATACATTCAACTCCTAAAGGACCGCTTTTGAAGTGAATTTTGAGGACATTTTTGAGACAGATTTGCTTATGTTATCAAACACAGCAATTAACTCCTATATTGTTAAAATACTAGGAATTAAAAGAATTATATGTATTGCTCTCTCAGTTACTCGACAATCTGAAGACTTATGACAACTGTTAAAATAGTTTGAATAAAATTTACATTTTATTGGCCATTTCCCGCACGATATGTTGCGACAGCAACTGCAAAGAGCATTTATACTGGAAAGCTGTAGGATAATCTGTTTGGTGAGTTTTAACGACTCCTTAATCATCATCATCATCATCAGCCTGCCGTAGTCCACTGCTGAATATAGGCCTCTCCAATGGCACGCCACTGAGCCCGTTTTTGGCTCTTCGTGTCCAGCCGCTGCCAGCCACTTTGCGTATATCGTCACTCCACCTAGCCGGATGGCGTCCTACACTACGTTTGCCAAGGCGCGGTCTCCACTCTAGAACACGGCTACTCCATCGATTATCGGTTCTGCGACAGATGTGACCAGCCCACTGCCACTTCAACGTGCTAATTCTCTGAGCTATGTCGATTACCTTGGTTCTCTGTCGGATCACTTCATTACGAATTCGATCCTTTAGAGAAACTCCGAGCATAGTCCTCTCCATAGCTCGCTGAGCGACTTTGAATTGGTGGACTAGTCGTACCGTCAGTGTCCACATCTCGGCACCGTAAGTCATAACGGGTAGGACGCACTCGTTGAAGACTTTTGTCTTAAGGCTTTGCGGTAGGGATGACGAAAAGACTCGACAGAGTTTTCTATATGCCGCCCAGCCAAGCTGTATTCTTCTGCAAGCCTCCCTCTCGAAGTTGTTTCTACCCAACTGCAAGGTTTGCCCAAGGTAGACGTACTCCTGAACAACTTCGAGAGGGACCCCGTTTAGGATAATCGGTTCCGGAGAGACATGTTCATTGAACATTATTTTGGTTTTATCCAAGTTCATCCGGAGACCGATGCGAGCAGAAGAATCAGCCAGGCTGCTCAGCATATACTGCAAGTCTTGCACGGTTTCAGCCACGATAACGATATCGTCTGCAAATCTTAAGTGTGAGAGGTACTCGCCGTTTATGTTAATACCGCGTCCTTTCCAGTGCAGCGTCTTGAACATATCCTCCATTGCATTTGTGAACAATTTGGGGGAGATAACATCCCCTTGTCTCACACCTCGATGCAGGTGGATAGGTTCAGACTGCTGGTTCTGTACTTGGACGGTCATAGTCGCGGCGTCATACAGACCTCTCAGCACTTGGACGTACCGCCAATCGATTTGGCACCGTTGCAAAGACTCCAGAACAGACCAGGTTTCGATGGAGTCAAAGGCCTTCTTATAGTCCACAAACGCTAAGCACAGGGGCTGATTATACTCCTCTGTCTTCTGTATAATCTGCCGCACTGTGTGGATGTGGTCTATGGTGCCATACCCTCCTCGGCCGGCCTGTTCGGGCGGCTGAAACTCGTCGAGTCTACGCGCGAGACGGTTCGTGATGACCCTGGAAAACAGCTTATAGACGTGGCTCAAGAGCGAGATCGGTCGATAGTTCTTCAACAGAGTTTTGTCTTCCTTTTTGAAGAACAAAACGACTATGCTCTTGCTCCACGCCCTTGGAGTTCTCCCCGAGAACAGGACAATTAAATATGCGTTGGAGCTGCACCAGTATAGGTTTCCCACCTGCCTTTAGCAGCTCCGTCGTAATTCCATCTTCCCCGGGGGCTTTTCCATTTTTAAGCTGCCTCAGGGCCACCACGATTTCGTCTTGGCTGACGTCTGGCAACTCTTCCGTGAAGTGGCGGGTTAAAGTGGCTCTTGGATTCTCGGAGTCGGGTTGGGGACGGGACGCTTTCGAGGTGTAGAGGTTGCCGTAGAAGCTCTGAACCTCCGCAAGAATCTCCGGTCTAGAAGTGGCGACTTTCCCATCTGACGTGGTCAGCTTCGTCAGATGACTTCGACCTAAATGCTGAGTAAAAACTTTCGACCCCCGTTTTCGCTCGATCGCATCTTGTATAGAGCGTGTATTGGAGCTACGGAGGTCGCGTCTTACCAGCTTGAAGATCTTTTTATTTAGATCTGACGAAGTGCCTGCCGGGTTTTCTCGTCGCATCTCTATGAGCTGCAGAGATTCTCGCGAAAGTTGAGATCTCCTGCCGGTGTGCTGCGTCTTAAAGAGTTTCGTCCCCTCATCCCGAAGGATTTCCACCACTTTATCGAGTTCCTGGTCCATATCTGCGTCTATTGCAGTTTCCAAGGCAGCGAACCGGTTTTCCAGTTTTAGCTGGAATGTTTCAGATCCAACCACGGATTGGAGAAAATTTGGCCGGAGCGTAGACTTCATAAGGCGAACGCGTTCAAGCTTATAATCGATATTCAGAGTGCCTCGTACAAGTCGGTGATCACTTCCGGTGTTGAACCTAGTGATCACGGAGACATCCCTAAATATTCGCCTTTTGTCCGCCATAATGAAGTCAATCTCATTTTGTGTCATAGTGTCGGGGCTTCGCCACGTCCACTTTCTTTGAGGCTGCTTCTTAAAGAATGAGTTCATTAAGAACAGCCCCTTCTTCTCTAAGAAGTTGACGAGCATCTGCCCCCTATGATTTCTCCTACCAAATCCACACGGATTTGTTAGGAGAAATCATAGGGGGCAGATGCTCGTAGGACCACACGGTCCTACTACCGATTCGCCGCAAGTATTTACTCCCTCTTTGGCGTTGAAGTCCCCCATGACAACATTAAAGTGAGCCTTTTGGGTGTTGTGTAAGGCCCTGGAAATGTCTTCGTAAATTTCTTCTTCTTCATCATCCGAGTATGCCGAAGTCGGTGCATACACTTGGATAACCTTGAGAGTATATCTCTTGGTGAGTCTGATCACAAGGTATGCTACCCTTGTCGACACACTGGAGATTTCTAAAATGTTGTCAGAGAGGACCTTATGGACCAGGAATCCAACCCCGCCTTTGGATGGCTGGTCTCCCCCCCTGAAGTACATAAGATGGCCTGAATCTAGGGTAACGGTATCCTCTCCCTCTCTCCGGACCTCGCATAATCCCAAAACATGCCACCTTATGTACTTCAGTTCCTCTTCGAGTTGTGCCAGATGTTCGTCGAGCCGTAGCGTGCGTCCGTTATACGTAGCCATGGTCAGTCGGTGTTGGCGGCCTACCGTAACCCGGGGATTCTTCGCACCCTCTGCCCCGCTGTTACCATGTCCGCCGCCTTGGCCAGGAATAGCGGGGCGACCGGGAACTGGGGGCCGTTGCGTAAGCGTGCGTGCCATTGAGGTTTTGCCCGTAATCACCACGCTGGGCATGCGTGTTGGTGATCGCAGGGCGTAGCTTCTCGCACCGGTGACGCTGCTGCCCGTCACCGATCTATTATATTTAGCTACGCCTATTTGCAACGGTTATACCGCCGTAAGTCGGTCGCCAAAGCCTCGTTCGCTGGTCGGCAGGATGCACCACGGGCGGTGAGGTTGGCTGGGAGCTCTAAGTTGTTGTTGCGCTCCCATGCATGCTCTTAATGCATTTAACATTTTATGCCGATAGGGAATAGGTGAAAACAATTTACATAACAATTTAAAATTTCATTGTCATCAATATGCAATGCAGAAATAAATGGCTTTTTTACTTACCTATGGCTTTTTTTACTTACCTACATCACAAATTGTGAAAGTCTGTCTTGTGAAGACTTATTGACTTAGGTCACTATAGGTTGCTTAAGAACGTCAAATTGAGTGATAGCTATACATATAATAAAGCCATTTATACTTATATTATCTGGTTTACGTACGTAGTAGCATAACAATTTCAATTAATATTATGAGTTAGTATATTATTTCATATATTATATTATTCTGAATTTTGCAAGATACCTTAATTTTTTCGATTGTATATTTTTGTCAAATATTCATTTATCTCACCATCTTAACTTCCTAATAAGTCAAAAATACTTCAAACAGATAATTTTCTCCGTTCGTGCCATTGAAGCTCGCTTTTCTCTTAACAATATAAAATAAATGTGGCTGCTGTGCGTCTTGAGAGCCGCCGAGTGCCACTCTTGCATAATCCAGGGCACTCTAACAAATGGATGTCACTTCAAACGAAGGAAGTAATAAAGAAAGCAAATGAACGCACACGTTATTTATTTTATTGTGAAATTTGAGAGGAATGATTTTTATATATTTAGTGTAACTATATGTTTTTTGTAGGGTAAACAGTGCCTGTTAGGCCGTGTCTTCGATTGGAGTGGTGAGCGGGGCGGAAGTGACAGCGGGAAAATCCATACCAAAACTTTATAGTTACGTAATTGTGAGTGAGTCCCTACGTGTGATCAGTTTTCACTTCAAAAGCTGAATCGATGATTATAAGCTTACGCATGTACCTAGATATGACTTGTGAGATCAGAATTTTGCTGCAAAAAGTATCTCGAATGGGTTTTAAATAGGAAGGATAAGTTCTTTTGAGAATTTTTTTGTTATGGTTTTAAACATGGCATTATAGGTAATCTGCCAAATTTTTTGTTTGAATGACTACGTATGTTTTGTAAATTATGCCCCTCAGTTCTTGACACACCAACTTTTAGAAATTTGTTGGGATTTTATTTTATATTTTAGTTGGAATATTTTAACTTCCTGCTAGTACGTTTCGGATTAATCGCCGTGTTCATGAGATGATAACAGTTATAGGCCCGTTACATACACACAATATTACTTACTATATGTACAAAAGTCACAAAACAATTTTAGTTTAGAGCATAAGATAACTTAATTAGAGCCAATAGACGAAATAATATTAATTAATTTAAACAGTACCTAGCGCCGTTAATTTAAGCAGGTACCTCTAGGTAATGCGTAACAAAATTTCAGCAAAATTCATTTAGCATTTGAAGTGTACCGTTATTCATGATATTAGTATAATGTTTACTTCTAATTGTATCATTAGTATGTCTTGAAATGTCAGCGTATAAATAGATACATAATCAGGTGGATTTGAAGTCTGAATCAAGTTTTAGTATACGTCTGGGCTAATGCTGACTTGAAAGTTGTTCATTTTGCTTAATTAAAGTTTATTGTAGTTTTTTATGATCATGTCTGTATCAGACTAAAATTCTGTTCCCATGCTTAAATGGTTTACCTATTATCCGTTTATCGTTAATCCCATGCATCAGAAAGAAGCCGTAGTAATTTGTCCCGACTGTTTCTGTACGCCGTTTTTGGTCTTAGAACACTTGTGGGTACGAGCTCTTTCTCTTGAGCAATTACCTCATTTGCCCACCTTGATTCGCATAGCAGTTGGTAGTCTTTTTAACTGAAATTAATCAAATTTAGGTGAAGATTTCTAACACGATAAATTACATCTATATGTGTTCCCTTGAAATAATATGCGACGCCAGTTAACGTTGTTAATATATATATATATATATATATATATATATATATAGATATCCCCTTCGTCACAATGTTGATCAAGCGTGCCATATAAGTAGTTTTTGTTTGATCCGTTTTCACTTGTTGATCCGGCCATGATTTCTTGATCCATTGCGAGAGCCCAATTCACATGTGGTTCCTTTCGGATCAACTAATGCCCACGTCGTTGCTAATAATAATTAAGCCATTTTTATACAAATCCACACTTTAGGCATTTTAGATTTACTTGATCCGATTCAAATGGGCCAATCGCAGCGCAGTATTCTTCACGGAGGGCAGTCATTGGTTCTTGATCACTTTTAAGTATTATTATTCTGTATTTCTTATCAATTCTCATAACTTGCGGCATTTCTTACATTAACTTGGTTTCTATGTCCATTTTTTCAACAGTTTTTTTTACTTCGGAGTTTTTGGTTAAATATTTGTAGTAGGTATGTAAGTACATTACCTACCAGAGGGGCCCGTGACAAAGTGGCGATCACTCGAATCTTTCAAAAATTCGCGAGGTAAAACGCGTTCGTCACCGTCTGGTTTATAGATGGGTCATCATCATCATCCTGCGAGCGTTATCCCGGTTGCATCCAGGCCTTTGCCTTGGAGCCCGAGCTCCGCTTTCTAGTCTAACCAGATTTGACTGAATATTAGTTTTCTACAGAGAGACTGTTTTCTTACTATAACATGTATAACCATTTAATTAAGGGCACGGAGGGTGTAACTTTTTGTGGCCGGTCACCCATCTATAAACCAGACGGTGACGAACCCTCTTAACCTAGCGAATCGATAGATTCGAGCAGTCGCCACTTTGCCACGGGCCGCTCACTTTATACGCCACATGTGCGTAGGTACTTATTTGAATCCAAAACTTTATAATATAGACCTGCTGGTCAATATTATGTGGCTCCAGGATTATGTTACTTGAGTAGTTTTGTTTGAATATTTTAGCTTACTATTTAACGCATAATTGTATACCATAATCTGTATTTATTTGGCTCCTTTAAGACATACATATACCTACCCGTCAATCAATACTTAATGGTTTCACATTACAATTGTTTAATAATTAGAATTTATATTCATTACGTCCATGCATTGTCAAATCCGAAAGCATACTATATTAATCCGCTTTAAATATGAACTGATACTGATAATCTTATGCACGATAGCTTATATGAATATTATGTGGCTCCATTACGTATGTACGCCACGCCATATCTGCTACTTATATGAATTTGGGTCGTTTGGCTGATATGAAATATCATCATCATATCAGCCAAACGACGTCCACTGCTAGACATGGGGTGCCCGGTCACAAAAAACCACATCCCTCCATGCCTCGTAAAGCACGTAAAGCCATCGGTTTCGGTTATCATCTTTAACAGTCGTTAGGGCACTCAGTGCCCTCAAATATCGGGTCTAAACTATAAAATATGCCTATGCCTTCGGGTTGTGGAGGTCAGACGGCAGTCGCTCTGTGAAAAAGCTAATATTCTGTCAAGCCTAGGCATCTATTATGAAAATGTTTCTGAAATTTCTTTCGAAACACAATACCCACGATGGAGTTCCTTCGGACATCTTTTTTTATTAATGTGAATCATTTACAGAATAGAAAATAATAGTTTATTTGTTGGAATACTGTTTACAAAGTTGTTTACCGTTTTAAAGTCCATAGTATTTTGCCGTCACCGGCGTACAAATGTTCCTTTTACATTAAATATAATCTTAAATACTATAGTGCTATTACATAAGTCTTACTGTTCATCACACTGTATGACACATTTTAAATTAAAGGTCAACATATATAAAATTTGCACGTCAAAAGTTATAGATAGAGTACTAATATCATCATTTAAAAGTGATAGGAATTATTAAGCATTTGGTAGAAAATTGTGACTGGCAGGACTTGTAACTTTGGTAGAAAATTTGGCTGAATCTGTGGTAGAAAATGGTTTCTTTGAAAGAAATGGTAGTTGAATAGTATTTTTGTTGGAAATTTTTGTTGTGGCAGAAATGTTAGTAATGACACAAATTCTAGAAATGGTAGGTTTGGTCATTTTAAAAGCTAACCAAAACTACCATATTACCGGAATAACGTTCTGAGAATGATGATTGGTAGTAGGTGCTTTATTATTATTACAATGCCCGCTATCGTATATAAACTTCTTTGGTATCTAAATGTTGATCTGATAGTGTACGAAGGTGGTCACAATAAATTGATGATGCCTTTTGCAGTCCACTACAGGACTTAAGCCTCTCCACATGGTGGTTTTGGAAGTAGGACAGTAGTAGATAAAACAACGCGCTTATAATGTCTAGTTGGTATTATTAGTATAACATGGCTACGATTAGCTGCTTACTAACAGGCAGGCAGACTGTAGCTCGATTGCCACCTCTACTGTATAAAAGCGGTCAAGTGCGTGTCGGGCCACGTTTTTCGGTGTAGTGTACCCATGGGAGCTACCCGTATACATAAAATTTTTCAAAATAATTTATTGTACAGTTTTGTCCACGTGGTTACAATGCATAACCATGGCAAATTTCAGGTCTCTAGTGCTTATAGTTTTTTCCTTGTAGTTTACTACGGAACCATAAAATAGATTTATAGCTAGGTATTCATGACCAAATCCTTGTGTGATAAGCATAAACATAAGTGTTAGTTCTATGTCTGGATGTAATTTGTGTATAATTATAACATATATTATTTATCTGACAGCCTCATTGTTCTACGGATAATTCACTACTGCTGATCATGAGTTCCGGGCCGGGTTTGTTTCCTTGGTATTGCTGACCAATTTTTGCTAAGATTCTTAATAAATAGTTTCGACCGCGATGATCAGAAAAACAATTTCAAGACATGGGACCCGAATGTCATGAAAATCTAAAGAATTCAGCATTTGAGGCCAGCTCAGCTAATTGAGAGTGCCTGAGAGGATTCTGATAAAATTTTGAACAGTGCCTTTCATCCTGCTTCTTTTCCCTCCTTCTCTTCCTCCTGGTAGGCAGCGAGTTGGATGTGTTTCTTTGCTATTTCTTCTGTAATGCTGAGAAAACACAGGCATGTGTATGAGCCACAGATAGCTTACCATCAAGTATGCCGCTGGCTCGTCAGACGCCGATGAATGCAATAAATAAAATTAACTAAGTCGCAGACTAAGATCATAAAATATGCCTGACGAGGTAAGTACGATTAGATATATAAGACGTAAGTGGATGCTCCTGTTACACAAGATTCATACTGGAAGGCTACTACAGCACTTAAATTGGTAACTGCATTAATTAAGTATTATGTATGTTCCTAATTACTATTTACAAGTAATTAATTACAATGCGAAACAGTTGCAGCTCCTTACAAAAACAAAGTATGTACCATAACACTGGCGATTAAAAAGAGTGGCCACGAGTTTTATTGCCCGTTCTTTCTCGTGGTTCTACCTATTGCTTTGCGAACGAGGCAGTAAATGTAAGTGTAGAAGCATTAAGTGACTTATTTTAAAATTGGACGTTCATAAGCGTCACCTTGTGACCTAGATGAATAAATGATTTTGACTTTGACTTTGACTATAATACATGTAGCTAGAATCAAATCAGTCGTAGATTGAGATCGTATCATATCTAATAATATGCCTGTCATGGTGAGTCAAGTCATACTTTCCAAGACTTGTATGACCTTTTACTGGAGCCAATTAAGTAAACAGAATGTGGCATATAATTTAGAGTATAATTGTAATAATAGTTTGAAATAGAAAATAGTTTACTATACTACTAATAATCATGCAATTAATGAACTTAATCCTGGAGCTTCATAGTATTCATCGGTAGGTTAGCTGGTAGTATTATGACTGGGTTTCAGTAAGTATACAGATATGACATGTAAAGTATTATGTGGAGCCCCACATCACATTGATTTGTTTTTATATAAGTTTACTGTATTCAAATAAGAACGTACGATGCAGCATGTAATCAGAGTTAAATAATACGTAAATCAACAACATAATGCCAGCAAATAACTCCATGGCTGCTATAAGTAATTTCACTCGTGGATCTAACAATGCATGGTTATAATAAATATAAATCCTCTGGATCAACTTAGGTATGGAAAAAAGATTAGGATTTCACATTGTCACTCAGAGGGCGAATCAGAAATGAGAAGATCCGCAGGAGAACCAAAGACATAGCTCTCCGGATAGTCAAGCTGAAGTGGCAGTAGTCAGGGCACATATCTCAAAGTTGAGGCCGTGGAGGAAGAAAGGTTCTGGCCACATACCACAAGGTGGATCGACGATCTCGTTAATAACGCGGGAAGCGGTTGGATGCGGGCGGCTCAAGATCAGTATGTTCGGAGAACCTTGGGGGAGGCCTATGTCTAGCAGGGGACGTCGTTTGGCTGACATGATGATGAATTGATGATATTTCATCATACCAGCCAAACGACCCAAATTCATATAAGCACGCAGATATGGCGCGGCGAGTATAGTAATGTAGCCACATAATATCCATAAGATTATCAGTATCAGTTCATAATATTTAAAGCGGATCAATATAGAATGCTTTCGGATTTGACAATGTATGGACGTAATGAATATAAATTCAATGGATCATCTTATGAATGGAGAACTAAAATTTAGATAATTGTAATGTGAAACCATTAAGTATTGATTGGCGGGCATATGTATGTCTTAAAGGAGCCAAATAAAGATACAGTTTATGGTTCCTACTAAAACGTAACATACTAAAAATACTGTAGTAAGTGATTATATATTTTATTGTATCTAACTAGCCCTGATCGCCTGAAACACAGGTTTATCCTAGTGCATGCATATAATTTTATATAAGGAACCTAAAACTAAGCTTTTGTACTCGAAATAAGGAAACTGTACTATTTTAATTAACAGAATAATTTGAATTTGGATTTGGTATACAATTATGCGTTAAATAGTAACCTAAAGTACTAAAAAAATACTCAACTAACATAATCCTGGAGCCAAATAATACTAACCAGCAGGTCTTATATAATATATAGTTTTGGATTCAAATAAGTACGCACATGTGGCGTATAAAGTGAGCGGCCCGTGGCAAAGTGGCGACCGCTCGAGTCTATCGATTCGCAAAGCTAAGCGGGTTCGTCACCGTCTGGTTTATAGATGGGTGACCGGCCACAAAAACTCACACCCTCCGTGCCTCGGAGAGCACGTTAATCCGTTGGTCCCAGCTGTCATCAAAAAGATCCTTGACAATCGTTACGAGGAATTAGTACCCGCGAACATCCCGACTCTGGTCTAAACCATAGAATATGGCTAGCCCTTCGGGTTGCAGAGGTCAGACGGCAGTCGCTCTGTGGAAAAGCTAATATTCTGTCAAATCTGGTTAAACTAGAAAGCGGAGCCCGGCTCCAAGGCGAAGACCTGGATACAACTGGCATAACGCTCGGAGGATGGTGATGATTTGGCATAATTATTATACAGTATAAATGGAGCCAAATAGTATACAAGAAATGGAAAATATCGGACTTAAATATTATTTTAATTATCAAGTAGAAATAGGATCATTATAGTGCTGGTAAGAATGTAGAAAATGGTTATATCACATATTATTATTATTACACGGAGCAAGTACTGAAGTACCTGGAACCACATATTTATAATTGTCACGTCTGGATTCAAATAAGGACGCACGCATGGCATATAATTCGGAGCCAAAAAGTTAACGTCGGTCTGAGATATATGGCCGTTACGGATCCAGTTTTGTTCGGAACTTCAGCCAAATTCATCACGAATACATCTGAATTTTATTGAATATGTTTGGCAACGTCTTGCCATGAATGGCAACCATGTGAAAAAAATCAAAAATATATTCCATAGAGCAAATGTTATTTGAGTGCAAAGGCGGATCAAGTAAGGAACGGCAATACCGCGTGATCAACCAAGTCCGCAAACAGTCGTTTATATATATATATATATATATATATATATATATATATATATATATATATATATATATATATATATATATATATATATATATATATCTGTATATGTATAAATTATATAGTTTGTTTACTGGTACACATGCAACTACCATTTTTCTCCTACCAATAAGTAATATCTCAATCCAAAGGTTGCCTGGTAGAAATCGCTTTCAGCGATAAGGCCGCCCTTTCTACTCTACTAAGATATAGGATTTCTAATAATATTTTTCATTGCGTACAAAAAACTGTAAATAAATTAAAAAATTAATAAAAATATTAATTTAACCTAAACATTCGCATTTTGATATCAATACAAAGATTTGAGCAAGTATCTGTTGACTTTGTATAATATCTGTTCGACATAATTCTAGCCGACTTCCCCTTAACATACTTATTGGCTTAACAAAGTTGAAGCACAACGTAAGTTAATATAATGTGATCTTAAAGCGAAATGCCATTACCGTGGCTGTTCCTCTCAATCGCCTAATTAGCCTATTAATTGAGTAGGCGACGGGTATTAGGCGGTAACTGACTCAACGTAATAAGATCCATTTTGTAGAGTGCTTCGGATTACGATGAGGCGACGAGAGTACGTTCTATGGCAGTGACGTTGAACGTACCTACCCTTAACCTAAATGTGGTTGCAGTGACTTAAAATACCCTAGACCTCAATGTACTAGCATCTAATGCATGTTAAAAGCTCATATTCAAATAGTGGTTACAGTAAAATGCTTACTTAGGTGTAAAGTAACTATTAAATTGAATTGACATACTTCTATGGCCTTGCGCAGGTGAGCAGATAATAAGAATCATTTATTTGTTTGAACATGGTATACATACATTGAATGCAGGATGTCAAGAAAGTATAGTTTAGTTCGTACATGTTCAGCCTTATACAAAGGCGTACAAAAAGAGAGATGTTGCTACGAGCCATTACAATAACTTTGTCCGAGAAAGTACTCATTTATAATATGATTATGTAGTTAGTATTAGTTGTATTTTATTATTAACAATATTAAATAACGAAAATTAACAAATTCTACAAATTCAAAAATAATTATACTCATAATAATATAATTATGCAGTACTCCTCTTTTATAGCTATCTGTTTAGATGTTATGTCATGTAATCTGCAAATCCAAATTTTTTATTGTTACTTTTTTTTCGGAAAATACGAACTTATGCCTGATGTCAAGAAATTATCATCAATGTCTTGGTGTTTCCTGAATAACTGAATTTTGTCTACTTTTAGATATTATAGCCGTGTGGTTGACGGCATAGAATACAAGTGTCACCACCCCCTATCTTCCCGTGGGTGTCGTAAGAGGCGACTAAGGGATAACACGATGCAAATATGGTATTTGCGTAGAGACGGAAAACTCAACATCAAACCCTATACGACTGCCTCGTTGGTCTCGCGGCATAGATGTGCGCATGGGATCGGGAGGTCCCGGGTTCGATTCCAGGGTCGGGCAGTGTTATTGGGTTTTTCTGTCACGAAATTCTCAGTAGCAGCACGGAGTCTGGAAATGTGTCCGGTACGGCAATAGGCTCGCCCCTTATTACGTGGGACTAAAATATATCTGGCGAAAAGTGGGTGTAGAAATACACCTCTGCCTACCCCTTCGGGGATAAAAGGCGTGACGATATGTTAGTTATTTCCTTTGTACTTCATTATTTCCACGAAGGCTGTGTTTATTGCTTTAATTATTCACGTATTGTCTACACGAACAGAAGTATTCGCCTCCCATCTGGAAAACAGAGGCTTAGCCTTTAATTACACACATAATTATGGAGAAAACACATTTTATAAAAAGCCTGCTAAATATAGCCTCATACGTGTACACTAGTTAAAGGCGTCGGTTTTTAATGTTTGTTCGTGGTAAAATGAAAAGTACAATGCTTTCTTAATTTTTGGTACCAAATTAATGTTTACTTTTGACTTACAGTGAGAATACTAGGTAGTTCTTCGCTTCTTTCATTAATTTTCTTGAAAATGATTCCCCCAAAAAAAATACCCACAAAAAATCACTTTATTCTAATTTATTTTTTTATTAAAAAAATGAATTTAAATTTATTTCTCATTTACCTACTATTTTACAATTGTGAACGGCAGCATTATTCCAGTACTTCGAATAATTTAGTTATGCTATGTAAATAATTACGCCATTGTTCTTAAAACCATTATAGCACCCATATACTTTCTCTTAGAAAACATCTTTACCAAAATACCAATTCCAAATTTATTATTTTATTTTGCAAACAACATTGAGTATCCAGTATTAATGAGTACAAAGGCGTTACTCGTGTTGAGTTGAACGAATGACCCGGTGTCATTATTTAAGTCGCTCGGGGCGGCGCGAAGTAGACGCGTTGCGCCCACGCACTGCAGACAATGAAACGTGTTATATTACATGCACATGATTTGTGAAGCTTTGTCACGGTAGTAATATCTAACAGTATTGTAACTCCATACAAACTCACGAAACTCGAGTTATACCTACGCGCCTCGAGCAGAGTACCCATTAGACTGTGCGGACTGTGCCAAGAGTACCCACAGCCGCGATCGTGCCGCAGCTCGCATGCGGCGCGTCTGGTAGGTATATAAATCACGAAGGCGGCCTAGTTACAATACTGTTAGATTATATTACCGTGGCTTTGTTCTACTATAATATAGGTGTTGTGTTACAAAAAGACTATTGAGTGAGGCGAAATGAGTAAAATTCGGGGTTATAGCACGGTAATATAATCTAACAGTATTGTAACTCGGCCGTCTCCCCGCGTTATATGCCTACAGTCGCGCCGCGCGCAAACAAGCGACAGGGCTGACCGCCTCAAGTATTTTAATTGCATCTACCTACTCGAAGTTTTTTCTGGTTTTGTGATTGTTCATATTACTTACTTACTTACTATAAAAATCATGTAAGTACGTGAGTACCCTAGGAAATGTTCTATTATTGGTTAAACTTAGCAGATTCATGTCGGCTTCCATTTTGAAAATTACCCTGGAGGTACTACTAATCATAGACTTCAGTGAAATAATACATCGTCCATAACGCAGATAAAAGTGTTCTGCTAGTATATATTAAAACTACAATCATGCCAATAGGTTTTAAAAAATATCAACATACCTAATAATAGATTAAGCTAATCAAATTTCGACTTTATCACGCATACCTAAATAAAGCATAGTATTATATTATCTGTGCCTAAGTTAAGCATTAAACATTGCAACGTAGTAGGTACATTTTCGAAAGATCCAGGTAATTTGAAAAATCTTATCTTTACGTGGATTAACGAAGAATTCAAACGACACAATATAGTCCACAACCTCGTCGCCATAATGTTTTTTTAAATAAAGAACACTGCAACAGAAACCGTGACTGCGGCACGATCGCGGCTGTTGTGTACTTTAGGCACAGTCTAATGTGTACTTTGCTCGAGGCGCGTAGGTATAACTCGAGTTTCGTGCGTTTGTATGGAGTTAGAATACTGTTAGATATTATTACCGTGGTTATAGGTTTTCGGATGTACAGCGCCAAAAATGTCTGATTGTTTTAGTGTGTGCTATAACTAATGTAATTAATTTTAACAAACAAGTAGATTGGTTCTTGAACAGACATAGGTAACGTTATTTTACAAAATAGTTTTATTTGCGGATGACACAAGACCAATTATTATCAAGTGCGAAAATAAAAACTCATACGAGAATGATATAAATTTAACGCATAATAAGACAATTAGATGGCTAAGTAATAATAATCTAAAAATCAATCTAAATAAGACTCAATTAATACAATTCCAAAATTATAGAAAGCAACAAATTGATTTAACAAGGTATAAATTACAAAAAAAAAATAGAATACGAGAGGTAGGCACTGTGAATTTTCTAGGATATTGATGCTTGATAAACACTGCAACTGGGGAAGGTACATGTAGAATCTGTTTGCAACAAACTTGAACGGTTATCAATCGTTTACGTAAAACAGTATCGATGGAAGCAGCTCTGACTGCATACCACGGATACGTTTCGTCGATACTCTCGTATTGAGATAAAAAAAGCATTTCGAGTGACTATCATTCTTAAACAAAAACAATGCCTCAAAACAATTACATGCGTATTTCAATGCATACGCAAGTGATGTGCGCGTTAATAAAACACCTCTGGGCGTGACACGTGTGCTCGCGTTCACGCGTACAGCAACAACGTGTCAACGCGTCAATGTGTCAGTGCGCCTCGGCCAAAGCGATGCGTGAGTTCACGACATGACGACGTGTGCTACAATACATATTTGTTAACAATGATATGTGGCAAGATTAACTAAATGATTTTGTTAATTGAGTTCTGCCATTTAAAAATATAAACCTTGTTTGTCAGCAAGTAGCAACACATTTCATGCATTCGAAGTAATTCCGTAGTTTCGCAAGAGGTTTACAACATTTCGATACCTGACACGAAAATGCTATTTGTGTATCCTTAACTAATTTAGAGACTACACAATAGCTGTTTTAGACCGAAAACAATTTATACCTACCTATAGAAAATCTATAGTAAGCTGCAAAAACATTATCAACTTGCTTTTCTTCTGGGTACATAGTACCATTTTTTTGCAATAAATTTTATTGCAATAAAGACTACTAATTTTCATCGCGATGCAAATTTAAAACAAATTAACGTAGCGGGCCCACTTCGTACAAGCAGTAAATAGCCTAAACCACAAAAGTCTAAACCTCGAATCACCTTACGTAGCTTAACTTTGTCGATGAGTGAAATAAGTTCCAAACACGAGTCGAACTACAATTCTAAACTAACTTATACTGACATTTCTATTTTGTATCTATGTTCTGCCATTTTCAAGGCACACCAGGTACTATTTGAATTTGTTAATTAGTTAATGGCATGACTATTTTGTTTGAAGAATGTTCATTCAGACCAGACAGAGTTTGTTTTAAAATCCTAAGTAACTAGATAAAGTTGGTGTGTCACCCAAGTACCTACGTGTTTAGCTGTCCGGGGACTTTTCAGTTTTCAATCTGCGAAGCTGTAAAGTCTACGGTTTGCTCTGTCTATTCAAAAGTAGGTACCCAGTAACTACACATATTCACATTGGAAGGCTAACTAAGGCACTTAATTTAGTAACTGCATTAATTTCTTAAGTATGATGTCTGTAACTATTTACTATTTACAAGTAATTAAATACAATGTGAAACAGTTGCAGCTCCTTACAAAAATAAAATATTATTATGTACCATAATATTGGCGATTCAAAAGAGTGGCCAGAAGTTTTATGGCCCGTTCTTTCTCGTGGTTCTACCTATTGCTTTGCGAACGAGGCAGTAATTAATGTAAATGTAGAAGCATTAAGTAATTCGATTAAAAAAATTGACGTTCATAAGCGTCACCTTGTGACCTAGATGAATAAACGATTTTGACTTTGACTACAATTGAAGTACAAAAACTGTAAGCTGACTGATTTAACATTCATGCTCAAAAATGCTAGTTATTTATTTTTGTTGGTGATGTTCCATCTACCTTTACCTTATTATCCATGTCATCTAAAACGAACTGGTTGATTGTACCTATACTGTAAAAGTTTTAAATGGTACAGAAAGTTTAGTTTTCTCAGGCTGCATAGTTTATAGGTATATTTAATTGACATTTATGCGGTTGCAATAAGGCTCTGCGCAAACGGAACACCGATGATGGCCACCGTGGATGTCGCGCGCCACGTCCTTTCATACTACGCCTACAAAGTTGGCGAATGACTACTAGTAGCAGTTAGTGGTCGCCTATGAGTGGCAAGTGGCCACAATACGTTACTCGTCCACGGCGATGAGTATACAATGATTTCTAATACGTTGCAGCCCGTTTGCGCACAGCCTAATAGTGAGACCATATCATTATGTCAAGTTTGACAAAATATCTTCAAGCGAGAGTTATGTGAGCCTACGCACGGTGACACTAATAAATCCATTCACTAGAATCATTTAGGTAATTGCTCACCATATTAGTGTAAAAGGTCGATCGGCTCGATTTGTATCTGTGATTTGTATTGATCGCGCCTAATACCAACGCCTAATATGAAACAAACATTAAGCTATCGCACAAAAGGTCCTCGCGTTCCAACTTTATGTACCTACTAGTATGTCGATGTCATGAATCCGAAGATACTAATATTTTGTCTAACCTTTCTTTCTTTCCTTTCTTTCTCTTTTATTTCTTTCCTTTATTTCTTGCTTTCCTTTCCTTCTTTCCTTTCTTTCTTTACTTTCTTCTTCGTACCTGTTGATCTTTTCTATTACAGTTTACTAATAGACATAGGCCTCCCAGGGCACGACACCTAGCCTCACGAAAATGTGAGAGCAAGCCTCGTACACCACGAGGCTTGCTCTAACATTTTCACAGTATGGTGGCGGTACCTACACAGGAGAACGCTGCTACCTATCCCAACGAAAATCTCTTGATTAATCAAGCCGGTCCGGTTTACTGATTAGTATTCCTTACAGCTTATTTTTTTTTTGTTTTTTTTATGTAATGTTAGGCGGCAAACGAGCAGACGGATCGCCTGATGGTTAGCAATTACCGCCGCCCATGGACACTCGCAACACCACAGGAGTCACAAGTGCGTTGCCGCCCCTTGGGGTAGGAAAAAGGGCTAGGATAAGGAGTGGGATGAGGGAGAAGAAATAAGGGATAGGGCCTCCGGCACTCTCACTCACCGAACAAAACGCAACAGTTTAGGTACTGTTACTTTACGTCGATTTTCTGTGCGAGGGTAGTACTTCCCCGGTTGAGCCGGCCCATTCATGCTGAAATCAGCAAGGCTCTACTACCTCGATGGATTTAATTGAAGGTCTTTGGTATTTGACTTGTACACAGAACAAATCTTAATGTGAAGAACACAATTATTGGATTAACGTTACTAGAATAAACCTTTATTCAGGCATAAATGTTCTAGATCCACCACCTGAACATACATTATACTATCTAAATTATTATGATTTTTCTCTCATTGCATAATAAATAAATTTCAATCTTACTCTTTCACCATAGTTTATTTCAGCACTTAACTCTTTACTCAACCCCACAAATTCTAAGTAAGGATAATGAAAGATTGATTTTGTTAGGTGATTTCAATGGATGGGTGAGAGTAAAGCGAGATGGATTTGAAAGGGTTTTAGGTGGATTCGGTGATAAAGAGTGTGAACGAAAATGGAAAAGAACTGCTTGAGGTTTGTTTGGAGTGGAGCCTTTGTGTGACAAACACCATGTTTGATCACAAAAGGATACATTTGTATACACGTGAGGCGAAAAATGTTAGAAGAAGTATGATTGATTTTGTAATAGTAGATGAACGACTGAGAAAGAATGTGTTGGATACGAGAGTGTTTCGAGGGATCGGCATCCATACAGACCACTTTTTGGTGTTAAGCCGGATAAGTTGGCTCTTTAGAGGATGGCGACACCGAGAAAATAATCAAGAGAGGGTCTTGGAAAGAATAAAAGTAGAAAATCTACAAGAGAAAGATGTGAAAGATGAGTATAAACGAAGATTGATAGCAAGATTTGAGAGGTTCGATGGCATAAATGATATGGAAGAATTATGGCATTCCTTTAAAGAAGATGTAGTATGTGTAGCGTCTGAAGTATGTGGTGTGATCAAGAAAAGGAAACTACGAAAGGTTAAGAATACATGGTGGAACAAGGATGTACAATCAGCAGTATCAGAGAAGAAGAAAGCGTGGTTAGATTGGTTGGCTGCCAGAGCAAATGAAAGAATGGGAAAGGCAACGAGTGATGACATAGATGAAGCAAGAAAGGAGTTTGTTAGGTGTAAAATAATAGTGAAAGAAATGGTTAAAAGGAAAAAAGCGGAAAAGAAAGATGAGTTTAATAGTAGGTTATCTGACGACTTTCAGAGAAACATTAAGTTTTTCAGGAAATACGTTCATGCAGTTCGAGGATAAACTCAATCCTCAGAATACACAGCAATCAGAGACAAGAATGGAAAGATACTGAATGGTGAATCGTGTGTGCTAAAGAGATGGAAAGAGTATTTTGAAGGATTATTTGAAAGAACGACGACAGAGACATCAACAGGTGAAATGAATGATAATGATAGCAGTGATGAAAGCGATATTGGCGTGGATGAGATTTTGAAGGCACTGGCCAGTATGAAATTAGGTAAGGCTGCAGGGTATGATAGGTTTACAGTCGAAATGCTGAAGGCTGGACAGGGCATCATAGTTAGTCAGCTGCAGCGTTTATTTAACTTGTGCTGGAGCACCGGCCGGGTACCTGATGACTGGGCCACAGCAGTAGTTGTGCCTCTTTATAAAGGCAAAGGCTCGCAACAAGACTGCAAAAACTATAGAGCCAATTAGCCTTCTCAGCTTTGTTGGCAAATTGTATGCGAAGGTACTGATTGAAAGAGTTATGAAAGTAACCGACAAGAAAATATGGGATGTACAAGCGGGATTCCGAAAGGGTATGGGGTGTACGGATCAAGTCTTTTCCTTGCGATGCATAGCCGAGAAATTTTTGGCCAAAGGTCAAAAGGTCTACTACGCATTCGTGGATTTGGAAAAGGCTTATGATAAAGTGGTCAGGAATGAAATGTGGTCGGTACTGTCGATGTATGGGGTGAACAGCAGCCTCATACGAGCTCTGAAATCCCTTTATGAGGATTCTAGAGCTTGTGTGAGGATAAACGGGGCATACACTGGCTGGTTTACCATCAACACAGGTGTTAGACAGGGATGTGTAGCGTCGCCGTGGCTGTTCAACCTCTTCATGGACAGTTGTTTGCAAGATTTGAAACATAGTGATTGTGGATTAAGGATGAATGAGTTACTTGTCAAATGCCTCCTTTATGCTGATGATCAGGTTATGCTTGCGTCTTCAGCGGAGGTATTGCAGGAGATGGTAACAATCATGCATGGTGCGTTAGAGAGTAAAGGAATGAAAGTGAATGCAAGTAAAACGAAAGTTATGGTTTTTGAAACGGAGGAATGCGTTACAGCTTGTAATATTATGATCGATGGACAGCGAGTGGAGCAAGTGAATGAGTTTGTATATTTAGGTACGCTGTTTACAAGAGATGGTAAGAATGTAGAAGATATTGAAAGAAGAGTTAATGCAGGTAATAGAGTGAATGGAGCTCTGAAGGCGTTTATGAATAGCCAAAACGTGTCCAAAAAGGCACGTTTGGCTGTGCATAGAGGGGTGTTAGTACCTACTCTAATGTATGGTAGTGATAGTTGGGTATGGCAGAAGAGTCATGAAAGTAGAATAAATGCTGTAGAAATGAGAGCACTGAGAAGTATGTGTGGTGTTTCTCTGACTGACAGAATAAAGAATTGTGTGATAAGAGAGTGTTGTGGGGTAAAAGAAGATATAGTGACAAGCATCGAGAAAGGTATGCTAAGATGGTTTGGGCACGTGGAGAGGATGGATGACGAAAGACTGACCAAGCAGATATATAAGGCAAGTGTGGAAGGGACAGGACGAAGGAGAAGACCTAGGCGGACGTTCTCTGACCAGATTGGAGACATCCTAAAAACAGGACAGGTTAGAAGCACCCTGAACAGAAGAGCATGCATGAGGAATCTGATGGGAGTGAATGAAGCAAGAGAGATATGTCAAGATCGTTGCAAATGGCGCTCCGTAGTCTCTGCTTACCCCTCCGGGAAACAGGCGTGAGTCTATGTATGTATGTATGTATGTACAAATTCTAAACTAATTATTATTGCAAAAGTCAAAAACCAATTCACAAAAGTAACACACATTATAACAAAATAGTAAACTATTAAGAGATGTGTAATCAATCAACCATACTATACTAACTTGTTGTACAATTTAGTCGTACTAACTCAAACTTGAACAAACTTTCCAGACAGTTTTCATGTACTTTAAATCAAAGGAAAACATTTTAAATTTGTTGTTGACGGGTGGATCGGGATAAAAATAAACTTATTAATTTTCTTCAAAGATGTTGCCATGTACAACTTTGTGGATTTGAAATGAAATCTTTTTTAAATCAACGTATTTTTGGTTGAAACTTGAAAGTATTTTTTATTTTTGAATATTTTGCGATCGGAGCATCTTTAAAGAAAGCGTTTACAAAAAATGCTGTAATGCATTTATTACAGTAAAGCATTTTTGAAAGAGATTGAAGTAAGGAAATTAACATAAATTATTTTGGTGTCGCGATGACAAGCCCGGGTACCGGGTTTTCTCCACTACTCAAAGTTCAAACCAAATCAAAGTTGAGACGAGAACATGGTGGATAGAGCACGTGCAAGACCCGAAAGAAGTTCATATACTAAAAGCCACTGCGGTGTCCTCGACATTCTTAGTAGTAAAATCTGCATGGCCTTTTTTATCTTATCTTATGCTATTGCTACGATAGAGACAATGCCAGCAAATAAAAATTAATGAAGTAGAGAGGAAAAAGTAAATTACACATTTCGATAAACGTTATTAATAACCTTATTTTGTTAATACTGCCTTTCGATATGACACTCTTTAAGAATTTGTATTCGATCATTTCGAGCCTTAGAGCTTTAACCTGAACTAACCCCATAATAAAAAGCGATGTATTAATAATCTTTACTCAGTACAATATTCAAATATGCGCTGCAATACCATACATAGTCCCTAATCGCGAGTGGGAGTCAGCATCAAATATTGATTGCTTAGCCCGAGGTTTAAAATAATCATTGGATATGATGTATCAGCGCTAGTAACTGTTCGTAATTAAAGCGCAGTAGGTGCGGTGGCGCGCGGGGGCGGTGATGTATTGCTCGCTACTGCAATACATTTGTGCTAGTTATTAAGATTTAATGCCAAGTGAATTTCTCTGTCGACTAGCGTTTAGTGAAACTTGAAGGAAAGCATTTCTCGCTAGTAATTAAATTGGATTTAAAGCTCAGTTCTAATAAATAACGGTGCCAGATCCAATTTAATAGACATAGCTTTAGACGGATTCAAGGAATGCTCGGAATATTCAATATCCGGTTCTTAGGTTAGGAATTGTTGACAATGTACCAGAAGTTCTTACACTCGTTTAATGGTACGACAAAGTCAAAAATCAATTCGAAAACTAAGTCATCATGTCATCAACGTACTGAAATATAGACCAACAATAAAATTATCACAATTGATTCAAAATGACTTAAACGATTTTGATATTTTTTCGTGAATTAGGATGTTTTAAGTAACATATACAGATACAAGAATTAAAGGTTTCAAGAATAGTCTTATGATCATGGGTTGTAAAGCCGTTATCACGTTTACCCACTATCAATCTTTATCAACAAAGTGTAATTACAGTTTAATTTTACTGCAGCCTTGCAACGCCATAAGCTTACGTCAATATTAGTGGAAGACCAAGTATTATTTGAATCCAGACCCAGTATTGTTTAATTTTATATAAATTTATTTGTAACTATATGAATCTCAATAATATGACCAGGGTACTCGACCATTATTCTAGAACAATTTCACACATGTTTAGCAGTAATAACAAGAGTCTTGGCTGTAATAAGTTTCGAATCCATGTGTAGTACATAACTCAGCAGTTCATTGAAACTGTCTGTTTCAGTAACTGTCGGGCGAGGCTGCTGGGTCTTGAAGGCGTTGATGTATTACTGCAGGCGCTGTATGTCAGTTATCGGGATTGAGCGGGAGTATATTATGTGTCAACTCCAATGAGAATCTATCACAATATAAAAGCAAGCTTCAGTCGGCCGGTAAGGCCTTCAGTGTAAATTGCGCAGACATAAGATATTTTATTTATTTTATATTACTTTATTTAGAAAACAAACAGTTCTTAATAACTAATTGAGTACATATTTTGTATAACTATCAACCATTTATACGTTTTCACATTTGTATATTTAGGTCTTGATCACTACAATATGCTAAACTGCACAGTGGATATAAATAAAAATAAAAAACACAAAGATAAAATACGAACACAACACTAAAACAACAAAAATATTAAAACAATAAAAATCAAATCAAAATCAGAGAACCGGTTCGAACCACTGGTCGGCAAGGGCACGTCTATAGCTGGAGGCACTTGCATTAAATAGGTCCAAACGGTCTAGGTGTGCTAAATTGTTGACGTAACTTGCAGTTCTTATAAAGAAAGTACCTTTTCTATAGTTGGTAGCGCAACAAGGGACGTGTAGAGGATACGGTAACCTTACAGACCCAGTAGGGACCTTCAAATGCAAGTTGCCGAGCAAGTTGAGAGAATCAATTTTTGATTGCGCTATCTTTACTAGCAGTGTGATATCTGCAATTTTCCTCCTTTCATAGAGTGGAAGTAAGTGCTGTCTCTTACACCTTGCTTCGTAAGTCTCGTCGTCATATGTCTTACACTTATACTGCAAGTATTTAGTGAATTTGCGCTGTACGGCCTCCAGTCTCCGTATATGCACATCGTACTGTGGACTCCAAATTTGAGAGTAATATTCGAGGATGCTGCGAACGTATGAGCAATACAAAATTTTGACAGTTTTTATGTTTGAAAATTGGGAACACGATCTCATGACAAAACCTAACGCTTTATTAGCTTTATTAACAATATGGTCAATATGTTTTTCATACGTTAATTTGGCGTCATGAGGATTGACTCGCTTAAGTTGTACTCCTTTTAGAACATAATTAAATACGCATTGCTTAGGTTTACGAGAGAAGGTTATAGAGTAACACTTAGAGGTATTTAAATCTAATCCGTTTAGTTGACAATAAGCTTCGAATCTAATTAGGTCTTGTTGTAATAAAACGCAGTCAAAGGGTTGTTCGATCCTTTTGAATATTTTCATGTCATCGGCGTACATAAAAAATTGTGAATGAAGGAAACAGGATTTGACATCATTTATGAATATATTAAATAACAAAGGTCCAATTAATGAGCCTTGTGCAACACCGGAAGGGACATTATGCCATTTTGAGATCGACGCATTGAGTACAAGTGCCTGAGATCTGTTTTCGATGTAAGAGCAAAACCATCTGAACAGGTTCCCGTGAATACCAGCACGTAAAAGTTTTTGGAAAAGTATTTTATGGTCTATACGATCAAATGCCTTGCAGTAATCGGTGAAAATAGCATCTACTTGGCCGCCCCCTGTCATATTAATGGTTGTGAAGTCTATAAATGTTAGTAGGTTTGTAGTTGTAGATATATTTTTGATGAATCCATGCTGTTCCGAGATAATGAAACCGTGTAACGTGTTGAACACCTGAGTATAAAATATTCGTTCCAATAGTTTAGCGAAGATACATAATTTAGAGATAGGTCTGTAGCTCTTTACGTCTTTTCTATCGCCGGCATTATAGACAGGTATAATAAATGCAGACTTCCAAATTTTAGGGACGGTACTTTCTTTAATAGAGCGCTTGTACAAGATAGTAAGCGGATTGGTCAGTTCTTTGGCACAGTTAACAATAAACGTATGTGATATATGGTCCGGTCCGGCGCCTTTTGCGAGATCTACTGACTTTAGTAAGTCATGTACCATGTCTGGCAATATGTCTATGTTACATATCGTGTATGGCCACTGTAGCGATTCGCTATTACCATCTAGTTGTGAGAGTTGGTGAGAGGATTGGGAGACGAACGTAGACTGGAAATAGGAAGCGAAAATGTTAGAAATTCCCTTGTTAGTGTCGGCTGTTATGTTTTCATATGTAAAGGGTAGACGGGAGCGAGTTGGGCCCCTTTTTATTTGATTTTACAAAACTCCAGAACGTTTTGGGATTCTTATATCAGTTTCCTTGGAACGTAATATAAAGCTAAAACTATGATGCGTGAGTAGGTCACGGTTATTTGAGAGAAAGACATCAGCATAGTTGGCTACAATTCTTCAGATTTCAAGTAAACATTTAAAGTAAAACCAGGCGCCACTTGTGTAGTCCACTGCTGCACATAGATCTCTCCTAATTTGCGTCGAAATAACATTGTGATTCAATATAAGGATTTGGTCTACTATATAACTTGGAGTGTGATAAACGGCTTAATTTCAACAACGCTTACAACGTTGTACTTATATTGAAAAGCGCGCTTTTGAAAAAGCTTTTCACTTAAAACGCTTTTTGCAATTCGCTGTGAAAGCGGACATGCTGCCGCTTCCCGCTTGCTTTTTTGGTAGAACGTTAGTGACAACGTTGGCTTACACTTCTACGACAACGCAACAAAACTGTGTACCTACCATACAATACATAATACATATAGTTTATAATGTTATCAAGTTAATTTCTAAACTAAATTTATTTAATATATACAAAATTTTAACTATTGACAGTCACAGTTTTAATTTTCGCACGTAAAAGTTCCAATTTATATTATTTACGTAAGTATGCACTTACGTAATGGCCGCCAAAAGCATACTAACAATACATTGAAGAAAAAACAAATCGTTTAAACGAAAGTTTATATAACTAAAAACAAAAAACTTTTTACTTTAAATATTATTACGTAAACAAACAACTCGTAATTTAGTAGCTTAATCCTAATGTTGACGTGTTTGTTTGTATATTAGTCTCTATGTTCACATGCGTTGAGTTCATTTTCAATATTACTTTAAAAAAGCAGTGAGCAGTGCGGCCAACCTAACATTCGCGAATCGTTGTCGTTCAACGCGCCAGCCGCCAGTGTTCAGCGGCGGCGTTTCAGTTTGTGATGTTGCTTTCCGTTTAAACGAAATCGGCATGTACTTATAAACAAACGCTTATGCTTATGTTGATAAGCAGATTGTGTTTACAGCTTTTCGTTTAAACGCCCACTACTATATATAACACGGCTTACTATGTGCTGACCGCCTCGTCTTTCGTCTGTTCCGCAAGATACTGTTTGCTTTGTATATTTGCCCAAATCCCTTCTTATGACATCCACGAAATGAAATGGAGTAGTAACACTTTGTATTTCTTGTCCGTCACCACACGGAGCCCCACACCTATACAAACATACTCGTAAATATCTAAGGTAATAGTTAACTTGTAACGTCTGAAGAGAATATTATTAATTGGTAATCCAAACAGTGTTAATAAAAATAGCGATGAAAGGATAAAAGCAATTACAATGGCCTGTAAAAAATAACACTGTAATTACCAATTCTACACGCTGCAATTTTTTTGTACTTTTTTTAAAAGCCATGTACCATGTTGAATATTTCTGCATTTTTATGCTAAAAATAAAATGAAAATATTTTATATTTTTGTATAAAGGACAAAATACGGCAGCACATGCATTGCAAAAATTTTAAATTTCAGATGTATCGTGAAAACCAGTTGTGCAATTGAGCAGACAAGTAATTTAAAGCGTAGAAATTAAAAAAATAAACGAAAAGCAGTCAACAATGTTCAGTATTATCTTTTGTAAATAAAAACAAGAGGTTACTGGCAGCTAAAATCGCCTATTTTTTTATTCTACCGTTTCTGCCCAATTCCGCGAGAATTTCAGTAAATTCTTTCTTAGTGCATCCTTACTGTCTCCAAGGAATATACATGCCAGTTGTCAGATTTTTGCGGCCAATAGCTTTGTCTGTGCATTGTCTGTCAGTCAGTTAGTTACGCAAAAATGTTATATAAAGCAAATTACGTCCAACGTAAGCTTCGATGCACAACCCAGAATTTTCTAAACAAAATGTGTATACTCTCATATAGCCTGCAGCCATAATATTATACAAAATCTTTGATCTTTCAGTATTGTTACTTTAAATTTTTTTATGTTCAATGAAATGTATTGGCTAGCATTTTCTTTGTTGTTTCCGTTTTGTGAGAGACGTGAAACATGACTGTTTTTGTTAAATTTTCTTATCAGCTGCCAACACCATGTTTATTATTGCAACATTGTATGGAAGGCACCTTAGCCATTGTCCTAGGTGAACAATGCCAAGCGAAATTATGTCTTATAGTTCAAGATTTAAGGTATAATATTACAGAGTACGCGAGTCTTATCCTACAGTGCTAGCAGGCGGTGCTGAAAGATGCAACACGACCATCTAAGTAGATAAAAATATAAACATTTATTTGCCTGATATCGTCACTAGCAGTGCGCAGTTTGAAAATGTACCTAATCTACTATATCTAATATCCTCTTACAATGCTACTGCAATATCTAATTGCCTCTGATCATCAGATTATATTCGTCATAATTATACGTTTGTATAGCTAAGCATATCTGCCTGCAGCTATTCTAAGCCAGCCGACACGCCAGGACAAAAAGAGGTATTTATGCTTTAACCCTAGAATATTAGGTAATCATCGCCTGAGAGGCCGCGTTCGGTTGATTTTTTAAGAATATTTTAAAATTACGTTTATGTATCGTGGGGTGCGTTCGGGCCAACACAGTGCACCCCGAGACGCAGTGGAGAGTGGTCTTGCGTTGAACGGGGGATACTCAGGTATCGAGTTATTGACCTCACGTTCGCCTGGGAGGTGATCATTAGTGTTAAAGGTAAGTTTTTACAAAAGCCGTTTTTAGCTTTTTTGCAATTATCTCTTTATTTATTTGTAACAATAAGTTTGATTTAACTGAGAATTGATCATTTTCTTTAGATGAATCTCAACGAGAACCAGTTAACAAAATATTTGAAATACGAATATTCGGACAGTGAAACTGAAGATTACGTTGAGGATTACGATTCAGACGAATGTGGCTGATCCTACTCTTTAAGCCTCGTGCCAGCTTGAAGATGATCTCCAAAATATTGCTCCGAACAATCTTAATATAGCTACTGGCACATGTCAAATACAAGCAAGCACGAGCACCGAGTTAGAACCCGCTCTACAAACACAATCTCATCTCCAAACTGCGTTATTGTGATAGAAAAATATAGTCAGATTTTAATTTACTCTCAAGCTAAATAATTTATAATTAGAATGGTATTTTTACTTTTATGTGATATAAGACTTTAACAATACTTAATTTAGATAATAAATTAGAGAGATCCGGCTAAAGTCTGGAAATTTCTTAAAACCCTAGGTGTCGGTAAAACTCGTCAATACACTATTCCTAATGACTTAAATATTGACTTGCTCAATCAACATTTCTCTGCTTCGTCCAATATTGATAGGACTACAAAAGCAAGCACTATTCATTATCTTTCATCACTGCCAACTCCTAGTTATCCTTCTTTTGTCTTTAATCACTTCACCGATAGTGATATTAAGAAGAGTATAATATCATTATCTTCCAACGCCGTTGGTAGTGACTGTGTCAGCCGTAATATGATCCTTCCTATCCTCGACTTAATCCTACCCATAATTTCTCACATCCTTTATCACTCCTTGTCCAGTGGCGTATTTCCATCGATGTGGAAGGACGCTCTGATTACACTAATTCCAAAAACTTCTCATCCTTCTTCCTTCTCTGACTATCGGCCCATTTCTATCCCACCATTCCTCTTCAAAGTCCTCGAACGACTGGTCCACAACCAAATTAACACGTTCCTTTGCAAGAATAATCTCTTAAATCCATTCCAGTCCGGTTTTCGGTTGGGTCACAGCACCGTTACATCCCTAGTTAATATTACGGATGACATCAGAGCTGGTACGGAAGGCGGACAGCTAACAATTCTTGCTCTTCTAGATTTTAGCATCGCCTTCAATACAGTGGATTTTGATATTCTACTCAGCCGTCTTAGCTCTCTTAACATATCTCCTACGGTGATTGATTGGTTTCGTAGTTACCTGTGTGGCCGCCGACAGCGTATACGCGTTGAAAATTCACTTTCTTCTTGGTGTAACACTACTTTTGGCGTGCCCCAGGGTGGCGTATTGTCTCCTTCACTTTTCGCAATTTTTATAAATTCTATATCAAATAATCTTCGCTCTTCCTATCACCTTTTATGCAGATGATCTCCAAATTTAAACGCAGTCGCCATTAGCTGATTTGTCACTTTCTATAAATAGCATTAACAGTGACCTGGCACTGATCAGCAGTTGGAGCAAATCTTTTGGGCTAAAAGTGAATCCTTCCAAAACTCAGGTCATTGTTATCGGGAGTTCAAGAATGACATCCAAAATTGACTGGTCTCAACTCCCTCACGTCATCTTTGATAACACTGTTAGTCCCATTCAGGACAAAGCAAAGAACCTGGGTGTAACTATAGACTCTTCTCTTACTTGGCGATCGCAGATCCAAGAAGCGAGTCGCAAGGTATTTGCTTCAGCGGGTTCACTTAGAAGACTGAGACATTTTCTACCAACTGCTACCAAAATTGCACTTGCTAACTTTCTTCTTTTACCCACTATTGATTATGCAGATGTGAGCTATCTAGATGTCGCCGAAAATCAGCTTTATAAACTTGAGCGCCTTCAAAATGTCTGTATACGATTCATATTTGGATTACGCCAATATGATCACGTTTCACAATTTCGAGCACAGCTCAAGTAGTTACCCATACGACATCGCCGGAATGCTCACATTCTCTCTTTATTTTATAATAATATATTATTTAACCCTTCTATTCCCACCTATCTTAAAGCAAGATTCGAGTTCCTTCATGATACACATAACCGTCATTTAAGGTCATCAGAAAATTTGAAACTGAAAATGCCGGTTTATTCCACAGGATTTTATGACAAATCCTTTTCAGTTACTGCTGTTCGCTTATGGAATGCCCTACCGTTCCACATAGGACAGGCTCAGACTATAACTAGATTTAAAGCAATGGTAAAGGATCACTATCTATCATTATAACTTTTCTCATTCTACATTATATATGTATGTATTTATTTAAATATTGTATACTTATTTGTATATATATATTAATATTTAAGTATTTATTTGTATGTATATATGTTATTACACGAATTTATATATTTAATATATTTTTACAACTGTACACTTGCAACTACCATGTATTTCCGACCAATAATATACATCCAAAGGTTGCCTGGTAGAGATCGCTGTCAGCGATAAGGCCGTCCTTTGTACTTACTTGTTCATAAAATTTCTACAAATGTTTGTATAAGTGTACAATAAATAAATAATAAATAAATTAGAAGCTATATTTGACTTTTTATTTTTTATTATTATTATTCTAAAGACTGTTCAAACAAGGGTAATGTTAGATATAAGGTTGATTGTAAGACTGAAATTATAATTTTAAGGAAAATGCCATTAAATTAAAAGAAATGAGGTCTTTCTTCATTATTCTATTAAATTAATTACAAATTTTAATAGAAAGATTTTTCTAAAATCTTGTATCATTTATGAAGTAGCCTCCCGAGTGATTATTAGTGTAATAAGATTAGTACTTATTCTGGGGTTAAATTAGCATCTACGCGATTAACACTCGTCTATAATTCTGTATAACGTATTCATAGCAATTTTATCTGTTTAGTTAATTTTAATTTTCTTGTATAATCTAATTAGACCTCACAATTTATGTGACCAGATGGCTGATCTGTTTTTTGTATTCGCTCTGCAACATCTTGCAGATTACTGTAAAATATGCTCAGAATGACGTTCATCTATGCACACTTTGAAAGTGATTTAGCTAAGCTCTTTATAAGTTTTGACATTACACAGAGAGATTCAAAGTAATTGAATTTATAGCGGAGTGTTATTGAAACTAATAGTGAATGAGAGATAGATCCCATCTGATGTTCAAACTGTTTCAGTTGATTGCAGAACGCGTTTGGTAGGATCAGCTGTTTGCTTGTGTCTGTTTAACTAAATTCTAGCTAGTGCAGGCAGTTTAATTTCATTAGTGTAAGGGATTATTCGTCTTTGCTGCATGTTATCGAAAATGAGGTAGGTAATTATTTCGAGTAAGGTTTAATTTCTGAACATATTTTATAAAGATAGATCTGGCTCAAAATAAATTTCTGCATAGCGAGAGACTTAAAAATATTGAAACAACAGGCACAAAAACACCTAAACTTAGACTAACCACGTATGTGTTATACATTATAATTAAATTACATAAATATGGACGGCCGGTTGGCGTAGCGGGAGTGTAAGCGACTGCTACATCAAAGGTCGCGGGTTCGATTCCCGCTCAAGTCAAACATTTGAGTGCATGAACAAGGATGTTTGTCTTGGTCTGGGTGTTTCTATGTATAATTTGTATATATTTACAAAAAAAATATATATATGTATGTTTGTCCATTGTCTAGTACCCATAGTACAAGCTCTGCTTAGTTTGGGACTAGATGGGGTTGTGTGAATGTGGTAGAATATTATTATTATAATTTGTGTTGTGTGGACCATGGCCGCAACAGTTGATACATTTGACTGCATTTATCGTATAGTGTTTTGCCATAGGGTTAGGGCATAGGGTTCCCACCAAGGGGTGCATAGGGTTACCACCAAGAACTTAGGGTCCCAAGCCAACCTCACCTGCAAGTGGTGCACCTGCCGATCAACGGACGAGGCTCTGGCAAACAAAATATCCCGATAAGCGACAATAGGCTCGCCACCTATTACGTGGGATCAAAACTCTGGCGAAAAGTGGGCGTTTAATATGCCTCTGCCTACCCCTTCAGGGAAACAGGCGTGAGTCTATGTATGTATGTGTGTATGTATGTGTTTTGCCACCCTACCGCTTAGGAATGCTTCGAGGGCTGCGGATTTGATTCTCGCACGAGGCCATAATTTCTGTAATCCATACATTGTAGATCCAAGTTAGAATGTACTTTGTGTGTACCAGTAAACTGTTTATAAAGCGATACACGATACAAAATTGTTAAAAAGAACTAGCAAACCAGTAAACTGAAGCCTGGTTCTACTAAAACACTACAACATCATCTTCCTATCAGTTAGAGCGAAGTTTCTAGAATAATGTCAGCTCCTACAATATATATTGTTCGTTGAGGGATTACAAAAATAATGGTTGGATAGCCGCAACTATTAGCCGACGTACTTAACTATAGCCGCGCAAGCAGCGAGACGACTTGAGAATCACTTGTGACGAGGCCACTAAAACTGCGATTGTAGAAAATACCATTAATTACGTTTAATTAAAGTATGTTCGTTAAGTTAATGATTCGTAGCGCTCATTACGTTCGTAATAGATTGGCAAAGTTAAGCAACGCTTGTATAGGTCGCTATTTGGATGGGTGACCCCGGGTGGCGTTTACATTGAAACGTTACGTACTTCAAGAGGCACGTAAAGCGGTCGGTCCAGGTTTATGTCTCAGGACTAGAAGGATTGGTCTATGATGGGGCCTTTGAATGGTCTGAAAACTCTGTCTCCAAAGTTCTCCAAATATTTAAAATACAATACTTTCTTTTAATTGAATAATTTTCACAATAACATTCCAGATTATTAATTATAACTATATACGTTGCTATCTTACATAATCATGTATAGTGATGGGTTAGATAGTTATTTTATTTCATTTTGTATTAAGTAACATAATTTATAAGAAGCTTAATGTAATCTAATCTAATACAAAAACCTTAAAAACAAATTTAGAAACTGAAAATATTTACATGGTTTAGGCGTATATAATCATAAATTTATTTTAAATTAGATATAATCATTATATCTAAGATTATATATAGGTACCTACATAAATCTAAAAATAAAAAGTCAAAATAATATGTACAGGTGCGTTTAGGCGTCGTAGAATGCATCCGCATCAATATCATCGGGTGACGTGCCCAGAAGGCTGGCAGCATTGCCACGCTGGATGGCAATGTTGATTCTTTGAGCAAAGAATAAACCAGCCCTCTGGTCACGTGAGACGTCGATTAACCGTTTAGTATCTCGGAATAAAGAGCGAGCGCTCGGACCCCATGAGCCTAGCGTTTCCACCCCAAACTGCTCAAATACGTATTTAGCTTCTAGATTACTGTATTTGCGCCGTTTGAGGGTTTCCACAGATGCAGCAGCAGCGCCAGCATGGCCTCCCGTGCTTGGAACATGGGATGGCTACGCAGGTTGCGTCCCACACTAAAGGCCTACCCATTTTCCATGGCAATAATGACATACCGTCAGGTCCCTTCTCTTCTTCTAAATACTACATTATTAATTATTATCGAACTATTCGGCTACTTTACAAGAACTGTAGTCACGGCATGGTCACGGAAGACTAATTGAAACATTTCTTTGTCTTGAATGTAGAAGTTATTTTGAAAGTACTCGTACACTGAAATAACTTTTACATTCATCTGCATAAAACTAAAAGCAAAACGTTACTTAACGTATACTTTATTTAAACTACATAATTATAAACATAAATATTTGGTTCCACTAAACAAACTTTGATCAAACGAAAGTAAGTAATTCCACAAAATCTTTATTGAATATACCAGGAAACCTGCTTTGTTCCAGATCAATAACCGGCAAAATCCCCGATAGAGATATTAAGCCTGCTTTGAATATTGCTATTTTCCTTATAAACAATATATATATATATATTAAAAGTACTATGTATTTATACTGAAACGTATTTCCGAACTTCAGAGGCAAACATTAATTTGGACCGGCAAAAATAAACCGTTTAATTGGATTTTAACCGTTTTAATTTCGATTAAAGGAAAATTACATATAATTGGTGGCAGACTAGTGGATTATTGTTTTATCCAGAACTGGTTTATTTTAATCGTTTGGTGCATACCTATACAAAATGTATGATTGAAAATAATATGCTCATATTTATTAATAATATTCTCTATACAGAGAAATAGCAAAAAGTCTGATCGATGCTTCCCGTGACCAGAAGGCCTATTTTACGCAGAGAGAATAAGCATTGCCATCCAGCGTAGCAATGCTGCCAGTCTTCTGGGCACGCTACCAGTAGACAACGTGGAGGAAGAATACTTGGACGCAGTATAGCATATATGTATAATTATGTCGGCGATACGCCAGGGTTATCGTGTCCAGACTCCATTATAATAAAAACATTCACGTAATATTACTTGGTTTATTTTCAGACGATTTCTAGCACATAATTGAATTAAAATGTGAGCTACAGTCCTTTTTATAAACTTACCGTCATTACACTTAGGGGAAAGTGGTCACCCTTCGTACGCGGGGCACATTCGTACAGTTAGTTTATACATATATACATACATAGACTCACGCCTGTTTCCCCAAAGGGGTAGGCAGAGGCATATTAATTAAACGCCCACTTTTCGCCAGTGTTTTGATCCCACGTAATAGGTGGCGAGCCTACTGCCGCTTATCGGGATATTTTATTTGCCCGAGCCTCGTCCGTTGATCGGCAGGTGCACCACTTGCAGGTGAGGTTGGCTTGGGACCCTAAGTTCTTGGTGCAAACCCTATGCACGCTAGTTTATCAGAAAAACTAAAGGTCACACAAACACGCCTTTGCTTGTGTGCATAGACATACCGGCCGCCATGTTGCTAGCGGAGTGTCGCGCGAGTCGCACTACAGTTACGCAGTTGACAAAACGTAACGTGTTTTCGCGCGCGGTGAGTAAATTTTTTACCTTCCTTCAGTTCGTAATTGTAAGCAAAATTATTATGTTTTTAACAAAGTGGTGATGATTGATTAATGTTAACATTGTTTATTTTGAGCTTTTATTGTTATATTTCTCAAACTTGTTTAGAATTTGTATAAAGTTGTATTTTAATTTTGTACAAAGGCATGGGGTAAGTTCGGACAGCCAGACAGTGGGCACATTCGTACGCGTACGAATGTGCCCCCTTTAGATTTTAATAACCACCAGTACTTATACCAAAGTTACAGCTCAGGAGGTACTTAGACGTAACGGATACAAAGATGAAATGCACCGTCTGAAGAGGAAGAACCGTAAACCTGAGGTGAGCAGAGTGTCGACTTACATCCCTTATAATTTTTAATAGTACTCAAGAAATACTTCATCAAGACTGTATATAGTCCGGTTTCCAAGATAGCACACAATCAGCGCAGCCCAAAGGATGCCATTCCTTTTCAAACACCTGGCATCTACAAGGTCGATTGCAGGTGTGGTAGTTCATATTATATCGGACAGACCAAGCGAATAATTGCGGAAAGGGTCAAAGAACATATCGTAGCTGTGAAAAATCGACAATAAGTCCGCTATAGCTAAACATTGTTATTGGAGTCAAACCACTGCATAGAACTACATCAACCACAGGCCTTATCCGCCGAACGTCACTATTACTCCAGCATAGTACGTGAAGCGGTTGAAATTGAAAAAAACACAAAAATTTCAACGGGGCGGATGGATTTAGATTAGCAACAACTTGGAATCCGTTCATAAATAAGTCTAAACACCGCCGCAATGATACAACTCAACAGTGAGTAGACATCATTAGTCATTAGTGTAGTGTGACGAGGTACTGACAGTGCGGTTAAAAAAAGTCAAACGAGGGTAAGTGCCAAAATCTGCACCGCACAAGGAGGGAACTGAGCTCACCAGTTCCACCGCGACTACGGCTGAAGCAAGTCAGCCGAAACGTTGGCAAATACCGAGATATTTATGCCTTAAATATTAGGTATTTATCGCGTGTAAGACGCGCTAAATAACCTTTTAGAATGATCAATAAGTGAAATAATGATGAACGTTTTTATTTTTTTATTTTCTAAAGAAAGTTTAACGGCTATGAGTCAAGTCACATATTATTAAGTTAGTTCTTTGATAAATAAACATTTTTTATAATAAATAATGAAAATTTAAGGATTTTAATTGGCTTTTTAATAACCCTGTATGAATGTACCCCATGGCGTACGAAAGTACCCCACCTACTGTACGAACGTACCCCATACATGGGGTGCGTTCGTACAAATATCTTATCGTAGAAAAATGGCTATGACCCTTTAACCTTTTGACATAATAGTTTCGGACTTTTTTGTAACCAACTACAATATATTTGTTATACTTAGGTACATAGACTAGGTAAATTCGTCATTTAATTGCAAAGTTAAAAAATAAAATCTAAAAAGTGTACGAAGGGTAACCACTTTCCCCTAATGTTTAACAACTACCACTTCCTTTTCAACATATAATTGAAATTACTGTACAATTAATTATAAAATATAAATAACAAATCGACATTAATATTGTAATGAATTTTGCACAACACCAAATGATTTATTTTACACGAATAACAAATTTATTTTAATAACCAAACGCTGCTTTACAACATTGTCAACAGATGGCGCTATCAATAGGATGTAAATATAAGCGCATGTTATTTATTACCGTAAACATAAAAATAAGTGTCAGAATAATGTTATTTAATACTTATTGATTTTACTTTGAAAGTTTCTGGAGTTATCTTAATAATTAATCGATAAATTAAATACCCAATATTTATAAAACAGTGAAGCAGTCGATACAGTGTCTAATATTCTAAAGTAGTGAAGTGAGAACTTCACGTTCTGTGTTCACAAATAGTTATTTAAATATCAATCTTAAATATTATTAACATTTTCGTAACAATATAATCATTATATATTAATTTGCGCCCATTTATATTTTTGTATTTTTTTTCTTTTCTCTTTTGTTCTTTTTTTCTTAATTATAGATTAGTTTTAGGTTTAGCTTTTAATTTAATATTAAATTTTAATATTTAATTACAACAATGTATATCTATATTTTGTACCACTAATTACATATTCATTTAAAAAATATGCTCATTAATTTTCTCTCCTACAGTTAGTAACAAAATACCTAAAACTTTATGATGGCTATTGAGCGGACTGCAAGTGAAACTTGATACTTATACGGTATCTTAACATTGTAAATATTGATCCCCAATTCCCCACACGAGACAACACTTTGTGTAATTCATAAATTATTGTTACATTACGAGTCTGGATGTTCATTGTGTCCGTTAGTTGTATGTTTGTAAAGTCACCCGCGACACAGGATTAATACCTAGTGCGGGAGTTGTCCTTAAGAAACAGAAAAGAACAGAATGATGTACTTAAAAAATGTATGATTCTAATAAAACACTAATTGTGTCTCTTTGGCCAAATGTATGCTGTAAAATCAAACGGAAAATAGGTCCAAAAGTGATTAAGATATATACAGCAACAGCAATAGCAGGTATCTGTGTATACGCTTTAATAACAGTATCCTTCTAATATCTCAAAGTAAACTTAAGCACCGCTCATTTCACGGCCCAACGCACAGCAGGATCGCTTCTCGCCGTAAGCAAATATTTGAGTCGCACACAACTACTGGAAATAAACTGTGTCTACGGGGACAGAACCCGGGCCCTTGCGTCCGTATCGATCATTGTGATAGTTTAATACGTCAATGTTGACTCGCAATCACATGAACAACGCTTCGGTAGGATGGCAAACGTTGTGCAGTGGGATTTACTTATTCCAAAATGATAGACTAGTCTTCAGCCTGTAAATCGTATTCAGAATAGGTATAATTTCTTGACTTCTTAATGCGTGTGGTGACGGATTAGAAATACAAAATGCACGCGTTTAGGGTCGGAACATATCTGACGGAAGATGCGTCGCGTATTGTCGGTCGCGTAACGCCAAAACAAACAAATACATAGAAAAACATTGTACCTTTCACACCTGACCGATGATCCGTAAGTACGTCGAGCGTAGAGCGTCTGTTCCGTTTGCGTCAGCGCATTATCGGTCGACGTCGCGCGAGTTAAGGAACCCCAATCCACTACAATTAGCTTTGTCAGCCAATAATATGCTAGAATGATCATGTACCAACAGAGCATAATTATCTAGGACATGCGTCATTGATCATACGAGCTGACTTAACATTATATTAGTATATAAGCTTGGTATTTTAGATAATTAAGATAATTACTGTATTAGCTGTAACTCTGTCGAAATAAAGTATTTTTTTAACTTCTTTCGTTGTGAGTCACTTAATTGGCGCAGCCGGTAGGATCTCTGTAGTCAGTCTGTCGCGTATACAAATCTACGAGAAGCAGCCGACGTCCGTTTCTACGGTTTAGCAGAGATCTCCGAACAAACAAATTTATTGAGAAACCACTTCGGAAAGGAGGGACAGCAGCAGCCAAGCAGTAATTCTGGAAGCATGAAGATAGCTGCGGTATTGTGAGTAAATCTTTTCACCTTCCATTCAGCACTTCCATTTGTCTTCCTAACCTTGTGATAAGTCTATGTTGTGTTTATTATTAGGGATTAGACAACGCCGTAATAATACTTACGTAGATCATAGCTATAGCAACTAATTTATAGAGATTTTTTTTTCTAACGTAAAATATTTCATTTTATATTAAATAATTATATCATATAATTCAAAATGGAAAGCATAAACCGTGTCCCACAGGAAATGGTAAAAATCATACCAGTATTCAGTGGCGATGCGAGAATATTACCCTTATTTATTAAAAAATGTGAATACATATTAACCACCTACCAGGGTAGCACAATACAAAATGAATATTTATTCCATGTCATAACGAGCAGGCTATCAGGTGAGGCAGCCAGCTTGGTAGGCGAAAGAGACTCTATAGATACGTGGAATGAGTTAAAGGAGTTATTAAATCAACATTTCGGTGACCCACGCACTGAAGAATGTCTAGCAATGGAGTTAGAAACTTGTAGAATTAATAAGGGCGAGAGTTATCTGGATTTTTGTCATAGGATACAACACATGAGAAGTATTTTATTTGCGAAAATATCTGAAACTATTGTTGACGATTCTTTACGTAAGGCAAAACAAGTTATTTATAGCCATAGGGCGATGAATGTATTTCTATATAATTTACCACCATTTTTAGTTAGATTAGTTCGTTTGCGCAACGTTTCCACCTTAGAAGATGCGTTAAAAATCGTTTTGGAAGAACAAAACTTTCAAACCGTATACGATTCCAAAACAAACGACCGTCGTATTACAAATAGAAATAATAGATCTAGTTTTTCTAATTTTAATAGTCCCAGGTACGATTCACATAACATGCCGAGTACATATGTACCGAATAATGCTTATAACGCCTCCAACGCCTCGAATTCACCTAATAATTCATTGCAGTCAAGACATTTTAAACAAAATCATAATACATATTCTAATCAAGGTAATTATAATCGTTTTAATAATGCACATAACTATAATTCGTCGCAACTATCAAGTAGGTCACCGCTTCCGATTGCCCAACAGTTCGCAGCGCCAGCGTCAACGCCTGTACCGCGCATATCACGTTTTGCACCGCAAGCATCCACTTCTGGTACGAATACAGACGTTACAATGCGAACTGCAAGTTCACGACGCGTTAATTATATAAATAATAATAGTTGTAATGAACAAAACATTGAAAATTCGAATGAAGAGCACCGGGAAGTTTTAGCTGACAATAACGACGCGGAAAATTTTTGCATAACGGCCTCGCTAATAGGGAACGAATAAAAATTAATTGTAATAAGCGTTTAAACTTGCCTCACATAGTTATACGAGAATTAAATGCAGTTTTCATGATAGACACTGGTAGTGTTCGTTCGTTCATAAGTCCATACATAGCGAATAAATATTTTAAGGATCGTTTACAGTATGAACCATTCGAAGTTGTTAGCACACACGCTTCGAGTGTTCATAGTACAACGGCATATATTCCGTTACCTGCTACGTTTTGCAGCCAGGAATTCCATAAGTTTTATGTGTATAGTGTAGACGATAGGTATGATGGGTTGATAGGTAGTAATTTACTTAAACAGTTACACGCGAAAATAAATATGGAAAATCAGGTTTTACATTTGAAAAATACGGATATACCGATAATATATTCGCCACTTATGAGGGAGATATACAAGTTACCTCCTCGTAGCGAATTTCGGGTTACGCTTCCCGTTAGTCAACTGGATGGCGAAGCATCTTAGAATATAAACAATTCACGGAAGGGATTCGAATGCCCGCCGCATTAGTTAAGTGTGTAAAAGGTTACGCATCAACGGTTATTCAGAATTATACCAATGAACTTAGAAACTTAGTTGTAACAGGGCCTTGTAATGTAGAACCTTACACACAAGAACCATGTTTTAGTACAAATAGTAAAGAAAATGTTTTGGATATAGATAAAATGCTTACAAAAAATTTAGAGAAGTTACAGTTAGACCATATGAATACGGAAGAACGTAGGGCTATTGAAGGAATTTGTAGGGAATATAAGGATATATTTTATTGCGAAAATATTCCATTAACGTTTTCAAATCAAGTTCAACATAAAATACGAACGAAAAACGAGGACCCGATAAACATCAAATCATATAGGCTACCTCCTACGCAGTCGAAAGAAATTAGAAACCAGGTAGATAAGATGTTACGGGATAATATTATCCAGGAATCACACTCTCCCTGGAGTGCCCCCGTACATTTAGTGCCGAAAAAGTTAGATGCATCAGGACAGCAAAAATGGAGGATGGTAGTCGATTATAGACGACTTAATGATATCACTATTGATGATAAGTACCCCTTGCCGAACATTAACGACTTATTTGACATGCTAGGCAATAGTACCTATTTCACAACCCTAGATTTGGCTAGTGGGTACCATCAGATCGAAGTACAGGAAGAGGATAGAGCTAAAACCGCGTTTAGTACACCTTCAGGACATTATGAATTTAACAGAATGCCATTTGGACTGAAAACAGCACCCGCTACGTTTCAGCGAGCGATGGATAACGTCTTAAGAGGCCTCCAGGGCTTGCATTGCCTGGTGTACCTCGATGACGTCATCATATTTTCTAAAAGCTAAGAACAACACATAGAGAAACTGCTCTAAGTTTTTGACCGGTTCCGCAAAACAAATTTAAAGATACAACTGGATAAATCACATTTTCTTAGAAAGGAAGTTCTGTACTTAGGACATACCATTACAAGTGAGGGCCTTAAGCCAAATAATGATAAAATTGAGGCGGTCCTAAGGTATCCCATTCCACAAACAGTCACAGAAATAAAGAGCTTTTTGGGACTGATAGGTTATTATAGAAAATTTATAAAAGATTTTGCTAAAGTAACGAGACCACTAACTGCCTGCTTAAAGAAAGGCAGGAAAATTATCATAAGCGATGAATATAAAGAGTGTTTCGAAACATGTAAAAAGCTTTTGACTAATGCACCCTTGTTACAATACCCTGACTTCAGTAAACGATTTATTTTAACTACTGATGCATCCAACTTTGCAATCGGGGCTGTATTATCACAAGGAACAATAGGGTCAGACAAACCTGTTGCATATGCTAGCAGAACCTTAAGCGACACCGAAGTTAGATATAGCACCATCGAGAAGGAGCTTTTAGCCATAATATGGGCGGTTAAACATTTTAGGCCATATCTATACGGCAACAAATTCACGATTTATACAGACCATAGACCGTTGGCATGGCTGTACCAACTAAAAGAACCCAACAGTAAACTTACTCGTTGGCGGTTAAGGTTAGAGGAGTATGATTACGAGGTTTGTTATAAAAAGGGTTCCCAAAATACAAATGCTGACGCCTTGTCTAGAATAAAAATTAATGCAATCGATGACGACTTAGACTCAATATTCGTAAATGTAGGAGATAGGAAAGAACGTATCCAAAAAATTATTGAGGAACTGGAAGAGGACTTAGCTCCAATAGAAACGATGGAAATTTCGGACCCAGATGATGGAGCGACAGCCAATTCAGTTTCAAATAGGGAGCACGAAGGTATCCCTATTTTACACGAAGCTATCGATACTAAACCTAAACAAATCTTAGTACATTCTTGGCTTAGGAATAAATTATTAGTTAAGGATATTTCCAACAATAAACAAAGAATTCTGGAAGTTCATTTACCAATCAATAATGATAGTTTAGTTAAAGACTTTTTGAAGGAATACATAGACCCTAAAGCCTTGTATTCATTAGGCAACATTTGTTGATAAACACTGTTTATAAACAGTTTATAAGCAGTGTTGCATCATCTCTGGATACAGTTTATAAACATTTCATAAACAAATGTGATGAAACATTGTTTCTGAAACATGTTGCCGTGTTCCCCAATCAAACGGAGAACAAGCCGAAACATTTTGTTTATAAGCAAAAGTCAACAGGTGTGGACGTGTGTTGCGCGAGTTTATTAACATGGAAGTAGTGTGGTCCAACAACCAAGTTTCGATGCTCATAGAGCTTTATCAACAGCATCATTTACTTTGGGGGTTGAACTATACCTATCAGCACCGCATCGCACTTTTCTATGCTTCTATCCTTTTCTGTCACTTAGGACCGTCATTTACTAGAGCGAGAAAGAGAGACGAAACGCTTCAGCACGCCGCGGAATCGAAAAGGCGATAGGTGTAGCTCAACCCTGAGACTCTTCAAATAGAGATTATAAAGACAAATTAAAAAAAAATGCTTGGACCGATATTGCTGCAGAATTGAATATGTCGCAAAAAGAAGTGGAAACGAAGATGCATACTCTACGCTCACAATTTTCTCGTGAAAAGAAAAAGCTTAGGTCATCAAAAAGACTTGTACTTGTATACCAAATCAAAAAGACTTGTACTTGTGTACCATCAAACTCACGAAGGTCATGAAGTACGTATTTTTTTATTTAAGAGATAATTCCGAAGCCACCACCTTTTCTTATTTTTTTTTAGTAGCACTGTTATGAATTATTATGTAAGCACAAACACCGAGCATCACTACCCCCTCGGGCGACATCCTAGCAACAACTGACAAGTGAGGACGGCCATGTTTCAGAAACAGTGTTTACGGTAAACTTGATGATAAACACGTCATAAACAGTTTATCAACAAATGTTGCCTAATGAATACAAGGCTTAAGTATAACTACTTTGTATATTTTGAACATCCATCTTTTAGAAAATCATTTTCAAATATAGTTATAAAGTTGTTCAAAAAAGATACTGTTAAGTTAACAGAATGCACAGAAAGGGTGGTTAATTTAACAGATTCGGAGGAAGATCAAAGAGAGATTGTTGTTAAGTATCATGAGGGGAAAACTTGCCATAGGGGAATTAAGGAAACTTTAGCGAAACTTAAGAGACATTATTGGTGGCCAAATATTAAGGAAACAGTAACTGCAATTATAAACAGCTGTGAAACGTGTAAAAAAATAAAATATGATAGAAAACCAATCAAGCCTTACATTCAATTAACACAGACTCAGAATAACCCTTTTCAAGAAACTTTTATGGATCTATTATACATTGAAGGGAAATATTATTTGACCATAGTTGATGCCTTCAGCAAATTAGCTCAAGCCATTGAGGTGCCTAATAGAAGTACACCAGAAATAGTTAAGGCATTAATAAAGTACTTCAGTATGTATGGGGTACCGAGTAAAATCAGTTGCGACTCAGGCACAGAGTTTAATAACGCGTTAATTAAAGAAATGTTAAGCTTATACAAAATTGAACTTCATATAGGGACACCGAATAATCCCAGTTCTATGGCAATCGTAGAACGATTCCATTCGACTGTAATTGAAATTTACCGTATAGCCAAGTATGATAAAAATGATTTAGACGCGGCTTCTGTCATGACATATGCTATCATGGCATATAATAATAGTATACATTCAGCAACCGATTTTACACCCTTTGAATTAGTATTTGGACACACAGACTCAGGTGATGCATTTAATATTGATAGGGAAAAGAACTTAACACAAAAGTTATTGCTTGACCACAGAAAACGTCTTAAGGTACTTTATGAATTTGTTACAGAAAAACTAGAATCAGATAAAATTAAAGTAAGAGATAAGAAAGGCGGTGACGAACCCCCAGCGCTTAAGATAGGTGATGAAATTTTTATGAAGGATACTAGAGTTAGGAAAGCTAAAGAAAAACCTAGGTTTGAAAAAGCTAAAGTAACGGATCAAGTTAGGCGTAATATTGTACCTGTTGAGCTAAAGAAACGACATACAAGAGTAGCTATAAAAAATATTAAACGTCCTCCACAGGTCTTGCCTAGTACTTCTAGTACTGATGACTTCAGTATTCACGCTGGACCTTCAAAACCTCGGTCAGAATCCGGGGATAGCATCGCTAAGGATGGGAGTAGCAGTGAAGAAGATTAATTATTGGACTATATTTAAGACTTTAGATTTAAATTCGGTAGATTTACAAGTTAATAATAATATTAAGCATTTTAGAGATTTAAGGTCTAAAATAAGGGAACTTAAGTTAAATAACGATACACTAGGAATAGAGAATCAAATAGAATACTTAATGAAACTTACGCAAAATAGATTATATCAAATTTTACCCTCAAATAATCGCAATAAACGTGCTTTATTTAGCCCATTAGGATCATTTGTGAAAGCTATTTCAGGTAATTTAGACGAAAATGATGCTATTAAGTATGATAAAGAAATTCTACTTATACAGAATAAAGAACATGTAGTCGAACGTAAAGTATCTTCAATGCAAAAAGCTTTTGATAAATTAGTAAATGACTCGGAAATAATTAATTTTAATGTTAAAAATCTGGGTTTACAGACTAGTAAAATAGAAGATATAGAAATAAAAGAATCTAAATTTAATAGCCTATTTCATGTGTTTAATGCTATGTACCGGATTCTAGGTAACTTTCGAACTTGTTATGAAGATATCCAAGAGATAGAGACGGCTATTGCCTTTAGCAAATTAAATGTGTTGCATCAATCTATTATCAATAGTACGGAGTTATATAGTATACTAGAAGTTATTGCTAAACATGCTAGAACAATATATCCAGTTAATAAAAATAATTTGTTTAAGTTAGAACGTAATATTATAGTTAAATCTTATAAAAATAACGATAGGTTAGTATTTTTTCTAGAAGTCCCTTTAATAGACGAAAAGACATATAATTATTACAAGGTTATCCCTATTCCTATTTTCCAATCTCCAAATACCCTTACTATTATTCCTAAATACCCCTACCTAATGGTGAATAGATTGAAATACATACCTGTAGAAAACCCCTGTGAAGAAATAGAAAACGGCAGATTCCTATGTGATGACAATAACTTAGTCCAGTATCCAACGGAAACCTGCATTGAACAGATTATGCTAATGAAGAACAACTACAGCAAATGCATAAAAAACCACATCAAGATCGAGAGAACCAAGGTGCAGGAAGTAGCTGATAACCAATGGTTGGTTTATTCAGAAGAAAACCTGATTATCTCTGAGAACTGCAACAATGAGATACGCAAATATAACATCCTTGGAACCTATATGGCGACACCGAGCCAACAATGCAAAACACAAATAGGAGAAGTAACCATTCCCGCAACTACCAATGCCACAGTTTCTAGTCTCCAGCTTCCGATGATCCAGATGCCAGAGCTGCGATGCGACATCCAGGCGAAAACAACAAAAGTGGACCTAAGGAGCGTGGACTTCAGTGACGTAAAAGAAGTGTTACAAAGTGCAAAATTCAGTGAAAGTGATGATGACACCCAAATAGTAACTATAGAGATAAGCGTTTGGACTATCTGTTTGTACATAATCATCATAATTACTACCATTGTTTTTCTTATATGGAAATTTAAACTTGTTTTTAATCGAAATTTCCCGCAGCCATCTGCAATGACTCCGGATAATTTCTCTCTTAAGGGGGGAGGAGTTAAGGAACCCCAATCCACTACAATTAGCTTTGTCAGCCAATAATATGCTAGAATGATCATGTACCAACAGAGCATAATTATCTAGGACATGCGTCATTGATCATACGAGCTGACTTAACATTATATTAGTATATAAGCTTGGTATTTCAGATAATTAAGATAATTACTGTATTAGCTGTAACTCTGTCGAAATAAAGTATTTTTTTAACTTCTTTCGTTGTGAGTCACTTAATTCGCGCACCACGCACCACGTGAATTTTGACTGACGCGTAGGGCGACGTTTTAAAATTAAATGTCATACAAAGCAACCGCACTGTAGTTGCTGAACGCAGAAACTAACTAAACGCGTAATATAGCAGGTCTTATTAGACGGAATAGACGCGACCGATGTTAATACGCTCGACGCATTTTCCGTCAGATGTGTACCGACTCATTTGACGGAATAGACGCGATTCGACGCATCTTCTATCAGATATGTGCCGACCCTAATCCGTGGGTGTCGTAAAGGCGACTGAGAAAAATATACGAAGCAATTATAAAGAATCGGAAAACTCGCCATCAAATACTATACCAATCCATCTAGCCAGCGTAGTATAGTAGTCAAATTTTCGAATTGAGTCACAGTGCTACTAAATCTGAAGCAAACTGAGAACAAGTCCAGTCCAGTGGACTGCGAGAGGCTGTTAAGAAAATATGAACAAATTTTTATTTTTTTTATTTTAGGTTCACTAACAATCGCTTCTACTATAACACTGATAATACAAACACTTTTATATAACTTAAATGTAAGTACAGCGATCACTTATAAGTAAACACAGCATGTAAAAACAAAATAACATTATTTTGTTTGTATTGCATACGTAATAATTGTCATTGCCTACATAGGCAATTACAAATATTACGTATGCAATTTTACTTAAAAATAATTACCTTCATGGTTGCAATATATGAAAACAAGTTACATATTATACACATACATAAATCAGTAACAAAGTAAGGTACATTATATTACTGACCACTTTCGACACCACATAGGTATACTGCAGACATGGATAAAGTATCCTTGTAATTTAACATAATTGGCGCAGGTGATGCAACGTTCGTTTCGTCGTTTGATACAACACCAAGTATTGTCAGTTCGACTCCAGTATTATACGTAATTTATCGTATTATAAGATAAAACAGGAGTATGTTTATAAGTATGAGGTTTTACCTTAAATTATCTTTCTTTCATATCAGGCGTTTGTAACACTTCACTATTTCTATGATGGAAATCATCGATCCTAATACGAAATTTTGTTGTCAACGTTACCTATGGGGTCATACTACATCCGTATTTACTCTCCGATTCATTTCCCAGCGTCTACCCACCCCAAAGGGACCCGTCACATCTGTAATACCTACTCAAAAGAACCGAAGATTTTGGTGCGACGATTATTTCAGGATTAACGCCTTTATAAGAGACTTATAGGGGTAATCAACCCGCAGCCGAAGTTATTGGGTTTCTGTTTAAATTGGAGATTTATCATAGATTTTGTATGAAGAAAAGGGAATTGTGTACTATTTGTACATACCTACTTACTTATGATGTCGTTTTTTGGTCTTTTAGAGATGTAACTAAGGAAAAATATAAATTAGAACAATGCATAAATGTATGCAACTTAAAAGAATTCTTCAATTCAAATTAAATAAGAATTCAAAAAAAATTGCAAAGTTCACGAGACTACGAAATATAAATGACTTAAACTAACATTGCCTTCTTCGTAAGAAACTTACAAAATCTAATAACGTGTCCCTCCCACATGTTTCTTTATAAGACAATCATATAGACAATTCTATAAAACGTTTTGTTTGTGTAACTTAATGCATATACGCCTTCTCTCTATCGCAGTAAATTATAAACGACAATGCTTTAAAAGGCTTTACACAAACAGCTTGAATGATATCACTCGCATAAATATTGTATGCAAAACTTCTTCATTGCAAAACAATACATCAGTCCCGCATATAAAACGACCCACTGCTGGGAATGCCTCTTTCACTATGAGAAGGCAGTAGAAGGTACTGCCAGTCCAGGGTCTTCCTCCGTTTTATGAAAAACCCGTGAATAACTCTCTGACATGTAGGTATCCTCACGTTGTACAGTCTCACGCCTGTTTCCCCGAAGGGTTAGGCAGAGGTTTAAATATTACAACCACATTTCGCCATGAATTTTTAGGTCCTACGTCATAGGAGGCGAGCCTATTGCCGTTACCGGGCACATCAGCAGACTCCGGGCTGCTCTTGAGTATTCGCAAAAACCCAGTAACACTTTTGCCCGACCCGGGAACCGAACCCGGGACCTCCGATCAGCAGTCGCATACGCTATCCACTGGACCATGGAGGCAGTCACGTTGAGGTCTGGCAAGCGATCATTAATAAGTTAATTCCAACATAGCTGTGTGCGCCATGGGTTTAAAGTTTTAAACGCAAGACCCTGTGAGTAGATGTTTGTAAGTATCTCTCTAGTCTATCGTAGTCGTCAATTCAATAAACACCAATCAATCTACGAAAACCACATAGTAACAAAAACTTCAATTCAAACCTCATCAACAGCTTCAACTGCAATCTCACATGACATAATTCTAAGTAGCTTCCCACCACTCCTCACTAGATACACGAGGCCCTTATAACGTACGAGCCGTATCCCTAGGGCCGTCGGCTGCAGTATCAATCAGAGCGTCAATCACTCAACGGGGGATATTTTGTCAGGCACGGTGTAGACACGGGAAGATTTCCTACCAGCGACAGACAAGTTGTTATAGATAAGTAGTCTACGGTGTCGCAGTTGGAATACGATTACGTCAACATTTTGAGCTTTAAAACCGACGGTTCCGTTGACAAAATCTGACTTTGTATTGCTTTTCTGATATTGTCTGAAGACAAAACTTTATTCTTTTCTAATTGTTTATTTTTTTATAAGTTTGGCTCATTGCCATACCTAATTATCTTTGCAATCGATAGAGGCATTGTCAATTGACGTTACTTTATTGCCATTTTATTGCTATTTTTTTGTTCCTTGAGGCTTCGTTCACACGGCATTGTACTGCACGTTTTTTTGCAGAATACGTCTTAACGTATAAATAGTGGCACATACTTTTTCTATAGAACCATTCACATGACGCTTGTACTGCAAAAAATCGTACACCGTTTATACGTTTAAACAAATACTCAACGGACTTGTCAAGCAAATCGAATGAACTTTAACGTATTCGGCTTGCAGTGGCACATAGTATAGTTCTGCCTCGTTCACACGGCACGATGTTCATACGTTTTTTATCGAATAGCAACCGAACAAGCGTTTAGTAGTTATCCGTCTTTTGGAGAGGTCGCGCGAAGAAACTTTCAATAGACATCCGAAAGTAATTAAAAAACTTATTTTCAACGTTTCTAAGTTTATCGTATAACTTCTCAAATAGTTTAGTACCTACGCCCTGTTTCTTCACTTATAGGATGTACCCAAAACCTTCTGCTCTGTCGGCGGCGAAATCGTTTGCGCCTTCGATTGTACCAATATAAAAGAACAACCAAGCGTGAATCCATCACTGACGTCTTTTCACAATCGCAACTCTGTGAAGACTGTGGCTATTCGTTTTTTACACGAAGGAAAATCTACCGTGTGAACACCCGGGTGATTGTACGTTAAAAAACCGAATACAAAGAAAACGTGCAGGATAATGTCGTGTGGACGAGGCCTAAGTCGAAACCATAATCGTTTTCGTTATTCACTACCGAATTAAAGTTCAAAAAGTTTCCTTAAAATCCATAACAAAGTGATTTAGTATTAGCTTCATTGTAATGGAGAAGGATCTAATAAAATTAAAATCAGTAGCACTGAGTCAATTAATAATTTTAGCACGCGTAAGTTACACGGGCATTTACGGTGCCCAAAGCCAACGTTACAAAATGTAACTACTAGTTTCGCTTGCTTATCCAATAACCCCTTTGCTCACCAATATGACTGTGTTTATGGTTTCATAACCACTCGCGAAAAGCGAAAGAGAAGTGAAGTCGAGAACCTCCGCAATAAATTCAAGTGTCTTGTCTACTGCAAACAAATTTAAATTGCAATACCGCCTCCGTACGTACTGACCAAATTGAAATTAACAGACGATAACCATACATTACACTGCGGTTTTGTAATACATTGGTCGGTCACTACGAGGTGCCCCTAGTGGCGATAGTACATACTCTGTAATGTATTAACGTGCAAGTAATTGGATCTAGATTTGCAGATACATGTATCTTTATTGTTTACGTAGTAGGGTGGCACAAGTTGAGAGAATAAGCGTTTAATTGTTAATTGTGTTACAATTATAAAGTAACGTGTGTGTTGCTTGTTTTTTTTGTAATTATAACGATAATGTTGCGGTTAGTGGGTCTCGTTAATTATTTGTTGGAGAAAGTCTGTGGTAATGTGGTTTGGCAAATTTTACTCATTTTAGTCAGTATAATCCTTTTATCGTAATTGCGTTATAGGAACAGCGTTGGACGTACGGATCTACAACGATCTCACCTTGAAGAAGGTCAAACGATAAGGCTATCTCAACTACGAGCTCGTCGTTGCACACAGCGGCCAATATATGTTTGATGGTGGATCCACTTGCCCAGAGAATCCACCATCAAACATATATTCTTTAGAAACATGACATCTATACACATAAATAAAATTGGAGTGTCTGTTTGTAATATTAAAATAACTGCTTTTTACTTAATGCATATGGATGTATACACGGTACATATACCGAAATTACATTGTTTACAATTTTTGTCTGTCTGTCTGTTTGTTCTTGCTAATCTCTTGAACGGCTGAACTGATTTTGACGGGACTTTAACTGGCGGATAGTTCATGTACCAAGGCATAACTTAGGCTATAAATTAACCGGGTACGCGACGTAGTTCCCTCAGGATGCGCGTGAAACCGCGGGATACAGCTAGTCAATCAATAAAGTTTAGCAACAATCTATAGAGCTACCTCGAGTGTAATTGAATGTTGTGCTCTAATATTCTGTAAAGTTGTTTACAAGAAGTACCTGTAGTGTGGAGAGTCGCAGCTTTTTGTTACTCCCTGCTCATAAATGATAAGAACAATGCAACATAATTAAACATCGTATGGAGATACTATTGTCTTGGCGGTTATTTATGTGCGCTATGATAATGTGAGATGAGAAATGTTTCTCATTCAAAACAATGGACGAGAAATACAGCTATTTTGAAATATAGATACGTTTATTTCGTTATTATATTGTGATTTGCATAAAACAGTTCATCATCATCATCAGCCCTGAATATAAACTGTCCCGCTGCTGGGCACGGGCCTCTTCTCACTATAATAAAAGGTAAGGCCATAGTCCACCACGCTGGCCTAGTGCGTGGTGGCAGACTTCACATGTCCTTTGAGAACAACGTAAAACACTTAGCACGACATATCTCAATATATAAAATCCTTGCGTTACTGACTGACTGACAGACACGCTACAGCCAAAACTATTGGACGCAGGAAGCTGAAATTTGGCATGTATGTTCGTTGGGGACCGTAGGGGTGCACTAGGAAGGGATTTCCCGAAATTCCCACGGGATCGGCCAAAACGGGTAAATTAAAAAAAAATGCATGCGTAGTTGCTGGCGTCCTCTAGTTTATTTATAAGTTGGTTGACGTTACTTTTATTGTTGATAACGATTTGTTTTTGTTGGAAGGCAGACTGTTCTTTGCAATTATTTAAATGCATATTAGAATAAACATAGTTAGTAGGTATTCTTGATCAGTGAATAATTATATTACTGCACAATACATATAGATAATACAAAATCATGACGTTTAATTAATTTTCAGAGCCCTGCCTCAAACCACTGCTCGACAATTAAAAGGTACAAAGTAAATAATCCAAATTTCCTAGATTGTTGGCATATATCGCCGTTCTTATAAAGAAAGCGCCTATTCATTAATTTGGAGTGCCACGACCAAAATGGAATTTCTGTATAAGGCCCTAACGGCACCTCATGGTCATATGTAAGCCTAGTTATGCTACGAGACAAAGGCAAGTACCTACATATTACAAAACAAGACGTATTAACCGTGTAATAAGCCTTATTTCCTAAGCTCATGAACGCCTAAATTAGGAACTATTATTATATCTTAACTGATTGAGAACAAATTTACGATCCATTGTCTGTAGGTATACTGAAAACCCTTATCAACACAATCGCTGAACTTCCATCACACACAACTCCAACGCAATATCTCAAAAATCAGTAGCCAATAGTCTTGTCGTGAGTGGCGAGAACAAAGCTTGTATAACTAGCGGTGCCTCCGGGATCTGCTCATAAATCGGTTATGTGCCTTTGGCCACGATTTCACTGAGATGACTGAAACACGCCCCCTGCTCCGAATCTCTTTGATAGTATAGACTGAATGGTAAGCTGTATAAAACAGCTGAATCGACCGGTTCGAGAGAATTGGATAGCTCTATCATAGACCGTTCAGTCATTTAACTTAATGTGTATGTACTCGAGAAAATATCTGGAGTTTAGTCAAGGTAAGCTTTTTCTTCAGTTGAATGCGAAAATGGAGAGGTTTAAATGAATATTGCTCGAGCGAACAAATTTCTTAAAACCACTAGAGAGATTCTCTAGTAATACGCTGATGAAAAGTCGTCAGTTAATTATGAACTACAACAACTAAAGGGTCACTAATTGAATAATTGGAATTATGTTATATTCCATTGAACATACTTACATACATATCGTCACGCCTTTTATCCCCGAAGGGGTAGGCAGAGGTGTATTTCTACACCCACTTTTCGCCAGATATACTTTAGTCCCACGAAATAAGGGGCGAGCCTATTGCCGTACCGGGCACATTTCCAGACTCCGTGCTGCTACTGAGAATTTCATTACAGAAAAACCCAATAACACTGCCCGGCCCAGGAATCGAACCCGGGACCTCCCGATCCCACGCGCACATTTATGCCGCGAGACCAACGAGGCAGTCTATTCCATTGAAGTATTATCTTTATCAAGTTGATAACTTATAAGAGATCAGCTAAGCATTATATTTTTCAAAAGGGTTAAATGTGCCCGATGATACCATTTTATCCTGTTAAAATAATGCACGGGATTTACTCGACAGGAAAAGCTAATGACGATATTTGATTAACTGATCCACTCGATGTTATCAATACCTAGTTAAAATACTTGGTATTACTAATATTGAGTGTTACCGGTTGTAGAAGGTCGTTGGACCTTCCAGATCAAGTTTAACACTTCTAACAACAAATAAAAAATAAAATAAAAAATAGTTGACTGCGGTCAAGTACATATTTCATTCGATGTATATTTGAATCTTAATTTAACTGCAGTAGTATCATCTCCGATAAAGAACAAAAAAACAATCTGAAACAGTCAATTTGTAGGTCCAGCAATTTTAAACAATGTTGCCTTTCATTCAAACTGCAGAGACAAAATTGCCTTGATTAAGGTATCCACACACGTAGATGTCGGCGATACGCCAGGGTTATTGTGTCCAGACTCCATTATAATAAAAACACTGACGTAATATTTCTTAGTTTATTTTCAGACGATTTCTAGCACAGAACTGAAATAAAATGTGGCCTACAGTCTTTTTTATACACTAACCGTCATTACACTTAATGTTTAACAACTGCCACTTCCCTTACATTATATAATTGAAATTACTATACAATTAATTATAAAAAATAGTTAAAAAATCAACATTAATATTGTAATGAATTTTGCACAACACCAAATCATTTATCTTACACGAATAACAAATTTATTTTATTAACCAATCGCTGCTTTACAATATTCCCCAACAGATGGCGCTATCAACAGGATGTAAATATAATTGCATGTTATTTATTACCGTAAACATAAAAATACGTGACAGAATAATGTTATATAATACTAATTGATTTTACTTTGAAAGTTTCTGGAGTTATCTTAATAATTAAGCGATAAATTAAATACCCAATCTTTATAAAACAGTGAAGCAGTCGATACAGTGTCTAATATTCTAAAGTAGTGAAGTTCTCAGTTCTGTGTTCACAAATAGTTATTTAACCCTTAAGTGGTATCGAGGTCAAAATTGACCCCAACGCTTCATATTTTTAATCACACCCTTTCAGTAAAAGCACCTACACTCTTGCGCATCGGGGTAATCTCATTACGCCGCGGAGTGCGGTGGGTGACGGACGCGTACTACGCTATACTTAATTTATATAAAATTTTTACGTGACGGTGAAATCTCACAGCTTTTGGAAGACCAAAACGAAGAATCTGGCTCCGAATTAATTCAGGACGCCACAATAGCTGCTTGTGACCAGAAAATTATCAGCGTTTGTGAGGAACAAATAGATTAATTGTTTTAGATGGTCATTTTTTTTTATTTGTGATCTCATAGGAAGTGCCTATTTTTTATTTTATTAGTTACATACAAAAACGAATACAAAATGTTTTCTTGTATTATTTTTTCTTTTTAAATATAAATAAGAATACCTAAAGTAGAGTCTTGTCAAATAAGAAGATACTACCTGTTTTATTTATTAAATATGTGATCTCTTGTTAAAACATGATACAAATTTAATAAAACATTACATTGCAAGTCCTTTTTTTTCTAAATAAAAAGAAAATTTATAATGTACAGTTGTATCATTTTATATTACTGTGTACTAATATCTGGGGCCATTTTTGACCCCTATACCACTTACGTTGCCTTTTTTAGCGAAACCAACTAAGGGTTAAATATCAATGTTAAATATTATTAACATTTTCTTAACAATATAATCATTATATATTAATTTGCGACCATATAGACTAGCACAGACAATGGTATGAGTCTGTCTCGAGAAATCGATGTATCATAGGGGGCGAGGCGATATCACGTCTCATAAATCTACGCCGCGCCAGAGCGTTCGACTGGCCAATGAATAAATTGTACACCGCTACAGCGCATTGTAAACTCGCCAGAGTGTAACCGCGTGAAGAATGGTGTTTGTTAATACGCCGCCGCTGGTATAAGTCTCAATTTTAGTTGAATTATTGGAGGATGTGTTGCGAATTTACGAGTTGCCGGCGCCGAGGCTGAATTGGGTAGGGATATTTTAAATAGATGGGATTAGAAATTATTGGTTTTTAGACGTTTTGGCAATATTAAAATATGCTGTAATAGAGACGGTAGAATTAATAATTTCAGCTCGCATAATTCGACATTCTTAAAATTAATAAAGGTAACAGTGTCATGACTAGACTAGGCTTATTTTAATTAGGTTATTCCTAATTGGATTCGTTATTAGCGTAGTCAAACAAATGAGACTTCATTCATTATTTAGTCAATCATAATAATTTTGCAATTAAGTAAAAATTCGTCACGAATATCACAAAATAATTTTGTCTGTGTGCCTTTTGTCTTCTACGTTCAATAATTACAGACATAAGGTTAAGTATCTTCAGTGTATATACAATTCTTGCATTACTGACTGACTGACAGACAATACACAGCTAAAACTATTGGGCGCAACAAGCTGAAATTTTGCATGAATGTTCTAAGGGGACCTCAAAGGTGCCTTTAGAAGGGATTGCCTGAATGATTTTCCTGATGATGATGTTATTCAATTCTGTATGGATGAAATTTACCTGCAATATGCAGATAAAGACTGCCTCCGTCGTCCAGTGGATAGCGTATGCGACTGCTGATCGGAGGTCCCGGGTTCGATTCCCGTGTCAGGCAAAAGAGTTACTGGATTTTCCCGAATTCCCGGTAGCAGCACGGAGTCTTTTGATGTGCCCGGTAACGGCAATAGGCTCGCCCCCATTACGTGGGACCTAAAAATTCATGGCGAAATGTGGCTGTAATATTACACCTCTGCCTACCCCTTCGGGGCTACAGGCGTGAGCCTATTAAAAAAAATTAAAAAAATGCAGATATATTACACCCAGATAACAAATACTTAAAATGTTGAATGAATATTGGGGTCTGGATTAGCATTCAAGTAAGTAATCATTGTGTGGTGACGGATTTAGAATACGGATTGTCACCACCCCATATCATCCCATGGGTGTCGTAAGAGCCGACAGAGGGAGAGCATATTATGCAGAGAACAGCACTGTAAGAGAAGGAAAACTTGATACAAACCCTATACCAACCCGTTTGGCCAGTGTGGTATAGTAGGCCAATTCCTCCTTTCAAAGGAGAGGCCTAGTCCAGCAGTGGACTGTTAAAGGCTGATGATGATGAAGTAATCATTAGAGCCCCAAAATTCGAGTCCAATAATTTTTTTTACACAATTTCCCCTTAATACATATACCAGTCAGCAAGCCACTTAACTAAATACATTAACCATATCAAAGTTAAATATTTTTCATTCGAGCACTCAAATCACGATAATCCATTTAATATTTCTCGTAGGTTCTCCCAAGAGTCTGGAAAAGAGTAACAGATGTTTTGGAAGCATTTCGGCTAATGCACTCAGCATCGCGCATATTTGATCGACTTCGCTTAGCGATGTTTGCAGAAGCAAAAGGAATGTTTATGTAAAAATACGCTCGCAGTATTTGTTAGTTATTACTCTGAGCGATGTGCCTTTTTTACGTAGAGATTTCACTTAGTATTGGCTATGTGCAAATGTTATGGGTGTTTTGGAAAGGAAAATTTCATCTCAAATATGCTTAAGAACATATTTATTTTTGCATTTATAAATTTTAATTGATGCAGCACAAAAAAGAGCTTCTTCGTGCGGCAGGTACGGGACTTACCTAAGACATTTATATAAAAACAATTCAGCTTTCATACTTTTACAGCTTTGGCTGTCCTTGAAATAAGCTCTAATCAATTGTAATCACCAATATCGCAAATTCCATGGTAACAACTTTTTTCTCATTTGCATGTGAGTAGGTAAATGACAATACATAATTGTCGTCCAGCTTGTTTTAAGGGTGGTTTGAGAGATTCTATTCAACTGAAAAACTTCCATTCTAGTTTCATCTCAGCAACACAAACATCTACCTAGCAACATAATTGCTATATCGAATTTTGTAAACAGACAATTATTTCGGCGCCACCCCTATAAAAAGGCTCAATACTTGATAATTAATAGTCACGGTAAGCCAATCAACATCAAAGCACTCGTTCACAATCAGTGCTAAAACAAAATTGATTACTTTCCGAACTTGGAAACAGACACTTTGTTATAAGCGCACTTATTAAAAATGCCTATACCGAGGGGTGACACCCCCTTGTCGTAAAGCCTTCAATTAATTTGGTCATAGATTTAGTTGCGCAAGAAAATTTGGCCCTTGGAACGCTTTACTGTATTTCAGCACACAATTTTAATTTTGTACTGATCCCAAGAAACATTTCAGTGCATAAATTGCACTACAAATACTTTATAGTAAGTAGGTAACAAATTCAAGTCACATAAACAATTATTAAATTAATTATTCAAATTATCATAAATCACGACTTACACATGTATACGCGTTATAGTACTATGTTGAGCATTGACAAATCTACAAATAGTTTTTCGCAGACTCGAAGCATCGCTTTATCCACGAAAAATCCGTTTCCATTTCCAGATAAAGAAATAAGAAACTAAATCCAGCAAAAGCGATAGCTAGTATTTTTACACACTTTATGACGAGCACACACAATCGCAAACTACTTCGTAAAAAGTATTCCCTCAATTCATTTATTTCGCAAAACTCGATACTGTTAACCTTCGGATATTCAGCAAATGTATCTATAACGGACGTGAATTGAGCCAGTAAATCACTGGGTGCATTCATTGCCGCTTTTGTATGTAGACAGAGTGTATCATACAATGGGGAGCGGTCAATGGATCGTGGGCTCGGAGTATTCCCGCCATGATTTATGATAGCAGACGAGCTTCGATACAGGCTTATCCTCTAATGGACTGTAGGAAGTACGGGCATTCCTTCAACTATTATATTGAACTGGATATTTCGATGTTATTTTTCAAGGCAGAGGATTTGCGACACAGACATCTTCATAGATTAGTAAGATGTTTCTCAGACTATCATGATTTCAAGGTCTACTGTAACTTGATCTAAACAGACTGATTCTAAGTGGCGAGTGACGAGCTATATACGTAAATGCAAATCGTATTTCTGCATCATTGGAACCTTAATCCAGATGTCTCTATAAAATAATACATTATAATATATTAGTACATAGGCCGCACCGAAGTTTCATGAGCAGACACTGATTTAATTTAAAGTTCATAAACTAAAGTTTGTATGGACTTAACTTATAATTTAGTTATTACAATTCTCTTAACTCAATGTTCATCAACAAATCTATAATTCAATACAAACCAAGTAAGATGATACAACAATTTCGTTCCCAAGTATCATTGACCGCCTTCAGCCTCCACAAACCGAAACCCTTTTCTCATAAAATACAAAGTCAAACATCTAACAAAACAGGGGCAAAGTAAAACAAAATATTTACAAAATACAGCGGCAGTAAGAAAACCCTGAACGTAATATTTGTGGCAATATACCCAACATTCAAATATCAGAGATCAACATAACTCCATATAAAGCCGTGGCTGAGTAAATTGAACGGCAAAATGTACGATATGGTTATAGTAATGCACATGTACAATGTGTTATAATATATATTTGTTTATAGCCGTATATATACTGCTGTTTGTGACGTTGATGAGATCAGCGCAATGGTTTCAGTTAGAGTATACAAGAACTTATGAGACTTTTCTAGAAAATTGCGATGAGGCGTTGTGAAATGCGAGTTGACGGAATTAGCAAAGAAATGTATAAAATTTTCATTATCATTTAAAAATAAAGGGTTTCATCATTTTCAGCATTCTTTATAATCAGCCCCACTGCTGATATCATTTATAAGAATACTTAGGTAAGAGTCCACCAAACTTGCCTATTGCGGGTTTGCAGACTCCATATGTCTTTCGAGAACATAATGGAGAATTCTCAGACATGCAGGTTTCTGCACCGCTTAGTATACGAAAATTATCAATTTTAGTTGCACATAACTTCGAAAAGCCATTGGTGCGCCCGAGGGTTTGAACACGGGAGCCTCTTTCTAGTAGTTCGTTGGTACTCCCCCAAACAAGGTGATCGCAGCATTTGGAATGCATCAATTAGCATATAACCTAAAAATAGGATCAGGCTTATCATTGAATACTAAGGTCAAGAAGTTTTTTGACATCCATCTTAACATTATGGCTAAAATATATAAAAAGGTAGATATTATTTTGAAACAGCTGCAATAATATAATTTAACTTATATCGTGATATCCAGTTTCTATAGGTATTTATGATTGTTTTTGTTCTTTTATTGTAAGTAACATTATGCTTCTAGTGGTATTAATATATTAATTGTCATTATTGAAAATAATTATAACGAATGACCTTTTCTGTATAATTTCATTTTATTATATCTACGAGGCCCTACAGCTAAATGTAATTTCATCAGTTTACTTATTAAAATCAGAGTGAGATGATAGCAAAATAATAAAATTAATGCAACATTTTGTAGCTAGCTCGCATAAATCAGTTTTTACATACTCATTCTATTTAAACGACAATATTCGTAAACGAGATATAACATTATCTAAAAAGTAATTTCATCATCATCAGCCTTTAACAGTCCACTGCTGGACTAGGCCTCTCCTTTGAAAGGAGGAGTTGGCCTACTATACCGCGCTGGCCAAACGGGTTGGTATAGGGTTTGTATCAAGTTTTCCTTCTCTTACAGTGCTATTCTGTGCATAGTATGCTCCCTCTGTCGGCTCTTACGACACCCACGGGATGATACGGGGTGGTAACATTCCGTATTCTTAATCCGTCACCACACGGAACGGACAAAAAAAAAAAAAAAAAACGAAAAAAAAAAAAGTAATTTATTGCTACATATTACAAAAACGATTTCTGTAATAATTAGCTTCAATGTCTTAATAATGTCATGGTTGGCAATTTTGCTGTAAGAAAGTTAAAATCGCATTTATTCAAATTTTCTTTGTGTGACAATAAATAATTTCCATGCTGGGTCAATTTACAAAAATAGAAATTTAAATCACCAAGTACACTGGTACGATATTTGTCTCAAGAAACCTTAGTTGCACATTGAAAGTGTTATACTAGTTCCATCGTGAATCAGCCTCGGTCATGGTGAAAACAGGTAGCTAGCATAACAAACTTCAACGTAATTCAACTATCGTTCTGTCTAACCTGTGTAACCTTTCAATCCCTCTTTAATTTCAATTCCCAAAATACGTCTACCATCAAATTTGTAAGTCATGAATATCAGAAGCCGTTGCTTAGTAAACACCAATTGTTCCATTTGTATGATCTGTTTACGTTGTGCCCTCGGGGTGCTGTGTTAGATAACGGTGCGCGTTCAAAGCTCCGGATATTACCAACTTCACAGCGACATAGATCGCCTGAATTAAAAAAAAATATTTGTGTAGTGAATGTGGGTTATGCCGTTATTCATGAGATAGACAGTTTTGGTTCAGCGTATTATTTATTTTATTTAAAAAAATCAATATCTCCACTATTATAAAAGAAGGACTTATTAAGGAGGAGATATTAACGTTTAACTCTATAGTTAAAAGTAAGTAGCTTTTTTTCATCATCATTATCAGCCTTTAACAGTCGACTGCTGGACTAGGCCTCTCCTTTGAAAGGAGGAATTGGCCAACTTTACCACGCCGGCCAAACGGGTTGGTATAGGGTTTGTATCAAGTTTTCATTCTCTTACAGTGCTGTTCTCTGCATAATAGCTCCCTCTGTCGGCTCTTACGACACCCATTTTTACGAGGATGTTAAGGGGTGGCGACATTCCATATTCTTAATCCGTCACCACACAGACATCTCTCCACGGACACGCCAATTTATTGGAACAATGATTGACCAACTACAAAATTACGATCATCTTGAGAAAGCAAAAGGATTTCGTACATCTCATACTATATCGAGTGTAACTATATGAAATTTACGTCACTAAAACGAAAGGGACGGAACATAAAACATAAATCTTACTTTCTAATAAGTATCGTTGTTCGATATCAAACATAAAAAATATCACTAACTTCAAATATCACAATCCTAATATTTTATTTACGACATTTACATTACATCTAATATTATTTATATATTATTGTGTCTCTCGTGAAAATAATATTTATATAAAAGCTTATGAAAATATCTGAGAAGCATATCACGTAAGCTTATATACAAAATAAGTATTATATATGTACGTATTTCAATAATATTTTTGTATTATAGCTCGCAACTATACGTGCAATATTCTCAAGATGACGATAGAGGGCGCCATGTGCGTTATATAACTGTGAATGTGAACTTATGATATTTTTAGTTGTGAACATTTTGTTTTGAAATTTTACTAATTTGTCTGAATAGCGACAGTAACTTGACAATATTAGAAGATTATTTTGAATTATTGTATGTTTGGCGGCAGATTTGGCAAAATGTTGACATTATTAACTTTTATGCGTAAAAGCGGTTAATTTGATAATATACAATGCTATTTTTAATACACTCCAAATATTATGACTCCAAAACAGTTCACTGTTCTTCAATATAGGCTATTAGAATGAAATCGTACTCGTTACTATGAAAACGTTGTTCATAAACTTTGCCTAAATGGCGGGCAAAAACTAAGCTTAGCAATACATTTTTTCGAGAATAAAGTTAATTTAATTTAGTATGTACAAATGTTTTCTTCAAAATTTCTGTTTACGTATCGATGGTTTGCGTATATTTAAGTCAAAAACTGATGTCAGCTAGATGTGGAGCGAGCATCATTTGATAAATTTTTTAAAATCTTTTTCATCTAAGCCTTTCACTAAACATTTTTTCATCAACTTATTACAAAGTTAAATTGATCGTACTTTATGTAAATTACTTTTAAATTTCGTTTGAAGTTTGCCGCTGACAATTTTTCATCGTTTCGAGATATAATTTTAATCACTTTTTTACTCGTAACCAAATCAGGAAAAACAGGGTAAGCTGTATTTACCTTTTATTAAAGAAATAAAACACAGACAGGCGAATTCATTAATTGGTTGACTGGACCACCACAACAGAGTAGTTCTAAATTCTGAAAAATATAATTTGAATCTCACATTTTATGAATAGGTTTTATAAAATTGGGTTGACGTCAAAATTATAACGGAAATGCCATTGTTTTTTATTAAATAAGGTTTTATTCCACCGACCAAAAGCAATCATGCTTTTGTGTGATTAATATTTAAAGAAGTAATATTATGGTTTCTTATTTACCATAATGCCCGAGCATCTTTAAGAGAAATATTATATTTCTACTATGAAATCTTATACTAATATATAGAGCTGATGAGTTTGTTTGTTTGTTTGGTTGAACGCGCTAATCTCAGGAACTACTGGTCCGATTTAAAAAAATATTTCAGTGTTAGATGGCTATCTATAGCCTTCCTCAATAAATTGGCTAATTTGTTGAGGAAGGCTATAGATTAAATAACATCACGCTATTAGGGACGGGAGCAGAGCAGTAGCCTTAAATAACGCGTGTGTAACCGCGGGCCTCCTCTAGTGCAACTATAAATTTCCAGTAATTGATCAACTTTATTTCCTTATTCTACTCCATATCCATTATTAGTTTTCAGCAGTACGTGCCGATATTCTCGAGTAAATAATCCTGAATTTGAATCCCAAATCATGACAACAAGGGCTCGCAGCGCCGTCACATGCGCTGTACCGTGCGAGCCGTTTATATGTAGTGCAGAGATGTCCGGCTTGACTCCGTGTCAGAATATTAATACTAACTGTGAGTGACGGCGTGAGGCTCTCATTTATCATAACCCTCTTATTATTCTGTTAGAAAAGGTACCCCACAGCTGATGCAAAAACAAATAGAGGCTTTAAGGTGCCTGAGTAACATGTGAAGTGGTACAATGGGTGAGAATGAATTAGAGACATTCACATACACAATAGATTTATCACATTTGCTCTGACTATTCGTTGCATGCAATAAAAAAATGTTTCATTAGTATAAATATATCTCCTAGCTAGCTGGTTGTACAGCAATCTATATAATTCTGTAATTTTATTTACCGCCGATCAAGGTATCTTTCCCCCTTGTGGGATCTCCACCTTGTCGTGGTGGGGGGGTTCAGTAACCGTGGCTTGGAAACCGGCGGTGAAGCTAAGAGAGATCCCGGGAGTGGACGCTCCGCGTGGGCTTGGAGGGGGCCTGCGCAGGATCCGTCCAAAGGTGCGGGTGCGGGGACAGTTCTGTCTGTCCCTCGCAGTCGGGCGCGGTAGCGGGAGGAGAGGCGTGTCGGTGTTGCGTTGCCGCGCGCCCAAATGGGGGCGCACCATTGTTGCGTCGCGGTGGGGCCGCAGAGGCAGAGGAGATGCGGTGGTATCAGGTTGCCGTCCTCCCTATCCTCTGCGGCCGCTGGGTGTTCTGGCGGCGGAGCCCAACACCTTCATCCGTCGCCAAGGAGGATGTGGCCTTCGGGCTATCCGCCGGGGTGTTAGGGTAGAATGCTAACGCAACCCCCTGGTGCCCCCAAAATGGCGTTGAAGTATGCACTGTGGTTTTAGTGGGTTTTACGGCCTTGCGTAAAGGTCAACGCTCATTAGAGCCACCCAGCACCCACTCCGCACGGCGTCCACGAGTGGTCCACGGGTGGACGTCGCGCGGTCAACCAGCGGACCGCGCGCCGTCAACGAGTGAACGCCGCGCGGTCAACGCGGCGACGAGCAGTCAACGCGCGGCAAGCATGCGAGCAGCGAGTTGTCACCGAGCCGTCCACGCGCGGACGGCGGGTGGTCCACACGCCGTCCGCGCGTGGACGGCTCACGACGAGGCGAGGCGGTGCGGAGTGGGTGCCGGGTGACTCTAATGAGCGTTGACCTTAAACCTAAATTAAAAAATAGGGGTGCTATACATATACTATAGTAAATAACACATTTTACAAAAACAGGTTTTGTAAAATGTGTTATTTACTTAGCGTTTTCTAACATCGCTGGCAAAAATAGAAAATTACTTGGGAATGTCAATAATAATAATATACTACGATAAACGGCATACTTTCTTGGCGCTTCTTGTTATAGCCATTATTTTCAAGTACGTTTTGTAATAGTTTGTCAATCAAACAATATATTCATAGTAACTGATAGCACCATTTCTATCAACTTCTTCAGCTATATCTGAGTATATAAAAGTGGTATGTTACATTATATGTTATGCACCTGACTCCAGGAATATCTCGACTGACTTTTTATATTCGGTCACGCGTCAGTGATCTGGTACGGCGGAGGTGAAAACATGTTAGAGATCTTTTACATAAGCCTGTGTGATAATCAACTTTTCTTTTTTAAATCATTGTCTATTCAAAAGTAGTTAGGTAGTTAGTAGTTTAGTTTAATTCTACATAGTTTAATGATATTCATGGTTAACAATTGTCTTCAGCATTGCCTCTGATATCCAAGGTCATAACTTAGGTATTAGATTGAATATATTAGCTTAATCTACGTACGATTTGCAATATTTTTATAAATTTACAGTTTATTTGCTACTGGCTTATCCCCTAATGGACTGTAGGAAGTACGGGCATTCCTTCAACTATTATATTGAACTGGATATTTCGATGTTATTTTTAAAGGCAGAGGATTTGCGACACAGACATCTTCATGGATTAGTATGATGTTTCTCAGGCTATCATGATTTCAAGGTCTAGTGTAACTTGATCTAAACAGACTGATTCTAAGTGTCGGGTGACGAGCTATACGTAAATGCAATTCGTATTTCTGCATCATTGGAACCTTAATCCAGATACTGTCTCTATGTAATAATACATGATTATATTTTAGTTCATAGGCCGCACCGAAGTTTCATGAACTGACACTGATTTAATTTAAAGTTCATAAACTTTTGTTTGTATGGACTAAACTTATAATTTAGTTATTACAATACTCTTAACTCAATGTTCATCAACAAAATCTATAATTCAATACAAACCAAATAAGATGATACAACAATTTCGTTCCCAAGTATCATTGACCGCTTTCAGCCTCCACAAACCGAAACCCTTTTCTCATAAAATACAAAGTCAAACATCTTACAAAACAGGGGCAAACTAAAACAAAATATTTACAAAATACAACGGCAGTAAGAAAACCCTGAACGTAATATTTGTGGCAATATACTCAACATTCAAATATCAGAGATCAACATAACTCCATATAAAGCCGTGACTGAGTAAATTGAACGGCAAAATGTACGATATGGTTATAGTAATGCACATGTACAATGTGTTATAATATATATTTGTTTATAGCCGTATATATACTGCTGTATGTGACGTTGATGAGATCAGCGCAATGGTTTCAGTTAGAGTTTATAAGAACTTATGAGACTTTTCTAGAAAATTGCGATGAGGCGTTGTGAAATGCGAGTTGACGGAATTAGCAAAGAAATGTATAAAATTTTCATTATCATTTATAAATTAAGGGTTTCATCATTTTCAGCATTGTTTATAATCAGACCCCGTGCTGATATTATTTATAAGAAGACTTAGGTCATAGTCCACCAAACTTGCCTATTGCGGGTTTGAGGACTCCATATGTCTTTCGAGAACATAACGGAGACTTCTCAGATACCTATGCAGGTTTTCTGCACCGCTTAGTAAACAAAAATTATCAATTTTAGTTGCACAAAACTTCGAAAAGCCATTGGTGCGCCCGAGAGTTTGAACACGGGACCCTCTTCCTAGTAGTTCGTTGGTACTCCCCCAAACCAGGTGATCGCAGCATATGGAATGCATCAATTAGCATATAGCCTAAAACAGGTCCAGGCTTATTATGAATATTAAGGTCAAGAAGTTTTTTGACTTCCATCTTAACATTATAGCTAAATTATATAAAAGGTATTATTTTGAAACAGCTGCAATAATATCATTTAACTTATTTCGTGATATCGAGTTTCTATAGGTATTTATGATTATTTTTGTTCTTTTATTGTAAGTAACACTATGCTTCTAGTGGTATTAATATATTAATTGTCATTATTGAAAATAATTATAACGAATGACCTTTGCTGTATAATTTCATTTAGATATATCCACGAGGCCCTACAGCAAATGTAATTTCATCAGTTTACTTAATAGAATCAGAGTGAGATGATAGCAAAATAATAAAATTAATGCAACATTTTGAAGCTAGCTTGCATAAATCAGTTTTTACATACTCATTCTATTTAAACAACGATATTCGTAAACGAGATATAACATTATCTAAAAAGTAATTTATTGCTACATATTACGATAACGATTAATGTAATAATTAGCTTCAATGTCTTAATATGTCATGGTTGGCAATTTTGCTGTAAGAAAGTTAAAATCGCATTTATTCAAATTTTCTTTGTGTGACAAAAAATAATTTCCATGCTGGGTCCATTTACGAAAATAGAAATTTAAAACACCAAGTACCTACATTGGTACGAAATTTGTCTCAAGAAACCTTAGTTGCACATTGAAAGTGTTATACTAGTTCCATCGTGAATCAGCCTCGGTCATGGTGAAATCAGGTAGCTAGCATAACAAACTTCAACGTCATTCAACTATCGTTCTGTCTAACCTGTGTAACCTTTCAATCCCTCTTTAATTTCAATTCCCAAAATACGTCTACCATCAAAGGAGAAATACCAAATACGGCCTGTAGCGGCCAGAAAGTTGTGAATCGTTGAAATTAAACATATAATTTTTAAAATTTTTACATCGTTTTCGTTTCTTGATAGAGTATCGGTGAAAGAATTTAGTTTTTAAAGATTAATTATTTTGAATAGGCTATGGTAATAGCGGATGAATGTCTTATGTTGCTAGCATTAAAAATAAAATGAAGTATGGTAGGCAGAAATTGTTTTAAGGAAATAATATTTTTATTATTATATTAGAAAACAATATATTTTATTTACTTTATAAGTATATTTGTAAAAAGAATCAAGAAATATATAATTTATTATACATTCCATAATTATTAATCGGTAAAAATCGTTTTGTTTTTTAATCGATAGTAGAAATATTTTTTCACCACAGCAGCTCAAACATGCCGCTTTTGCTGCGAGACAACAGTGAACAAAACGCGATTTTGATTCGAGCGTGAGGCAAAGTAGCTTTTTAATTTTTCAATCTTCAGTGCCACGAATTGACATTGTTCAGCCATAAATTTGAAACATTCGAATTTTACTGTGCTCTGTCTCTTTCACATGCATATAAAAAGAGAGTGAAAAACAAACCCCTTCGAATTCGAAATTCGATTTTGGAATTCGACCTCAAAGAAAACACCTTCGGAAACGCAAATAAAAAAAGATATTTGTAAAAAAGAAATTGCATACTTTTTTAATGTTTTTGTTTATATGTTTTAATTTATTATTGGATTTAAATGAAAAGAATAGTATAAAATTGGTATTTAACCAATACATTTTTATTTGGAATTACAACAATGATACATTAATTGAAAAATAAACATCAGGGACGCGGTATTGAAACGTGATTTAAAAAAGTAGCGGGAATAAAAATTTCGGTGATGCTGATACAGTATAGCGTAACGTGTTAAATTATATTAATATCTACATAAAATACCTAATCTAAAAATATGATTGAAACTAGCGATGAAGAGTGTACTTTAACACCAGAAGAGTTAAATCAGTGATTAATACAGAATTCAATCTATTCCTGTTCATTTCTATGTCTCCTAAGTAATATGTGTTCTCACTGCTGTGGTGAAAAATTATGTGTGCTACACGAGAGCAAAGTTTTTTGTATCTCGTGCTATTGAGACCCTCACTACGCTCAGGATTCTAACTTTGATTCACTCGCTACGCTCGTGAATCAATCATAGAATCCTTCGCTTGCTCGGGACTCAAAATCAGCACTCGAAACAAAAAACAACTTTGCTCTCTTGTTGCACAAATAACTATTTCAAACCATTTGCAACACTTTTTTTATCTGTTATGTCATTCGTGTTGCTACTGTGTATCGTAAATATTTTGCTCTAATTTATTGGTGTTTTCGTACGGTTTTAATGTAGTCTAATTGAATATAAATTCAATAATAATGATCAGTACCTTCTACCCATGCTAAGAATATGCAGCGGTGTTTGTGATTGTGGTTAGCTTTTTTGGACGAGTATACATAGTACGAGGTTCCCTAGTACACAGGTGATTATTCATTATTATTGGCCACTCTTTATGTAGTTTTTGTTCTTTAAGACGCAAAGACATACTTTTATTTACATCTAGGTATTATATTTATGTTAAAATTCAATTTTGAGGTATATTTAGTTGCGGAATAATTTCCATTTCAAATATCTAGTATCTTATTTCCACCAAAAGTTATTTAAAAAGAAATTATACAGGTTAATAGAGTAGTCATTTATCTTCAAAACACACCTGGTGTCGTGTTTGGCCGTGCCAGGCCCATAATGTATGGCCAAATGGTACATCTCCTTTGTAAGTCATGAATATCAGAAGCCGTTGCTTAGTAAACACCAATTGTTCCATTTGTATGATCTGTTTACGTTGTGCCCTCGGGGTGCTGTGTTAGATAACGGTGCGCGTTCAAAGCTCCGGATATTACCAACTTCACAGCGACATAGATCGCCTGAATTAAAAAAAAATATTTGTGTAGTGAATGTGGGTTATGCCGTTATTCATGAGATAGACAGTTTTGGTTCAGCGTATTATTTATTTTATTTAAAAAAATCAATATCTCCACTATTATAAAAGAAGGACTTATTAAGGAGGAGATATTAACGTTTAACGCTATAGTTAAAAGTAAGTAGCTTTTTTTCATCATCATTATCAGCCTTTAACAGTCGACTGCTGGACTAGGCCTCTCCTTTGAAAGGAGGAATTGGCCAACTTTACCACGCCGGCCAAACGGGTTGGTATAGGGTTTGTATCAAGTTTTCATTCTCTTACAGTGCTGTTCTCTGCATAATAGCTCCCTCTGTCGGCTCTTACGACACCCATTTTTACGAGGATGTTAAGGGGTGGCGACATTCCATATTCTTAATCCGTCACCACACAGACATCTCTCCACGGACACGCCAATTTATTGGAACAATGATTGACCAACTACAAAATTACGATCATCTTGAGAAAGCAAAAGGATTTCGTACATCTCATACTATATCGAGTGTAACTATATGAAATTTACGTCACTAAAACGAAAGGGACGGAACATAAAACATAAATCTTACTTTCTAATAAGTATCGTTGTTCGATATCAAACATAAAAAATATCACTTACTTCAAATATCACAATCCTAATATTTTATTTACGACATTTACATTACATCTAATATTATTTATATATTATTGTGTCTCTCGTGAAAATAATATTTATATAAAAGCTTATGAAAATATCTGAGAAGCATATCACGTAAGCTTATATACAAAATAAGTATTATATATGTACGTATTTCAATAATATTTTTGTATTATAGCTCGCAACTATACGTGCAATATTCTCAAGATGACGATAGAGGGCGCCATGTGCGTTATATAACTGTGAATGTGAACTTATGATATTTTTAGTTGTGAACATTTTGTTTTGAAATTTTACTTATTTGTCTGAATAGCGACAGTAATTTGACAATAGTAGATGATTATTTTGAATTATTGTATGTTTGGCGGCAGATTTGACAAAATGTTGACATTATTAACTTTTATGCGTAGATGAGGTTAATTTGATAATATACAATGCTATTTTTACATACATACATACATACATACATATCGTCACGCCTTTTATCCCCGAAGGGGTAGGCAGAGGTGTATTTCTACACCCACTTTTCGCCAGATATACTTTAGTCCCACGTAATAAGGGGCGAGCCTATTGCCGTACCGGGCACATTTCCAGACTCCGTGCTGCTGCTATTTTTAATACAGGCCAAATAGTTTGACTCCAAAACAGTTCACTGTTCTTCAATTTAGTCTATTAGAATGAAATCGTACTCGTTACTATGAAAACGTTGTTCATAGACTTTGCCTAAATGGCAGGCAAAAACTAAGCTTAGCAATACATTCTTTCGAGAATAAAGTTAATTCAATTTAATATGTACAGATGTTTTCTTCAAAATTTCTGTTTACGTATCGATGGTTTGCGTATATTTAAGTCAAAAACTGATGTCAGCTAGATGTGGAGCGAGTATCATTTGATAAATTTTATAAAATCTTTTTCATCTAAGCCTTTCACTAGACATTTTTTCATCAACTTATTACAAAGGTAAATTGATCGTACTTTATGTAAATTACTTTTAAATTTCGTTTGAAGTTTGCCGCTGACAATTTTTCATCGTTTCGAGATATAATTTTAATCACTTTTTTACTCGTAACCAAATCAGAAAAAACAGGGTAAGCTGCATTTACCTTTTATTAAAGAAATAAAACACAGACATGCGAATTCATTAATTGGTTGACTGGACCACCACAACAGAGAAGTTCCAAATTCTGAAAAATATCATTTGAATCTCAAATTTTATGAATATCTAATATATAAAATTCTCGTGTCACAGTTTTCGTACCCATACTCCTCCGAAACGGCTTGACCGATTTTGATGAAATTTTTTGTGCTTATCCGGTATCTATGAGAATAGGCCAACATCTATTTAAAAAAAAAAAAAAAATTTGCAAAACAACGTTTGCCGGGTAAGCTAATGTTTTATAAAATTAGGTTGACGTCAAAATTATAACGGAAATGCCATTGGTTTTTATTAAATAAGGTTTTATTCCACCGACCAAAAGCAATCATGCTTTTGTGTGATTAATATTTAAAGAAGTAATATTATGGTTTCTTATTTACCATAATGCCCGAGCATCTTTAAGAGAAATATTATATTTCTACTATGAAATCTTATACTAATATATAAAGCTGAAGAGTTTGTTTGTTTGGTTGAAAGAAAGAAGAAAGAAAGAAAGAAAGAAACATGGGTATTTGGTTATTTGGTTGAACGCGCTAATCTCTGGAACTACTGGACCGATTAAAAAAAATATTGCAGTGTAAGATGGCTTTCTATAGCCTTCCTCAATAAATTGGCTAATTTATTGAGGAAGGCTATAGATTAATTAACATCTCGCTATGAGGGACGGGAGCAGAGCAGTAGCCTTAAATAATGCGGGTGTAACCGCGGGCCTCCTCTAGCGCAACTATATATTTCTAGTAATTGATCAACTTTATTTCCTTATTCTACTCTATATCCATTATTAGGTATCAGCAGCACGTGCCGATATTCTCGAGTAAATAATCCTGAATTTGAATCCCTAATCATGACAACAAGGGCTCGCTGTCACAAGCGCTGTACTGTGCGAGCCGTTAGAGATGTCCGGCTTGACTCCGTGTCAGAATATTAATACTGGCTGTGAGTGACGTCATGAGGCTCTCATTTATTATAACCCTCTTATTATTCTGTTATAAAGAATACTCCACAGCTGATGCTAAAACGAATAGAGGCTTTAAGGTGCCTGAGTAACAAGTGAAGTGGTCCAATGGGTGAGAATGAATTAGAGAAATTCACATACACAATAGATTAATCATATTTGCTCTGACTAATCGTTGCAAAATAAAAAAAAGTTTCATTTGTATAAATATATCTCCTAACCAGCTGGTTGTACAGCAATCTATATAATGTCATTTTATTTACCGTAGGAAAAGGTTATCTTTGATTAGATTTCTCGTAGACAATGTTTTGTTAAATTTATTATTTACTTATTTAATGATGTGGTGGCGATTCCAAAAACTATCATTTACATAATTTTAATTGGAATGGAATCATATTTAAATACATGTCATAAAAATTATTATCTACCTATTTACCATATATATGAATTATGAAACACTAAGTATTTCCAAGCGCATTTATCATTCAGATATTCATTTAAATTATAATATGCCTTTTGCATTAGGTCATTTTTAATCTTTGTCTGAAATGCGCTAAACGGCAAGTCTAAAATACTTATCGGTATCTTGTTGTAGATACGTATACTAAGTCCTATAAAAGAACTATGAGTTTTGCACAAACGGAAATACGGTACACATAATTTATGTCTATTTCTTGTATTTATAGAGTGTATATCACTATTCTTTGAATATGAATTTATATTTTTACGTACATGCATAACACTAGCATAAATATACTGAGACGCTACTATTAGAATACCGATTTCCTTGAATCTTTCTTTGAGCGAAACTCTTGTTCGTAATTGGTAAATGGCCCGAACTGCCCTTTTTTGCAATATGAAAATACTTTCGATATCAGCAGCTCCACCCCATAGTCCCCCCCGTAGGATCTCCACCTTGTCGTTGTGGGGGGGCTCAGTAACCGTGGGTTAGAAGCCACCCACGGTGAAGCTAAGCGGGATCCCGGGAGGGGACGCTCCACGTGGGCTTGGTAGAGGCCTGCGTAGGATGCGTCCCATGGTGCGGGTGCGGGGGACAGTTCTGTCTGTCCCTCGCAGTCGGGTGCGGTCGCGGGAGGAGAGGCGTGTGGGTGTTGCGTTGCCCCGCGCCCTATCTCCCGCGACCAAATGGGGGCGCACCATCGTTGCGTCGCGGTGGGGCCGCAGAGGAAGAGGACATGCGGTGTTGCGTTGCCGTCCTCCCTATCCTCTGCGGCCGCTGGGTGTTTTGGCGGCGGAGCCCAACACCTTCATCCGCCGCCAAGGGGGTTTCGTTCGGGGCCCGCCTGACCATCTGGCGGGCCAATGCCCGTCGGGGGGTAGCGAGGAATGCTTTGGTGAAACCCTACCCTCCGACACATGGGTACAAAGCTCCACCCCATAGTAATATGCTATAAGACATAACACTATGAAAATAACCAAAATATACCAATCTAGCCGTATCGACATCTGTTAAACTGCGCACCTTCTTAATGGCATAAGCAGCCGAACTAAGTTTCGCTGACAGATATGTAATGTGTGCGCCCCATTGTAACTTCGAATCAAGTGTTATTTCTAGAAACAATGTTGATTCAGTTGTTTCCAATACATCACCTTTTAAAACTATGTTAGGACCAAGGTTTCTGACGTTTGGCAAAGCAAACTTAACACATTTGGTTTTTTGGCATTCAGTACTAAGTTGTTTACAGGAAACCATTTAGTCACCTGAATTAGAGCACTGTTTATTTCGGTAAGGTTTTCCTTTTTTCTATCTACTTTAAATATCAATGAAGTATCGTCAGCAAACAATACCACGTCACAAATATTTCTCAGATAAAATGGCAAATCATTTATGTAAACAAGAAACAGGAAAGGCCCTAGGATACTACCCTGCGGCACTTCCAATTGTACTGGTACGCCACTGGATTTCGAGCCGTTTATTTCTACACATTGGATTCTGTTATTTAAATATGCCTTAATAACATCCAATGCTTTAGTCTGGACGCCGTAATGTTTAAGTTTGCATAAGAGCGTATCATGGCAGACACAATCGAATGCTTTCGAAAGGTCGCAAAACACACCAATAGCATTCTGAGAGTTCTCCCATGCATTGTAGATGTGTTTGAGTAAAGCTACTCCTGCATCCGTCGTCGAGTGACCCTTAGTAAAACCATATTGCTCAGTATGAAAGAGGCTGTTCAAATTAAAGTGTTTCAGTAGTTGCTTGAGTAATATCTTTTCAAAGATTTTACTAAAAGTAGGTAGTATTAAAATTGGCCTATAATTACTGGGATCAGTCTTACTGCCGGATTTAAACAGAGGTATTATCCTACTATGTTTCATTAAATCTGGAAAATCGCTTGATTCTATACACTTATTGAACAAGTTGCTTAGATAAGATACTACTATATCTATTATACTTTTCAGAATCTTCACAGATATTCCCCAGAGATCACCCGTATTCTTAGATTCTAGAGATTGGAAAGTGTTTATAATGTCAGTAGAACTAATAGGACTGAATTTAAATAATACATAACATTTTTGTACACTAGATTCTAATAAATTTTCTGCGACTAAAGCTGATGAATTTAGACCTCTAGTAGTAGCAATAGGTATGCTAGCAAAAAAATATTAAATGCAAGTGCGACTTCCTCGCCATTGTTAATCACTTTATTATTATCTAGCAAGTTAAAATTGGTATTTCTAAAGGTTGCTTTGCCCGTTGCTTCGTTAATAGCTTGCCAGGTGGCCTTAACTTTATTAGAGGACTTTCTAATTTTGTCACTTACGAAACGTGCCTTAGCTATATTGCATACCTTTTTAAATATTTTTGAATAATTTCTAACATACTCAGTGAAGCTCGCGTTAAAATTGTATTTCTTCATACCATACAGGTCATACATCCTTGCTCTGCTTTTATAAATACCTACAGTAGCCCATTCACTAAATGCTCTTGACTCCTTGATCACTTTATCCTTGGTCTTAAAAGTACTTCTAAATTTGTTGTGAACTAAATTGAACATAGTAGGTATCATAAATCTTATTTGGTGACTTAAGCTCCATCATATCAGCATTCATACCTATTTAAATTTTATTCCTAAACTCATTAAATTTATGCCTAGGTAATGACCTAACTGTCACCTTACGTACTACATTATCATTTATATATGAAAATCTTGCCAATTGACCACAGTGATCCGAAGTTAAGTCAGTAGTAACTAATTTATGTGATACTGTATGATTACTAAATATATTGTCAAGACAAGTGGAAGTTGATGCGGTTATTCTAGTGGGTTCAAGAAATAAATTTGTCAAATTATATTATTTAAAAAGATTTAAAAGCCTAATAGTCATTGGTGAACTATCCAGTATATATTAATATTGAAATCTCCACAAACTATGATCCCTTGTTTATTGATCCTAATTTTACCAATTGCGTCTTCCATAATAGATTCGAACATGTTAAGGTTACTTAAAAAGGGCGATACACACATATAACAACATACTATTCCAGCTCAAAACAGGGAATTTCTACAGTGCGTTCTACAGACAAGGTGCTTATGTCCTTTCGTTCCTTACACAGTATGGTATTTGAAACTAGTATCAAGGATCCACCATGGATAGCTTGACTCCTAGCGAAAGCACTTTGCACAGTGTAATGCATGTTATTTAATTTTTTTATTAGATAATCCTTCAACCAGTGCTCCGTTATGCACATAACTTTTATATTGTGACTTTCTAAATATAAACTTAATTCTAAATGTTTGCCAGATAGACCCTGTATATTTTGATGTGCTATATTTAATTGACAATGTCTACTCTTTGTCCTATTCTTAAGTTTAAAGAACTCGTGTCAGTATTTAAACTAGAAGGAATGGTAAAGACAGAATTATACATACATACATACATAACGTCACGCCTTTTATCCCCGAAGGGGTAGGCAGAAGTGTATTTTTACACCCACTTTTCGCCAGATATACTTTAGTCCCACGTAATAAGGGGCGAGCCTTTCGTGACAGAAAAACCCAATAACACTGCCCGACCCAGGAATCGAACCCGGGACCTCCCGATCCCACGCGCACATTTATGCCGCGAGACCAACGAGGCAGTCGTATAGGGTTTGATGTCGAGTTTGCCGTCTCTACGCAAAGATGGTATTTGCATCGTGTTATCCCTTAGTCGCCTCTTACGACACCCACGGGATGATAGGGGGTGGTGACACTTGTATTCTTTGCCGTCAACCACACGGCAAAGACAGAATTATTTACAGAAATAATTTTCTTGGATACCCTGCGTGTACCTGTGTCATTTTGTATATTATATGCTAATAATTTAGCAATTTGTCGTTTATAAAATAGTGAAAGATACATAGTATCTTTGGTCAATGTGTAGTTATATTTATTAATAAATTTATTTATGTCAAAATATAAAATAATATCTTTATACTGCCATGTCCATTCTCTTAGCGTTATCCCAGTTTTCAATTGTCAGTTTATTTAGAAGGTACTGACGCCCTGTAACGACTGTCAAAGATCTTCATGACAACCGGGACCGACGGCTTAACGTGCTCTCCGAGGCACGGGACAAGCGATAATTAACAATTTAATACGCACATAACTCCGAAAAGTCATTGGTGCGCGCCGTGGATTCGAACCCGATGCCCTCTGCATGGCAGTCTGTAGGTATCTCCACTCGGCTATCGCTGCCTCATTTATACTGCCATGTCATATTGTAACAACACAAATTGAGGTCATAGATATGTTGATTCACCTTTTCATCTAGTGTACCTGAATAAGGTAACGCACAATTAATAAATTGACATCCAAATTTTTTATGAAGTGATAAAATTACTTCTGTTAAATTATAAATATCTTTTTTGGTCACCATTTGGCTGTCACCATACACAATAACTATTGTTGACTGTCTATCAAATGTGGTTATTTTTAAAATATCTATTAAGTTTGTAAAAGATGACCCTGGATAACAATAATTATTGATTTTGTGTTGTTTTAAATGACTACTCATTAAGCTACCTAAACCTACACCTAACCTATCCGAAAACATGTAAACCACCTGTAACCACCACACCTTGGTTGGCCCACGGGTGGGTATTAAATAGTGGGTATTAAATAGTTAGCTCGCTGAAAAACATCGTGAGGAAACATACATGTTTGAGAGTTCTCTTTCATGAGATACAAATTTTTGTGCAGTCTGCCAACCCGCACTTATGACGTAAGTTCTAACTCTTCTCTATAAATAGTGAAGACTTAAAACAAGGTTCATGATGTTGAGTAATACAATATGTTATCTGCATTTGCAAAATATTTTAATAATACAATATAGACATTATACTTATTCACATAAAATTATTTAAAACTTTGTGCGATGATATAAAACCCTATTTTCATTGAATGTTACTTAGATAGTAAATCAGAATAAACTGTTAAATCGTGCAAAATAAGACTGTATTGCGCAGTCACTGTAGTTACGTGGTCTTTTGTGTGTAAGGCACCTGCAATAGCGATCAGCTGAGCGGCGGCGGCGGTCAATACACCGTGTTAATTTTCAAAGGGCATGATAAAGTTGTTTTTTTACTTTTAGTGACTTATTTTGTCATGTATTTGTATTCAGTTATAGTAGTATATTAACCACTTAAAATATTTTGCAAATTCAAATCAGTTGCATACACATAGAACATTTATGGCCCTTGGATTCTTCTGCGCCGCATTTCTTTATACACACATGTCACTGGTTTGGGTCATGTGTTTTCACCCAAAACTCTCTGCGCGGCACGTCAAGTGAATGGTTTTTCCAATAAGTTAAGCGACTTCACTGCAATATAATATTCCGAAAGTAAAAGAATGGTTTTAAAAAGTTATAAAATAGTTTTGCAATCATGGTTACCAGCGCATAGTAGACAATAATTAGAGTTAAATTAAAACGAGATCAAATTGTATCAAGCATTTAAATCTGCGCAATGGTCTGCAGACAAATGACTGTAATTACCAGATCTGTTATCTTGAATGATGGCTGACTCATTCTGCCGTCCTTTAACTAGAACCCCTTTAACCCCCAAATGGTCGATTTTGAGTTTTGAATACAAAGTAATACAGTTTTATAAACAATTATAAAAAATATGAAAAAATGCTAAAAAAAGTAGTAACAACATCCAAAAAAATGTATTATAGTAACAAAATGCAAAAATCAAATAATAAAATAAAAACGATGTGGAGCATAATAAATGAACGCACAAACAAAAAACCCAAAAATGAAAAAAATAATATAAAACTGATTTTGAACAATACAATAATATCCGACCCAAAACAATTAGCAAACACTTTCAACAGTTTTTTCGCCTCTATCGGTCAGGAAGACAGTCAAATAAAGAACGACACTCCAAGCTATAACCACTTTCATCAACACGTAGAAAACACAATGTTTTTACGACCAGTAGAACCGCGTGAAATGTATGACATTATAAAAAATCTCAAAAATAAAAAAAGTTGTGGTATCGATGAAATCCCACCTAACCTGATTAAACAATGTGCTGACGTATTAACCTTGCCATTTTACCTACTAGTTAACCAGTCATTTGAAGAAGCAATTTTTCCTGATCAACTAAAAAAAGCAATAGTCAAACCAGTCCACAAGAAAAACTCGAAGTCAGACACAAATAATTACCGTCCCATAGCCCTACTACCAACTGCTTCAAAAATCTTCGAAAAAGCTATGTGTACCCAAGTTTATTCCTTTTGCGAGAAATACAATCTATTCCATGACTCACAGAACGGCTTTCGAAAAAATCGATCGACAACTTTGGCAGTATATAAATATATACAGGAAGCTCTCAACACCATCAACAACAAAGAGTATGCTTTAGGCATATTATTAGATATGACTAAAGCATACGATAGAGTCAAATACAACATACTACTAAGTAAATTAAATCAGATTGGTATCAGAGGAGTTCCACACAAATGGTTCCGATCCTACCTGGAAAACAGAGAGCACCAAGTAGAGATAGAATTTTTTAATCATGATATTAAAGAAATACAACATATCTGATCCGACAAAAAAATTATAAATGCCTCAATACCTCAGAGCAGTGTCATCGGATGCTTACTATTTCTGGTATATATTAACGACCTACCCAATTCAATTCAAGAACAATGCGTGTTGTTTGCCGATGATATCTCCCTTTTAATCTCATGTAAAAATACAACAGGTCTGAATAAAAAACTTGAAACGCTCCTAAATAATACAGAGAAATGGCTAACTGACCATAATCTTGAAATCAATTACACTAAAACCAAAATTATGACTTTTCATCCACCACAAAAAACACCACTACATATAAATTTCACCTATAACAATATAAAGATAGCTACAGTAAATGAATTTTCTCTACTAGGTTTAAATATAGACACCCATTTAAATTGGAAATCACACGTAAGAAAAATCCGTTCAAAATTATCAAGTGCAGCTTATGCTCTCCAAGAAATAAGAAAGACCACTGATATGCAAACCGCTCTTACGACCTACTATGCCTACGCCTTCGCATGGTTAAACTATGGTGTCACCTTATGGGGTTATAGCACAGAAGCTCCTGCACTTTTTACTATGCAGAAAAAATTAATACGCATACTGACAAAAATAGAAAACCAAGATAGCTGCAAACCACAATTCCAAAAACTACACATTTTAACCCTACCTAGTTTATATATTCTGGAAACCTGCAAATTTGTAAGAAAATACTATGAATTTTACACCAAAAGAGAAGACTTAAACATCAATAATTATTCATTAAGACACAAAGATAGATTAAATCTGCCTACGTCGCGACTAAAAATGCATTCATCAAGCCCTTACGTAATGTCTATAAAAATTTACAATAAATTACCATCAAAAATAAAATGCGAAGAAAAAGACAACATCTTTGTAAAAAAACTGAAACATTTCCTACTGCATAAATGCTATTACCATATAAACGAATATTTAAATGACAGACTGAATTAGACTAATTATCATATATTAGAAACAAATACAAAGTCTATAAATTAAAAAAAAAAAAACAATTCCTCCTCTCTTCTACAATTGCCGTGCCCAAAAGGGTCCATAATTGTGACTTATTTTATTTTTATAAGACCTTTATATACATTGTGGAGTGCAATAAACTTGAAACTTGTTTTAAATTCTCTATCATTCTGTCTAAGAACCATATCTCTATCACTTACGGTTATAGAGATATTAAAACATGATTTACCGTTAAATGACAAAATATGCAACAAATGCTTGACTAAAAAGTGACTATACCACGCTTCTTAGCTTAATGCACGTTAAAGTACCTTATTTTCAAAATTCACCTAATATTTTTTTCATTTTTTATAAGTTTAAACTACGTTAATTGAATGTTCTCGACTACAAATACACTAAGAGTCTATAACTTGTTTATAGTTAAGAATCAATTTTGATAAAACAGAAGTAAAACCAATGCTATAAACTATTTATGATGAAAACCTTATCTTAATTCTGGTTAGACGACCATAACGGTATTTTTGCCAAGTAATCAATATTGCGATTTGCTCAAAACAATTCGTTAAAAAAGCGTTATTTACTTCTAACATGGAATTTGTTCAAAAAAATATTAGTAATTCTTAACTTAATAACGGCTAATCCACGTTCCCTAACTAGAAACACGTTATCCATTTTTTGCGCTTCATTAATTCCGGGAGTGTGCGGGGATGCCATATGCGTGCGAGGATGAGATATACGCGCAGGGAGGTTTGCCATTCCGCTCGGAGAGCTTATAGCGTACAAGCGTGCGTCATCGCATCGTGTTCCCGCAAAAACTCGAAAGTTTTTGTGCTACACTTCATTAACATTATCTTCCTTAATATCTCCACCAAGTTTGAGGGACGAATAGCAGACCAACTAATTAGTCATATTTATAAAATTATTATGACTGCCTTGTTGGTGTGCTATTATCCCTCAGACTAACTAGGTGGAGTGGATTAGAGTAGCCTCGGATCTACTATTGCAGTCAGTCAACCGGAAGATGGCGGTCAAACCACCCAAAGTAAGGTGAAAGTAAAAGGCAAGATACTATATAGGCAGCAGAATCAAGTATCAAAGACTTCCGCCACTATCGTAGTGGCGGAAGTCTTTGATACTTAATTCTGCTGCCAATCCGTCTGCCAAGCGTGGCGATCCAAGCAAAATCTCCCAAAAATGAGCCACACACGAAAAAAACGGCCTCTATTCCCCGGCGGCCCCGCTATTCTTGACTCAGATAGCGGTCATGGTAACGGCGAAGCAAGGGGTGCGATAAACCTCCGGCAGAGATTTGTCGCAATATTTCATTTATTTCATTTCATTCATCACACTCCGATGAGGATGTAGAAGCTATGTATGAGGACATATCTCGGGCTATACATAGCTTCAAAACCCATTACACTGTTGTCATGGGAGATTTTAACGCGAAACTAGGCAAACGAGCGGTGATGAGCTGAGGGTGGAGCAATTTGGATATGGACACCGGAACTCGCGGGGCCACTTGCTGGCAAGCTTCATGGAGAAGAAAGGACTCTTCATGATGAATTCCTTTTTTAAAAAGCTAGAATGCCGCAAGTGGACATGGATAAGTCCAGATGGTGCCGCCAAAAATGAGATCACTTTCTTCATGTCAATGAAGAGGTTTATATTTAATTATGTCTTTGTGATCAGTTCGCATAAAGCGGGCCGCGGTCATCGAATGGTAAGAGGCACATTGAATATTAGTCCCAGCCACGAACGGTCGATATTGATGAAGTATACGCTCCTAACAGCGCCAGTTCAAATCTAAAACCCCGAGAGCTTTCAGCTTGAGCTAAAAAACTGCTTCGAATGCCTGGGAAAATGCGTAGATGTTGAAGACTTTAGTGACAGGTTAGTGAATGCTGTCCATACAACAGGCTTAAAGTTCTTAAAGCCCATAACGATTAAAAGAGCCCATAAAATCTCTGGTCCGATCCTCGAGCTTATACAGGAAAGGCGTAAGATGCTTCTGCATGCCTCTGACGATATGCCAAACTATCGGCGGCTTAATAAACAGATCTCTAAGTCTCTGATTCGTGATTTTCACCAATACAAAACTAAGTGTGTTCAAGACGAATGGTGACAGTATTATCTCGTCCAGACCTCAGTCTGGATGAGATAATTCAGTCATCATTCGTCTTCAGCCTTGTCAGCTGACCTGCCCGATAGACAGATCTCTTTTGAACACTTTGGAACCGTAATCTGCTCGATTGATTCCTGAACATACTTAGTATTGTTTTTGCGCAGATCGCGAATCAGAGACTTAGAGATCTGTTTACTAAGCTGAGGCACCTGGGAGAGATCGAACTGGACAGCTATACATGACTACGTGACCACCTGTTATTACTCCAGTCACTGACCCTAGAGCTGGATTGACCCGACACTATACCGAAGATATCCTGGACATGACATCCCGTCAGCATGCACGGGATAAGAGTGGCTTTAACAACTCAAAACCAACAAGGCACCGGGTGATGACAGAATTGCGTCAGAGCTTTTGAAAGCTGTCGGCGCACCTGCCGTGGAAAACTTTGAATGTTATTAAATTCTGTCATACTCGAGGGCAAAACGCCACAGGCATGGCACAGTGTGGTGGTGCTATTCGTCAAGAAAGGCGATAAAACCCTTTTGGAGAACTACGTCGAGTGGAGAACGAGTCACGTCTATAAGTTGTTTTCAGGGGTCGTCACAAATCATCTTGAGACCAAGCTGACTGAGCTGAAGCTGAGATGACTTCCAGCCTCCGGAACAAGCGGGTTTCCGTAAAGGCTATATAGTATTATAGACCACATACATACGCTGCGGCAGGTTAAATCTGAGGAGTTTAACCAGCGTCTACACTTGGCGTTTGTGGACTATGAGCAAGCCTTCGATTCGATCGAAACCTGGGCGGTACTGCAGTCTCGCCAACTGTGCCATCGACGACTATCGATACGTTGAAGTGCCGAAGTGTTTGCTCGAAAACGCCACCATGTCAGTCCGCCTCCAGGACCAGAGTTTAAAACCTATTCAACTATAGCAAGGGGTGAGGCAGGAAGATGTTTTATCTCCGAAACGTTCACCGCTGCGCTGGAAGACGTTTTTAAGGTTCTGGAATGTGAAGGACTCGGAATCAAATAAACGGCGACTACTTACACCTTCTAGTTGCTGATTATATCGTAGTCATGGCTCAGACCATGGAAAACCTCAGCACAATGCTCGATGGCCTCCGTAGAGTCTCCCAACAAGTAGGTCTTAAGATGAACATGGACAAGACGAAAATCACGTCTGACTTCCATGTCGTACCTGCTCCTATTCAGATTGGGAACTCTACACTCGAAGTTGTCGGCAAGTACGTATAACAGAGAAAATGATCCGATTGGGTAGGTCCAACTTCGAGAAAGAGGTCATTTGTCGAATCTAATACGGTTGAGAGGCGTTCGGGAAGTCACGGCATGTCTTCACGTCTGATATCCCGCAGTGTCTCAAGACGAAAGTCCTTGACCAGTGTATGTTGCAAGTGATGATCTATTGAGCCGATACGTGTTCACTTACTTTGGGCCTCATCCGGAAGGTCCGGCTTACTCAGAGGGCAATGGAAAGAGCTATGTTCGGTGTTTCCTTGCGAGATCGAAAAAGAAATGAGGAGATCCGCAGGAGAACCAAAGTCACCAACATAGCTCTCCGAATAGCCAGGCTAAAGTGGCAATGGGCAGGGCACTTAGCTCGAAGAACCGATGATTGTTGGAGCAGAAGTGTTAAGGTAGTGGCGACCACGCACCGGACAATGCAGCAGGAGTAGGCCTCCCACAAGGTGGGCCGAAGATGTGTATAAGATTGCGGGAAGCGGTTGGATGCGAGCGGCTCGAAATCGAGTCTGTGTGGAGAACCTTGGGGGAGACTTATGTCCAGTAGTGGACGTCTCTAGGTTGACATGATGATTACTATGTGATTGAAAACATTATTACTGTCTATTATACGCACATATAATATATTAAATAGCCACTATAAAAATAGGGCCTTAAAATATAATTTTTTAGCTATTAATTGCTTAATAAAATTAGAAAAATAATCAAGGTTGTGCATTTAAATTGTACAAATTGCTGTATATGTTGATGATAAGTGAAATATATATGTTGATGATAAGGAAATTTATTTAATTAAAACTTTTTAGTTTAATTGATTCAATTTTCATACTGCATTTATTTAATAACCCAAATTTTTCATATGTGATGCTTAGCTATAAAGACGTTAGTAACAATTGAAGTAAATTGTACCTGTTTTTTGCTTAGTAAGCAAGCATATATTTTTTCATAACTTTTTTATTTTTCGCTAAAACTTAGCTTAAAAGAGTCATAGGTACTTTAGCCTCTTTTTACGTAAGGCACTAATGTATAAATATTAAGAAAGGTCTTAACTACAAAACAGTTAATAGACTTACCGCGTTTATAGTTAAGCATTTTAGGGTAAATTTATTGAAAATTAGAAACCTCATAAATTTTAAGAAAATGCTTAGCTAAAAGATCTCTAAGTGTAGGTTAACGAGGCTTTAGTGCGGCAAACAATGTCAAAAAAAAAGTGTATTGCTTAACTAAACCAAAAATGTCATTCTTTTTTTATTTTAAGTACTTTTCAGAGAAGGAAATATCCTAATAGACGCTGGCAAATATTTGTTTAAATAATATTTAACAATCACTGATTTATGTATAATAGTTTCCTAGAAACAACGATTCCTGTGTTTTTACGTTTTTCTCCAAAATCACTTTTTGGGGTTAACGTGGTTTTAGTTAACGGACGGCAGCATTGCCCATCTTGATATCGCTAATCTTGCGCAAGCATGATGGATCTTCTGCCTGACTTGCGAAGACAGAAATGAACATAGAAACGATATAAATATAGGTACGCAGCGTTTGACACACACGCTAGCTAAAATGGCAGGTACCTTAAATTATGGCACCAGTACATTTCAAAATAGAGTTAAATGTTATAATATATGTATTTGAAGGACCTAATTAATTCTGAGTAACTTTTGAACTATATGTAATAATATTTATTTCACATAAAATCAGAAATACTGCATAAAATCTCTGGCAAACAGGTTGTTTACAATAGGTCGTATTTTTTAAGACGCTTTAAAGGAAAATCCAATGCTTCGGAATTCTAGCTAGATAAATACTAGATTAACCTGGAATATGATTGCTATTATTTCAAGTAGCAAAGTATTTCTATTAATAGCAAAAATAAAACAAAAATATAATCTTCAATTGTACTCACAAAAGCACATGTGAAGTCCCCTCAAGCTACGGAGATCTAGGTATCTATAAAACACCGGTGAATCATTTTACGTACAATTTGAGACGCTTTTGAAACGAGTCGTCGCCGCGACCGATGGTGCGGCAAATAACATAAATGTTATGTCTCCAACATAACCACTAACTTTAATTATTTGAGTAAATGTTAAACGTATTGATCGATAAGTTTCTGTTTGATTGAAATAATCATTCAAGTTGAAAAATACTATTCTATTATTCCTGCTGATTAGATTTCATCACAGGAGGTAGCATGGCGCAGTTCAAAAACGGTCTCTGCGAAAAATTGCTTTGGACTTCCAACGTCTGAAATTAAGATTTGAGTGTATAATCATTTTCGATGTTTTGAGTTCTAAGTTTTCTATGGTTATTTAATTCAAATTCGTTAATTCAGTAGGGTTGCAGAGTAACACTTCTGATGGTCAACAATACGTTTATTAGTAGGTATCTAGACCTCAATTTGTGACCTGCAAAATTCTATGAAGTAAACAAAGATCACGTAAGCGATTAACCGTTTGACAAATTCTCAGTGAATATATTCAGCTGAATAACAAACATTTTCCACCTATTTAAAACTAAAACAAAGTATAAATTCTGAATGACAAAACAAAAAACTCGCAGCTGGCATCCACAAAATCCTTCCACGCGACGAGTTTGATATGTAAAATCAGAAATACCCACATTTTAGTTGAAAATCCGATGCGTTGCGATGTGATGCGTCCCGCCGTGCTGTATCGGATATGAGCGCTGAAACGTGGCTCAACAATATAACAATTCACTTGTAAACCGACGCTTTGTTTCAGTCAAACACTCGCTAATGGCTGATAGACAATACAGCTTTAGTGACCAATCAGTTATAATGGGCAAGGGATTGTTCATACTGTGTTCAATGATCATATTTAGGATTTGGTAGAGGCAAAAAAATATTTGTAACCGAATAAAAAAAGGGAGGTTGTCAATACGATTATGGATAACCCTAAGAATAACCTTAATACTATCATCCAACTGTGCCTTCAAAATAGATTATAATCCTTGGATTTTAGTAGAGAAAGCTAAATACCATTAAGACCTTTACGAGGAATCTCGAGGTGTATTTATCTAATTTAAGAACACATACCTAGTTAAACATTAAGTAATCCTACGTACTATTTACGATGTCTCATATAATTATTGTACTTGGATATTGTAAGCGTCTGGATTAAGGTCTTGTATGTAATTGATCTTATGACTAAATTCAGATTTAACGCAATCTTTACTTTTAGAAACGTCTGATGATCACCAGAAATGTACGTCCTTAAAAAAGTTGTCATTAAAAAATACTACACACAAAATACTACACCACATTAATTCCGTTATACTAAGAATGGGGCGCTGTTGAGTACTTTGACGTAACAGATTACAGAATGTGTAGAAGGTTCTGAACTCTGCCGTATTACTAACGGCTTTGCATGTAAACCAAATGGCATCTATACCTCCTGGAATAGTAAACAGATCGGTTCGCAGCTTCGCACAAACACCACAAAGCTAAGATCGTTTTCTAGTTAACATGTAGCCACATCAAGCTTACAGTAGGCTTTTAGCATTACTAGGTACTATTATATGCGAATCGACAATACGCATTGCGGAGCTTACAAGTCTAAGTACCGCTAAGCAACAACGATAAAAGAAAAATGTAACAAAAGAAAACCTGTATTAATGATTTCCTGGAACTCTCGTCTGAATTGCGTACCTGAAAGTAAAGAAATAAAATTATATCAAATGTAGAAAAGTACGTCAATAAAAATATACTAAGATCAAATGAATTTATATAGAAAGGTTTTGCTTCTGTAAGCGGTTTCTGTGACATGTCATTACACAGTATTAATTATGTTATTAATAGATTAGAAAATGGAAATATAGTGAGGAAACTGCACGGCTGGAAGTTTTCCATAATGTAGGTACTCAAAAGACATGTGAAATCTGCCAACCCGCACTTGGCCAGCGTGATGGGGGCCTTACTCTTCTTACAATGAGAAGAGGCCCATGCCCAGCTGTTGGTAAATTTATATACAGGGTTGATGATGCTGATGAAATTTCTTCTCGCTCGTCGATTTTCTCATGCCTCCCTGAATAAAAACACTACTCTATCTTCTGATTAAAATACATTTTCTTGTTCTATCTTAGATCCTACAGAGACTTTTCGTCAGTCCTATTACCATGTAAACTAAATACAAGAATCACGATATTTGGTAAGGAATAAACGGCGTATATCGTGAGCGAACCTGGTGGTCCATTCATGCGCACACGAGCGGAAACCTTTGCGATACCGATATTAATATTAAATATATTTTTGACGGGCTCAAGACGAAGTACGGTACTGATATGTGAATCTTTGAGGAGGTATGTGTAAAGGCTGCAAAATGGATACGGGCGGTTCAAGAATACTAATCCATTGTCTAGGAAATCAATCTTCTTCTTTAAGAGCTTTGCTCCTTTTGGATTTTTTGACCTCTTGATACGATCAGATATAATATTATATTCTAAGACAACTGATATACGGGCGTCTGGTCTCAAACTATACTGGGCATGTACATATTGTACAAAGCAACTTGATAACTGAGGCACATACTTATTGGTAGCGCCATCTACCTTTCCATAGAGAACTAATCACATCAACGTCAATCGTTCCACGCTTGCTTGTCCAATGCGAGCGATGCCTTTTGTTTCCGTGCCTGTCTATCCCATTCCCTAGAAGGGGCACGCCTTTCGCGGATTTGTCGCCGCGATCATCGACGCGAGAGACAGTCTAGAATAATTCGCGTCGCGACGAACTGTACCGCACCGCCATAATTTTACCGCTCCCGCTTTATACCAAAACCTAACCGAGCGGTTTGCTCGCGAGTGAAAGTGATTTGTGTAGTGGAGTGATTCAAACAGCTTCAGGATTCTCGAAGACACCAAGAGGCTGCCATTTGCAAGGAAAGAGGACTGACGTACAAAGTAGGTGTGCCCTCATCCTTCAGCACCCTTAGAATATCCTATACCCACTCACACCTTTTCACTTCCTCACTTCCTAGTCGCCGAAGAACCGCCATTCTACAGTCCACAATAATTATTAATTTATTTATTTATTTATTATTTAGGTTTACCAACAGTTGTTACAATAATTTTATCACATCTTACATTTATATATAGCTTGACTTAATTGTACAACTAATTAAAGGTAAACACCACATGCGATTAGATTCTTAAGAGCTAGGAAATACTAAATCTATGAGTTTGAGGCAATAATATTATATACAAAAAAGAAGATTTGAGGGTAACTTATAAAGAATTTACATTTGTTTCGATCAGGTATTGTCGAAATTTATTGACACTTACGGCAAATACATCGATCGATCCAGAACATCTATTGAGAGCTCTACTAATCCTTGGAATAGCTGAATTGTAGCCTAGCACTGTCTTTCGAAACGGGGGTACTAACAGAGGAGCTGGCGCACGTGGTATACGACGTGGGACATTGAACGTTATGCTGTCTAGTATCTGGCGGCAGTCAGTTTGATTATGGAGTATTTTATATAAAAATAATAGATCTATTATTGTTCTACGCTTTTCTAATGAAATCATTTTAAAATGAGTAAGCCTTTCATTATATGTCCACTTCTTAGGCAATCTGTCTGAGTAAGATAGGTGCCATAGAAACCTTTTTTGTATGCGTTCTAATCTAAGGACATGTACAGAATAGTGCGGTCTCCATACAGTAGGACAGTACTCTAGCTGGCTGCGAACTAATGCATTATACAGCATGATTTTAGTATGCGAATCGCGGAAAATTTTGCCATTCCTAATCATAAATCCTAACATACTTGAAGCCTTTTTAATTATCGATTCAATATGAGGCAGGTAGGTAAGTTTTCTATCCAGCACTACACCGAGATCTCTGATCTGTTCCATTTTTTTTATCTGGTGACCATCAATATTATATGTAGAGTTAATGTAAGATAATTTTCTGGTGAACGTCAAGTGGTAACACTTGTCGATGTTTAAATTCATTCCATTCAAAAAACACCAATTCTTAAATTTGGTCATGTCTTGTTGTAGTAATGAAACATCAGATTCAGATTCTATTACACGGGAAATTTTGAGATCATCTGCGAATAAATATGCGTTGGAATATTGAAAGCAACTGGAAACATCGTTTATAAAGACATTAAACAAAACAGGTCCCAGATGCGAGCCTTGAGGGACTCCTGACAATATTTGGAACAATTCTGACCTATAACCATTCACGACAACAAAAAAGAATCTTTCGCTTAGGTACGAGTTCATCCAATTTAATGGGTTGCCCGATATACCATACATTTCGAGTTTCTTGATCAGTATTGTATGAGACACTCTGTCAAAAGCTTTACTAAGGTCTGAGTAAATAACATCGATTTGCTTATGACGATCTATGGCAACTGCAAGTGTTTCTGTAAATGATACCAAGTTAGTAACGGTCGATCTGGCTTTGACGAAACCATGTTGATGTTCAGTAATATATGGTTTGAAGTGGTTTTGTATTAAGGGACAGACGAGAGATTCAAAAATCTTAGCTACCGTCGATAGAAGCGAAATTGGTCTATAATTTCCGACATGATTTTTTTCACCTGACTTAAAAATGGGTACAACTTTTGCGAATTTCCATTCCTTCGGAAATATTCCAGAGCTCAAAGATTTGTTGTAAATAAAGTAGAGAGGTAATACAAGGTTAGCAGCACAATTTCTTAAAAATAATGGTGGTATACCATCTGGACCCATTCCTTTAGTAACATCTAGACTCTTGAGTCTATTGTGTATCGAATTTTTGTCTATAGTTAGATTTGCAAAACATGAACTACTGATATTTATGGCGTCAAGGTATGATGAATTTAAATTAGTATTGTCTAAGTTGTCAATCTCGTTATACACCTTCGAAAAGTTAGAACCAAATAAATTGCATATGACCGGACCATCGCCCGCCTGGCTTGAATTGTCCATCATTATACTAGGATATGCAGTGCTACTTCCTCTCTTAGATTTTATGTAGGACCAAAAAAATTTGGGGTTTCTACAAATCTTTTGTTCGATATCTCTAACATATTCATTGTACCTTTCTTGTGCGATCTTTTCACATCTATCACGGAGCAAGCAAAAACTTATTCGGTCCAATGGATTTCTATATTTTTTGTACCTAATGCGTAAATTATTTTTTTCTCTTAACATAGCTATAAGTGGTTTGTTAAACCATACCGGGAACTTTCCTGTTCTATGCTTACTGAACGGAACATTTTTATAAACAATCTCTTTAACAACGCCATAAAATAATGCTACCATGTCGTTCACGTCAACACAATGCCTTAACAAGTCGTGCCAATCCAGAGCAGATAATTCCCTATTAATTTCCTTATAGTCCGCGCGATGAAAATTTAATTTACAATTACTTAGGTTTGGATTGAGACCAGTTACCCGATCAATAAGTGACAATTCAATATCCAGCGGCGGATGTAGAGGGTCAACCGATGAAAGTACTTCACAAGAGTCGCTTACCTTACAACTTGGTACATCGACGAATACGAGATCGAGAACTTTTTGATTGTTGTTAGGAATAAAGTTACACTGCCTCAAATTAATAACATTAATAAAATCGATAAATTTTCTACTTAGCGCCGAAATGTGCTCATTATTTACAAAATTCCAATCTATATTACTTAAATTGTAGTCTCCAAACATGCAAGTGTATCCCTCATAAAATTCATATAGTGTATTACAATTTGTTATAAAACAATCCATGAGTTGCATGGAAACAGGAGGGGGGAGGTAAACTGCACAAATGGCTAACTCTTTAATAGGTCCAGTTCCTGCCAATTTAATGACGACCCATAAATCCTCACATTTACTTTCCCAATTGTACATGCGTGTTGCACCGAAACGTTTTTGAACGGCTATTAAAACGCCTCCGCCCTCCTTATGTCCATGAAAGCCAGTAGTCTGCCTGTCACGTCTAAACACATCATAACGATCATCAAATATCTCCGAACTTAAGATATTCATGTTTAGCCATGTCTCAGTTAAAACAATTATGTCATAACTACTTATTGACAAGTTACGAAAAAATGCATGCGTCTTAGTTCTTAAGCCACGAGTATTCTGGTAATATACATTTAGTGAATTGAATTGTAAGCAGTAACTATCCAAGTAAACGTGCGATATGAACGGTAACTAAGACTATTTAATATTAGCTAAAGTACCCATGTCTTTGACGAGTATAGGCTTGCAAGCTATGTCTTGGCGCATGTAGATGCGCCCTCCTCGAACCCAGACGAACTTATATTTCTTGTCCTTGGCTATCTGTCTGGCAGCCGCATGCAGTGCTTTATTTTGTGGAGATAAATGTTCGGTGATGTATATAGGTGTCTTGGGATCCTTGCAACCAAAATGTGAACTATTGACCTTGTTTGATGTGTTCTTCTTGTTGTAATTCATAATTGCAGCCAGGAAGTTGTCTCTTGTTATAGAGGTGGCGAACTCAACAACTATAGAGCGTGGTCGAGTACTTTCCTGGTTGATTTTAGCGATCCTGGTAATACGCATAATATGCTCGTCCTTAACCTCGCACTCGACAGCTGTCCCAAGTGATTTTAGTGACGTTATCAAGTTTTCAGATTTGTTTTCGGGGACACATTGTATTTCAATATTTTTTGAGCGTGCATTTTGTTCCAAGTAGTTAATACGTGATTGCAGGTCTTTTATGTCAGTTTGCATTTTTGAATAATGGTTCTGCAGCCCCTTAACTTGCTCCTGTGTAGTTTTTAGTTCCTTGATGGCATCTTCAAAATTCTGGTTCATAAAATTCATAGAACGTTTCAAATCTTGAATTTCATCAGTTATAGCCTTGAGCTCGGTATCCATCACCTTACGTATAGTAGCATTAACTTCTTGCTTTAGTTCCCCTAAGTACTTTGCAAACATTTCTTCCATAAGGTTACGTAATTCGTCTCGAGTAACCGCAGGGTTGTCGTTGCCGGAAGGAGGTGAAATAGGTTGTCTTTTTGTGGATCGAACAGTAACGTTTGGGTTACGAACAGGTGTACTGTCTTTTTTGGCAGACTTTGGCGCTTTTGCTTGGCATCGGGGGCATACCCAATCAGTATCATTGGAAGCTTTAAGAGCCAGAAGTTCCCTTTTGTTCTGGTCCGGAAACAGACACGCGTAATGAAAACCTCCCTTACAAATAGTACAAAGCTTGTATATCTCATCGTTAGGTCCAAGAGAGCAGCACCCCCAATATTTGGGTACAATACTCATTGTCTATGCCGACACTAAAAATTTTCGACCGATTCAGAATTATTTTCTGGCAACACTGTATTGACAGTCGCTTGAGGATGACTTTGACAAGTGACGTTTAAGATAGTATATCACTCAAAACGGCGGTATTTGAAAATAAGTATTGACACAATTCGAGTTCTATCACTTGAGGGTATAAAAATCAATGTCTTATTATGCTTATATCTTCACCAAAAGTCCACTAAACTGGCCACAAACAATGTCACTAATTAAGAGTTTTGTAATACGCACTTTCACGGGGGATTTCTTGTAAAATACTAACAATTAAGTGTAAAATAATTAAAAAGTTTTGACAATAAACTAGCTCAGTGATGCGCAGGGTTGCCAAAAAACTGATATGATTAATCCTTCCCAAATCGACTAGTAACCTTCGGTTTCGGTGTAACGCCGAACCATTTATATTTTCTTCAATACGTACAAATTATAGATGAATTATTATCATTAGACACGGAATAAATAATTGTATCAATCTCTTTGCTATTTGTCTTGGTTGGAAAACTACAACCTACAGGATCAATCAGCAGGATCAATCAGGGTCATTAACCTCTTGAACAGACCAGTCAAAGCTGAATATTACTTTCTATTGGAATGAGACTATGTGCAAAGATATTGTTCTAAGAATGATATATGAGTCTCCTTTTGTCGAGGGAAGGAAGAAAGAAGGAAAACAATCCCAACAAGAGTTCATTGAGAATGTTTGCCTTTAGAATGCATTTTTGTAATATCTTAGCTACAATTTACTGATGGTATTTCGAATATTCTCTATATCTAGCTAGTAAATTCTTAGCTGGCAAGAGTTTATAGTTGTTTTGGCAATGTTTACCTACTGTGTGCTGAGAGAATTCACAATGACCGTGCACTTTAACATGTTGGTTATCAAAAAAGTGCGCGCTCTAGTGTGTTACTACGGGTTTACTATTGTAGTTCAAGTAGGCGAAAACTAGTTGTAAATGAACTAGGTGTATCGTGTTCTATATCGGAGAAGATACTGAATGCCTATGCACTTTTCAGATAGACAAACTTTGTTTGTAGGACAGCATCATAAATACTATATAATAAATATAGTATGAAAAGTAGATATTCAGTGTTATTTAGTGCTGACTAGAATAAAATGTATAGTACTGCATTAGATGCAGCGGTGGACAATAGTTAAAGATTGAACTTGAAAATTATAATTTTAAGTTTCGGTACGCACATAGTTTTTTGGTATCATCATAATCAGCCCTTAACAGTCCACTGTTGGACTAGGTCTCTCCTTTGTAAGGAGGAATTGGCCTACTATACCACGCTGGCCAAACGGGTTGGTATAGGGTTTGTATCAAGTTTTCCGTCTCTTACAGTGCTGTTCTCCGCATAATATGCTCCCTCTGTCGGCTCTTACGACACCCATGGGATGATATGGGGTGGTGACATTCCGTATTCTTAATCCGTCACCACACGGACAACGTTTTTTGGTAAGCAAGCACCTATGAATATCACTAGCACCAGCTGTTTGTTTAATTTCTAGAATAAATAAAAATCCCGTAATTTTTAAATTTACCTAGTCAATTCTTAATTGCAAATATCAAATACTAGTTGTTGTCTTTGCTTTTTGATTAAAAAGTAGTGACTAATAAAACTAATGTATGTTACCATTAAAATAAAGACTAACATGTTTTAAAAGTTTGCATTTTAAATAATGTTTGAAATCTGCAACTTGTCAATCGTATTATTTTTAAACATTAACGCAATATGATTCCATTTTGGCACTTACTACAGTCAACAAACAAACTACAGGAACCAATAGTAAGAGCGGAAGTTTAAAAATACCCTGCTTCTAAAATAGGACATTATATAACAATGAAGAATGTTTATGGACATAACCGCGTGATCTTATTCTTGTCTGTTATAAGTGTGTTCCTCTGAGAGTCATAAATTCTACAGAATTCTTCGTAAAACCGCTGGGAGATGTGAAATTTAAACGCAAGGCTGTGGTTTCGCATAATTTTTGAACGAGTACAGATCGCGCTGTTTTAATTTTTCGTTGTAAAAATTAATCTAGATTCTTTTCGCTTAGGTTGAAGTGTGATTTTTAGAGGTTCTAGCCAGACCTCGTATAAATTACTAGTTTTGTAAAACTTTTGCTAGTTTAAATGTAGTAGAGGCTATATTTTATTACTGAAGCCGAATATTGTATAAAAATATCTTTGTATTATAAATTACTAATGTTTAGCTAAAACAATAATTTTAAATTTTAAATAACCTATAAATTAATAGTAAAATACATAAGTTGTTTTAACGGGAACAAACCGCAGTTCACCACAAGACACATAGACGAGTTTATGCAATTTAAAATAGATGCTAAATAAACATATGGAAGACGGATGGCTGGGTCAGGTTTCAGGACTAATGGACTGTGGACGTAAGCCGCGACTGGACTGCAGACACCAGTCTATTCAGATGCATCGATCATGGACTTTGACTTAACGTACATTGAGGGACGAGGGTAAGGGTCTTTTTTCATTAGGAATTAATAGAGGGATGTATTCCAAGAAAGGGAGATGCATTAATTCTATGATTACCGTGTTTAGTGCAAGAGGACATCAAACTTTAATGTATTAGGGGTAGACATGTTATTATCTCTCATTGGAGAGTCAATTGATCTGATAGAAAAAAGGTCAATTACTTCTCAAAAGGAACTGGTTTTTTTTCGACCAATACCAAAAGTGGACATCGAGTCCTCTTTTGCAATCGTTATAACGACTGACCCTTTTTCCTCCGTATAAACCTTTTACAATCACACCGATCTTGCCTAAATCTCAAAACGCTTGTCCAGATTCTTACAAATATGCCAACTCGACTCCACAAACGTTTGATACAATCTGAACGTTTTTTTACCTCACATCTGAGTTGAGGGTTCCTTACTATGGAGCATTAATTCTTTCCATTTTGGAAATACGATCGCTATTGCGGCCTGAGCCCAAATTGGCCGTAAGCGGCTTAGTGCAACTAATTCTGACGCGATCTGCTTCGCCCCAATTATTAGTAATGAGATTATCAGTTTAATGTCAGTGTACGATGCGCTTGACAACTTGCTAATCACTGATCCTGACACTGACATTGGAGAAGACGCCGTGCACATGTTTCTGTAATTATAATCTGTAAATTTGCATCTAGTTTAAAACATTCTTAACTTTTTATGCTAGCATAATTATGCTTATCAAGGTAAGCAGGCATAAGCCTATGTATGTGGTTGGTCAACTAGAAAGTTACATATTGTTTAGTATAATACAGACGTCATTTTTGGCAGACAACATTCATTTAGGTCAATGACAACCCAGCTTACTAGACACCTAATGTTTTCAATTCTACAAACAAACAATTCTGTCAAAGCGGTGCGCTATGCGGGGCGAAGGGGGGCTACAAAAATGTATTCTAATTGGCCGGTTCAAATTTGCCGTACGTTTTCATTCATAACTAGTGTTCGGATTGGTCTTATGTAAGACGTATAAGTCTAACGTGTTATCAGAAAGTGTTCGCCTTACGTCTGCCGTCTAGTAGGCTGGGTTGTCGTTGATTTAGGTATATTATAGTATTTCTAATCCCACGGTTTAGCGCGTTTGTTGTTATGATCACATTTTCAGATATACTTAGATAGCAAGACCGTTATAAAATTCAATAATTTAAATATCATCGGTAGCTATAATTTTCTTTACATACCCATTGATACATTTAAAAAAACTTTGTAACGTAGTTCTACTTGTAAAAATATATAGTATTACTCATTCTTACAAACAAATAAATAAACAAAACAATTAATTATAGACTATAACTTTAAGTAATCTCTTATCGAGGGCTATCTTTTAACTAAATTGCAATAAACACATATCATAGTAAAATATTGCCAGATGATATAATATTGAGTTTCCTTATTTTGTGGGTAAAGTTATGTCAATGAAACGCAAGTATGTAAATGAACGACGACGTAATATTTTGGGACAACATGACTCAGTTATGGCAATATCGTAAACAAAATCTTGGATTATGACGATGCAGACTTTTAGGGACTTGCGGTTATACGCCTTTTGTAAGCGTTGCTTATTAAAAAGCTCATTTATCTCTGATAAAAATAACTACGGTAAGGATTATACTACTATGTTTTTAGCAATTTGTTTTAAAGTATGATTTCTTATAACTGTGTAATAGATAACTGTAGTTATGTGGGAAAGCACATTGCTTTTATCAAGGAAAGTAACTATAACAATATTTACGAATAAAAGATATCGGCCACGGATTCTACGAAGCTTATAAATATTACGTATATTGCATTTAAATAAGTACAATTTAGTTTAATTTAAATAAGTACGAAATACCGGACGACGCAGCAGGGGTAGCCCTCCCGCAAGATGCACCGACGATCTGGTTAAGATCGCGGTGCGCGGTTGGATGCGGGCGGCTCAAAATCGGTCTGTGTGGAGAATCTTGGGGGAGGCCTATGTCCAGCAGTGGACGTCTCTAGGGTGACATGATGATGATTTAAATCATATTTTTTTCATATAATATATAAGTATTTTTAAAGTTAATTTAATTTACTTTTTATTAGGCATAGAGTTTCTATTAATTTTTAACGAGACCAAAAAGGCGGAAAAAGGTTCTGTTCTTTACTACGGCACAATATCCTTATTTGGCAAGAAAAAATTCTCAAAACATGACTTCTAATAAGAGGACTTTTAAATATAAATGAAATGTAGAATTTTCCTTAGCCAAAACATACAGTGCGCGGCAAATATTTAGCATACAAGCCCATAAAATATTCACGTAGCTAGGGGGCGAGATAACGAAATAAGCCAGTGACAAAAGGACAGATACCCGCAATTTCTCAGCCGTGTTTACTCTTTGTAAGTCATGTATTATAAGTATGAGAGTTGTCTATAGTCCGTGCCACGAGAACATAGACTTTTTGTAAACAAAGAATTTCTACTAAGTGACTTAGCGATAGTTCTGTCAAAAACATATAATGTCAAATCCAATGAGCGCAACGGTACATAGACACGTGTCATTGGAAACTAATATGTCAATGGATCGGGTTTTTATCGATATTATGCGCTGTCAACAGGATCTTTTAATGTTTTGAGGTACTGGCGCCTAGAATGTCAACATTTGGCGTTAGTTCATTGAAATGTTACATTCTTGGGCTTACCATGCATTTATCAGAGGACCAAAATAAAATTTTTAGTTATCAAGAAGGAGTAAATGTAAAGTTAAATACAAGTATAAAGGATCGCAACGCTCTTCCCGCTGCCGGCATCTCGAAAAAGCGGGTGAGAATAGCGGATGGCAGAAAATTATTTATACCTATAAAAGAAATTGCGTTTTCAGACAACCGTAACTTTTAATGGATTTTGTTTAAGTTCATTCTGACGATTTTATTCACAGACAACGTAAAATCTCCATGCCTAGAAATTTTTATGCAATGTACTAGCTAGTTATCTGTAATATTATTCATTGTTGGTCAATAATTCAATATTTTAGTATAGGTATGCTACATTGAGCACATGATTTATTGTCTATGATTTAAAAAAAAAACGTGTCAATAATAGAGTAACATGTATCTACTCTATCATTAACATATACCTATGGTACTCTATTTTTAATTAATTAACATCATAGATTACTTGTAAAACGACAAAAAAATCGGCAAATTTATAAACATTCGACCATTCAAACACAAAGTCTAATATTTTTATTTCAATAAAATTTTACAATATAAATTCAAAAACATAGTGGCATAATTAGGCCTTGAAAAAAAAGACTGTTCAAAAAGTATAAAATCTAAAACACAACTGTTTGAAAAAAGGTTGTGAGGCCCTGAATGTTTGTTTACAAAAAGTCTATCTTCTCGTGGCACCAACTATAGTAAGGCCATATTTCGGTAAGGATATTTTTCTTCAAACTGTAGGTACTTGGTATAGCCCTAGGAGGCACAACGTGAAGTTGTAAGACGTATTTTGTTAAGTAAAGTATTTGTTTTGAGGTTATGGAAGCTAATATTTATGACAAGGTTGCCAATTAAAAATTACCTATTATGTTATTTCATTCACTTACGTAAACGCCTGTGATTTCATATCAGTCTATTCTACAGTTTTTAATAACGTCAAATTATTAATATAGGTATTCACTACTCGCGATTTGTACATACTAATATTTATTTAACATCTTTATCGTGTAATTAAATAGGGGTAGGTTACACCAACAACGCACGCCAATGCAACGCCCAAAACAATGCACGCCGAAAGATCGACGCCGATCGGCATATAATATTAGTGAGTTATAAATTAAATATAAAACGCATTCTTCAATCACAAACAAATACTTGACTCAACTAGAAAGTACGCAAGCATCGGACTTTGACTACGGTGGTAAAGAAAAGCGCCACTAGGGGTGCGCACATACTAGACGCTCCTACCATTCTCGCTCCAGCTTCGTTCATCCACGATCTTCCCAACACACATTACCAACATTTTCCCTAAAAGCCACCAAATATCAGCTGCAACAATGCGTGTTACACGTTGGCCCTCCGTTATCATTTCCCTTTACAAGAACATCCCGGGAAATTTAATAAAAATCCTAGGGACCTAACGGAGCAAGAAAATTTTCGCTGAATCGCAGCCCTTTAAGACGAAATCGAGGTATTTGTCGGATCGGCGGGTCTAAGCCGGCGGGGCGACGGGGAGGGGAGGAGATATTCGTCGCGAAACGAATTCAATTTGGATCATTCTTCTATACTATTATCCCGATTGAAGGTCTTTCGTCGATGTCCCCCGTTCAAAATTGGATCGTCTTTTGCATAAAATGAAAATCGAATCGGAACTAACGAAATATCCTCGGAAAGGTTTCGTCACCCCGCGTTTTGATGAACGAGACCTTTTATGGAATTATGAACCGGAGTCGGGTAGCGAGTCCGAGGAGCCGAATCTGGGGCACAACATTATATTGTTATGTGTCGAGCCGAGGGCCGGAGGGCACGGCGTGTTCGCACTTCGCTCGCCTGACCCCCATTTTTTAGGTAATCAAACAGCATTTATCAACTTATTCCAGACTTATTGCCGTTATATTTTTGTTATTGGCTCGTGTGTGTATAAACTACATATTTCTTGAGCTTTTTGTTTACACATCGTGACTTGGTACGACGATATTATCACACAAGACGCTTCTGATGTAAACACGCAACTGCCTCTTACGGAGATCCTAAAACACAAATCTCTGCTGTAATACAACAAAGTCTTATTTATTTGCATTTGTTTGTTGCAATTATTACTAATATGACGAAACACTATTCACATTTGAAGAGGAATATCTATTTAATTTGATGGACGGTATGAACTTCTTTACTACATCTTTACTTTAAACGAATAAAAGCTTATCTTTTAGGACATAAACTACATGTTACCCAAAATGCCAAACATTGAATCACTGACTAACAAATCTACCACGAATCTAGATCTCCCTCGCAATGAGTAATCTCAACTAGCAATAAATTAGGCAAATCCACCACTGCACTACCCATATATTTTACCTCCAATGTCATTATTAAAACATATTTTATTCCAATACATTGGTTTATACTGCCAGTATCAAGTTTTTCGCTCAATAAATTAATTTATACATAGAGAGTTTCCGATTGGGTGCGCAATAAACAGCCTCTACGCGTTCGGTTAAAGGTCGTAAAATGTAAAGACGCTTTCATAGAACGATACAATGTTTATGGGCAGTGGGCTGACTAGGCGGATAATAAAATAAATTATAAAATATTTTCTCATGACATTCTATAGTAAGTTGTATGAAGTTTATAAGCTTCCAATGTATTATGCAATATCTAATGTGGTCACCGTAGAATTGCTTCCATTGGCTACTTATGAACTCCACATATGCAGTTGTTTGTACATGGATAAGAAAAACATGGCAATTTATACATTTGATAGGATTCAAGAAATTTGCACTTCATGATAATTGATTGTTCATATTTAATATTAATTGATCTAAAGTCTGTTCAAGGTACGAAAAAATAAAATGTAAACAAACCATAAAATGGTTCTTTTAATGTCGCCTTCGCAACAAAAGTAGATTTAAGTTAAAACCTCCAAGCGAAAGATTCAGTTAGTTTTAAAAAAATACGCCTGTTCCTTCAATTCATAAATGGTACGGCATATTTATATTTTTTCCTGTATTGTTCATAATTATTATAATGAATATTTTTTTTATGTATTAGTTATGCTAATAAACTATTTTACATGATAAAGAACCTAAAAAGCCAATTATTCTAAAATGTCTATGTATTTGTTATCCTGTCAACATATGCATTACACCCAAAGTAGCCATTTCGCATGACAGGGGGCCATTTTTAATTAGGTCGTGTTATCCCGATCGGTTATCGTGCTAACTTATTAAGTTTGAAAATCATTGGTTTCTTTGTTTACCTTTTATTTTTACGTATCTTGAACAGACTATAGGAACATTTATGGATAGACGTGATTTTAACCTGCCTAACGAAACTGACCGCCCAAATACTAGAACAATACTACCTGCATTACTTGCCATTCCATTTAGCTCATTGCTATCGATTTACAGTCAGTGGCAAACTAGCATTCATCATCAGCCCTGTATATAAACTGTCCCATTGCTGGGCACGGACCTCTTCTCACTATGAGAAGGGCAAGAAGTCCAAACTAAATACCAACCATACAAAAAGAATCAGCAAACTATACGCGACACGCGAACACATCCTAAAGCTTAGTTGAGATGAAGCAACAGTCCGTATCTAAAGCTCTATGAGGTGGGAGCAGATAACGCGGCTGTTTGCTCCACAAACATGGCGAATCGCGTGGATTGCATTATATTAAACAAAAGGATTCTTGAGCCTCTTTACCGATGACTTCGATAAATATATTCTGTGTAAACTAAAGCCACGTTTACATTTCTCTGACGTGTCGCGTTTGACGCTCTCTGTCGTAATTCAAATATGAGCTTTAAGTGTTGCTCATTAGGTATTTTTTTACATAGGCACATAAATTAGCAGACAGCGCGCTGTCCGCCGTTAGACGCCTCGGTAGTCAAATGTAAAAAATACCTAATGAGCAAAACTTAAAGCTCATATTTGAATAACGACAGAGAGCGTCAGACGCGACATGACAGAGAAATGTAAACGCGGCTCTTACAACATGGAGATGGTGTTTTTAAGAGTGACAATGTTTGCGTTGAAAAATGTCTCTTACATTTACCAGGAAACTAAACTACAAGGAACACGATTACTATATTGACTGTAAAAATGCAGAATAGGCTTGAGAAGATACCAATGTATAGACCACCAATCAGAGGGTTTTATGTTGAAACCCAGGGCACGCTCTCAGCTGGACACACACATATGAGAACGATGAGACCATAGCTCACCACGCTGGCTTAGTGCGGGTTAGCAAACTTCACATATCTTTCAAGATAATTATGTAGAACTAGGCAAACGAAGAGTGGGATGCCCCCCGACGACGTGGTCCGACGATCTAAAAAAGGTGGCTGGGGCGGGCTGGTTGCGCAAGGCAGAGGATCGGTCATTGTAGCGCATGTTGGGAGAGGCCTACCTCCAGCAGTGGACTGCAATAGGCTGATTGATATGTAGAACTCTTAGACATGCAGGTTTCCAAACGATCCTTTCTTTTATCATCAAGCGATTATTAAAAATTGATCTCGCACTTTACTTCTAAAAGTCACGGTTAGCGCTGTGAGTGTAAACTCTATAGCCTGTGCGCAGCAGTCTGTTCAGTCTCACCGCTAGGCCAACCCTATTGCCAAAATACCAGTAAAACAATAAAAGCAAAGAAATCACAAACACTAAAACGTTATTGTTCCAACGAAGGAAATGTCACTTCAAAAGCGAATAAAACAAAACCACACAAATCCCTCAATGATACTTAATTAGACCATTTTATTCCTACGATTACTTCCGCTTCCGCAACATAAAACAAATATAAAAGAACAAAATAAAAATATTTATTGCATTGTGTTTAATTTACGATCCTTTATAACGTCAGAAAAGTATTTTGTTCTAATTTAATCTGTAACCGCCTGAAGCAAGAAATGAAACTGCGTTGCGGCTAGAATTGGGGCAGCGCGGGGGATAAAATACTAGTAACAAGTAACTGTTACTTTTGTATCATCAATCATTAGGAGCTGAAGTAAAAAGTAGTCCACAGGGAATAATATATTTCCCAGCTTCGTTTTGTTACTAGCTTTTTGTAATTTAGTGAAAATATTTTGTTGAAAGTTGTTCGTTGGATACTTTAGGGATTTTCTCATATCTAGTAAAAAACCTGAGTGTGAGTAGTTATTACAGGACAAGTTCTTTAAGAATATTAAATGTTAATGTTGTGTAAACGTTGACTGTACGGTTGGCGTAGTGGTTTAGGGTCGTAGCACACGTATCAACTAGGAAAGGGATCGTCACCGTATCGCCTTTTGCCTCGCCGTCAAACAGGCGTCAACCTGACGTAACCACGTAACGTAAGCGGATCAGAAGCTCCGGTACGTTAGTACTATCTATTCTGTGACTGAGCCGGTATTGTAACTCGAGTTTTGAGTTAAAATACGGAAAAGCTTATGTAGGTAAGTGTGATCTAACTAGGTATATGCACTTCTAATAAATTAATAGTTTAAAAAACACTAGAAAAACACGCTTTAATAAATGCTCGTAAATCAAAAAATAAATTATGGGTAGTTAAAGTTGTCTCTATTTCTTGGCTGAAGTGTTAACTATGTGCTTTTAATTCTAATATTTGATTGTAAAAGTGTGGGGCGCTGGAACAGGAAAGACTTTATTGTTAACAAATACTAATACTACCTTCCTGGCGGAAGCTGCATGAGGTCTCACAAAACCGTTGCCGCATTACGCTTATATACTTAATTTCCATCATGAAGTTCCGGTTCATGTCTTCCAGCTCCATCATCAGATCAGTTTGACAGCACCATATTATTGTATTGTCATAAGAACTACATACAGCTGCCAATTTTCATTACGCTACGACCCTTGGAAGATGGTTAAATTAGTTAGCTTAGATTCCATTACATAGTTACATACACGACGACCTAATAAAAGCGTGTTAAAAATCGCTGACAATCTATTTTGGCAACGAGCGGTTATTGCAGATATCGTAGACGATTGCATTGTTGGGCTGGATTTCTTCAGAGATCATCAATGCAGATTAGATAGTAAAGGTGGCATCCTTAACTCTACAACTGCCGATGCACTGATCAGTGCTAGACATAATAGATTTTCTATTGTGTTATGTATCGCGGCGGTCAAAAGGTTAAGTGTGGAGATGTCAAGATTCCAATGAAAGGTGGTGGCATCGGGAAAGTTTTGTGCCTCAAAGAAAGCAAATCTGCACATAGATCACAATCCTATATCTACGAAGTTTAATGACTTGATTCATGCCGACAGGAGAGCCGTGCATCGTGGATCTAAGGATGCGCGGAACGCCCATGTCTAGAGGGGGGTAGTGTGACGGCCAGTGTCATGTCAAAATGTCACGGAACAGACAAGTCCAAGCATAAGTCATACTACGACGTCTACACGAGAAGTTGGCTGGTCGTGAAATGGAATAATTACCAAAACAAAGAGGTTTGAAGACTTTTTCATTATTTGGAAATGATAGTTTCAAGTTAGATGACGTAAACACTCGTCATCGTAACACTGTCAAGTGCTCGCCAAATTCGCTACCAACAGTTAACAAGGCGATGGCCGTGCGGATAACACTTCCGCTTCACGCTCTGAAGGCGTGGGTTCAAGTCCCAGTCATAATAGTCATGTGGATTTTGGTTTTTATGAAATTTGAAAAATGTTTATGAATATTTGGCAAATATTTGTTTTTATTTTATTCAAAATATTTAAATAATTCAAAGTCCATTACGTGGCCTTTCTCACAAGTGCAAACACGACTATGATACGATATTCCATCATGAAATGCCAGTGCCTATCTTCCGGCTTCATCATCAGACCTTGAAACCTAATTGTAATCAAAGTTCATTACGTGGCCTTTCTCACAAGTGCAAACATGACTATGATACGATATTCCGTCATGGAATGCCAGTGTCTATCATCCGGCTTCATCATCAGACCTTGAAACCTAATTGTAGTCAAAGTTCATTACGTGGCCTTTCTCACAAGTGCAAACACGACTATGATACGATATTCCATCATGGAATGCCAGTGCCTATCTTCCGGCTTCATCATCAGACCTTGAAACGTAATTGTAGTCAAAGTTCATTATAAGACTTTTATAAGAAATCCAAAACAGCTATAATACGTTTTTCCATCATGAAGTTCCAGGTCATATCTTCCGGCTGCATCATCAGATCAGTTCGACAGTACCATATTATTAAATTATCATCAGAACTACATACAGCTGCCAATTTTCATTACGCTACGATACTTGGAAGATGGTTAAATTAGTTACATTAGATTCCATTACATAGTTAGTTACATACACGACGACCTAATAAAAGCGTGTTAAAAACTTAGGTATTTTGAAATCACAGACAGACACTTCAACTTTATTTATACTGTATACATTTATGTAGATATAGATTACATCCAGACGTTCCAAATAGCTAGCCTAACTAATAATTCTAAGAATAATATCATGCTCGCGGAGAAATAAACTAAAAATTTTATACTGACTCAGCTCCGGCGCTAGTCGCCGCGACTACCGCTCGACGCCGTGGCGTGCGCCTTACTAATTCATACATTTGTTTTGGTCGCGCGACGTGTCGCGCGACACGCCGCTGTACCTCTCGGTGCTATTCGCCGGTCGCCGCTGCGCGTAGCATGCTTAGAACATTTCTATACATTTGATTCAGTCGCAAGTCGCGTCGCCGGTCGCGTCGCGCGAATTTTCGCTGGAGCGAATTGTCCGTGGCCAGGCCGTAATATTGGATGTTTTTTTTTGTCTCTATAATTACAGCCGTTTTTTTAATGTGAGCGTAAAAAACATACCGACCATACACATCCCCGGTTTTCTATCAACTCCCCTGCCGCAAATCAGCATGTTATCAAACAAGGAACGTTGGAAAACACCGCCAGTCAGCTGAGAACACTCTTGTGAGCTAAGTTTGTGCACATCCATCCTCATCAGCGACCTTGAAGATCTGCCTGTCTGGAAATAAGAACAAAAAATGCAAAATGTTTATCATTTTCCGAAACAAATCTCTAATGCTGGCAGAATTGCCTTACAGAATCCGGGGTTCAAAATTAGGAACTGGCAACGATTTAAATAATTAATGCGCTAAATCTAATCTCAATCACTACTAAGAGTGACAAAGCGTCGCATAGGATAAAAACGAGAAGGAATCACAAATACCTTCTTTAACTCAAGGTATCTATCTCATGGTTCTTCCTTCAACATTCAAATAATACTCGCTGGGCCCGCGGTTACACTCGCTTTATTTAAGGCTACTGCTCGGCTCTGGTGGTTCATAGCGAGATCTTATCTAGCCTATAATATAATAATAATAACCCTTCTCGATAAATGGGTTATCAATAACAAAAATAATAAAAAATAAAGTCAAACGAATATTTGCAGAGATTAGTGCGTTCAACCAAACAAACAAAGACACAATCTCTTGAGCTTTATTATATTACCTATAGTAAAGACTAGCTACAGCCATAGCCGAGTGGAGAGACCGACAAACTGCTACGCAGAAGGTCTCGGGTTCATATCCACGGCACGCATCAATGACTGTTCGAAGTTAAGTGCGTTTTAAATTGTTAATTATCGCTTGCTTGTCGGTGGAGGAAAATATTGTGAGAAACCTGCATGTCTGAGAGTTCTCAATAATGTTCTCGAAAGACATGTGAAGTCTGCCAACCCGCACTTGGCCAGCGTGGTGGACTATGGCCTTACCATTCCCATAGTGAGAAGAGGCCTGTGGCCAGCAGTGGGACCAGTATGCGGCTGAAGATGTGGCTGATGATGCGGCTGATGATGAAAGACAAGCGTTACAGCGTTATTCTTCCTGCTTGAAAAGCCTTTTTTAAATTAACCAAATATGTACATCCAAATCGTAAAAGAACTGTAAAGAGAATTATAAATAAATCATTTTAATATATCTGGCAATATATGTACCTACTCTCTTATTTTTTTGCGATGTCTATAACGCACATTTGACCCTTTTGAGTAAGATACGAGTATATGTATGTTTATCCATTAATACTATATTATTGGGCATTGCAGAACATATTTTGAAAAATTAATGAATGAAGAGAATGATTGGTGCAAAATGCTTGAGAACAAGGCGAAGAATATTGGACTAGTGAATGTAATAAGTAAGGATGAGGTAAGACGGGCTGTGAGTGGAATGAAGAATGGGAAAGCATTAGGACCAGATGGAATACCAGTAGAAGCACGGAAGGTGTTAGGGGAGGATGGATGGGTGTGGCTGACTTTATTCTTCAAGAAGATGTTGCATGAGGAGACAGTACCCAAGGAATAGTGCAGCAGTTACCTAGTGCCCATTTTTTAAAATAAGGGAGATGTCCAGGAATGCAACAATTATCGGGGAATAAAGTTAATGCCTCATAGTATGAAAGTATGGGAGAGAGTAATTGAGCGACGTTTGCGAGCAGAGAGTGAGATTTCACGTAACCAATTCGGTTTTATGCCTGGTCGAGGTACGGTGGATGCCATTTTTGCACTTCGCCAAATTTGTGAAAAATACAGGGCGCATAAAAATCTGCATAATTATGGTATTCGTTGACCTCGAAAAGGCATATGACCGGGTACCGCGTGAAGTCTTGTGGTGGGCCCTCAAGAAGAAAGGAGTGCCTGAAAAGTACCTGAAGTTGATCCAAGCTATGTATGCTGAATGCCACACGCAAGTCCGGTCCACAGCTTGAATCACAGCCAGATTCGATGTGGCTGTAGGCTTGCACCAAGGGTCGGCTCTTAGTCCTTACCTCTTCTTGGGCACAATATGCGATCCTAAAATGCCTTTGAAATTCAAGGGACGCATATATAAGGCGGTTATAAGGCCTGTCGTATTGTATGGAGCTGAGTGTTGGGCTACTAAGAAGATGGATGAAAAACGATTACATATGGCAGAAATGAGAATGTTGCGATGGATGTGTGCAATTACGAGAATGGATAAGATTAGGAATGAATACGTGAGAGGTAGTCTGAAAGTGGCGCCTATAGACGAGAAAGTGAAAGGAAGTCGTTTGGCTTGGTATGGACATATTATGCGAAGAGATGATATTGTTACGAGCTGGGGTTCGACGATAAATTATAACTCACTATGCCAGAAAAACTGCACTTTATTTACTGACACAATAACACCAGATACACACACTTAATTTTCACTTCACTAATAAAACACACTATTCACACCACTAGAACAACACTAAACACTTCTGACTTATTTTCTCCTTCGCTTGATGTTGATCGCTTTCCGTATTCAATTGAACTGTATCCGGTCCGTTCGCTCCCGCTCTATTTATACTGGCCGGATAACATCACTAGGCTTTTCGAGACGACTCACGATATTTCTGGAAACGTGTAAGGTGTTTCTAGAATTGCGTAAATGTTCTATTTACACCTACGCCATCTATTAGAGGATAGATGAAACAGCCTTAAACAACCGATACATCTAATCTCATGTAGTTCTCCCATTCACTGATAGATGGCGTTATTTTCAATTCGTAACACGGCCTCCCTCTTAAACGTGTTCGTCTCGAACATCGTTAGACCCATAGTAACGAGCCAACCGGTCCACATGAACTATCTTCGGTGCACCTCGCGACCCCTTCTGGATTCGATAGGTGACGTCGTTCATCCTGGTAATTATGCGATATGGCCCGTCCCATCTGGCTTGTAACTTAGGCGATTTTCCTTTGCTTCGTACTGGGTTATGAAGCCACACCAATGATCCCTCATCGAAGTCTTTGTTGTTTGCCTTCCGGTCGTAGCGAGTCTTCATCTTCTCAGACATCTGTTGTCCAGATTCCCTGATGTGCTCGTATACGTCGTTCATCCTGTTGCGTAGCTCGGTTGCGTAATCCGTTATATTGCGTGGAGATTCTGGTGGAATACCGGTGATAAGGTCTGCAGGTAAACGGAGCTCTCTACCGAAATTGGCAAAAGCTGGTGTTACTCCTGTAGTTTCGTGGACCGCACTGCGATATGACAGGAGAAAAGGTTGGATGTGCTTGTCCCAATCTCTTTGTTTGCTCTCCACGACCTTCGCCAGGTACCTTTCCAGTGATTGGTTAAACCGTTCAACCATGCCATCTGATTGCGGATGATAAGCCGTGGTCCTGGTTTTATGTGCACCCATTACGCGACAAGTCTCCTTGAGCACCTCAAATTCGAAGTTCCGGCCTTGATCGCTGTGGATTTCCAAGGGCACCCCGAACCGACAAAAGACTTCATGCACCAGCTTATCAGCCACTGTGGTAGCTTCTTGATTTGGGATTGCAAACACTTCAGGCCACTTCGTGAAGTAATCCATCACAACCAAGAAGTATTTGTTTCCGTCCTGGCTCTCAGGAAACGGCCCAGCGACATCCAACGCTATGCGCTCCCATGGAGCTCCCACATTGTACACCTTTAATGCACCTCTGCTTCGAGTATGTGGCCCCTTGACAGCCGCACAACTTGTGCATTTGCGGCACCAATCCTCGACGTCATCTCGACAGTGGAGCCAATAAAACCGCTCCCGGATCTTAGTAAGGGTCTTCTTAACTCCCATGTGACCTCCCGAAGCACCATTGTGATAGAGCTGCAAGACTTCCGGCACCTTAGTTTTGGGCACTACCATTTGCAAATGGCACTGGTTACCGCGAGCGTTTTCCCATTTGCGGCACAGAACTCCATCCTGGACGACCAAGCTTTCCCACTGTGCCCAATAACTCTTGGTGATGGGGCTCATTGCTGCGATATCACTCCATTTGGGCCGAGGCGCATCTGATTTCTTCCATTCAAGAATCGGCTGTACATCCTTGTCATCTCGCTGAGCACTCTGCAAAGCTTCTCTCCATTCGTCGCTTAGATCCGTCTTTAACATCCTCACTAGCGCTGCCTGCTTTGCTTCCTGTCGGCTACAGTGCTTGCACTGGTCGGGACACGGCCTACGCGATAGGGCATCTGCGTTACCATGGGACTTGCCGCTGCGATGTTGTATTACAAAATCAAACTCTTGCAGTAGTTCAATCCATCTAGCTACTTGTCCTTCTGGGTCCTTAAATTGAAGTAGCCATTTCAGCGCTGCATGGTCGGTTCGCAGGTGGAATTTACGGCCCAACAAGTATTTGTTGAAATGCTGCAATGTCTTTACTACAGCCAAGAGTTCCCGCCTGGTGACGCAGTAGTTTCTTTCGGGTTTGGATAAGGCCTTGCTGAAGTATGCTATAACAACTTCTTGATCACCCTTCTTCTGTGACAGCACGCCGCCAATTCCGGTGTTACTGGCATCTGTGTCAACTATGAATTCATGCTCATTGTCAGGGTAGCCTAGAATAGGTGCAGTACACAGATGTTCCTTAAGCTTCTGGAATGCAACGTCACAGCTCTCATTCCAACAGTACTGCACTCTGTCTTCGGTGAGCTTATGAAGAGGTCGAGCAATGTCAGCAAAGTTCTTCACAAACCGTCGATAGTAGGAGCATAATCCGAGGAATGCTCTGACCTGCGTTTTGTTCTCAGGAACTGGCCATTCCTTCACGGCAATGATCTTATCCGGGTCAGTTTGAATACCGTTCTCCGAGACCACATGTCCTAGAAAGTTCACTTGCCGCCTGAATAACGCGCATTTCTTCGGACTCAGCTTCAAATTAGCTCCTCGTATCTTTGACAGCACTTGCTCCAAGTTTCGAAGGTGATCCTGGAAGGTGCGCCCCACGATGATGATGTCACCCAGGTAGACCAAGCAGGCGTCTCCAATCAGTCCCATAAGCACTCGCTCCATCAGTCTCTCAAAAGTAGCCGGAGCGTTGCACAATCCAAAGGGCATGACGTTAAATTGCCACAGTCCTTTGCCTGTGGAGAATGCCGTCTTCTCTTTGTCTCGAGGATCTATTTCCACCTGCCAGTAGCCACTTTTAGGTCTAAGGTAGAAAACCACTTCATCCCCGTCAGCGTATCCAGTGTGTCATCGATCCTTGGCAGCGGGTAGCTGTCCTTCTTTGTGATGTCGTTTAATCGGCGGTAGTCTACACAGAAGCGCATGCTGCCATCTTTCTTCTTAACTAGCACCACCGGAGAACACCACGGGCTGGACGAAGGCTCGATTACGCCTTCCTTCACCCGTTCGCTCCCGCTCTATTTATACTGGCCGGATAACATCACTAGGCTTTTCGAGACGACTCACGATATTTCTGGAAACGTGTAAGGTGTTTCTAGAATTGCGTAAATGTTCTATTTACATCTACGCCATCTATTAGAGGATAGATGAAACAGCCTTAAACAACCGATACATCTAATCTCATGTAGTTCTCCCATTCACTGATAGATGGCGTTATTTTCAATTCGTAACAATATGTATGTAGGTAAGCAAGTGATGAATATGAAGGTAGAAGGATGGAATGGGAGAGGGAGGCCAAGGAAAAGATGGATGGACTGTGTGAGGATGGATATGAAAGAGAAAGGGGTAAATGATCAGATGACGGGCGACAGAAAAGAATGGAAGCGAAGGACTTACTGCGCCGACCCCAAATAGATTGGGACCAGGGCAAGAAGATGATGACTATATTATTGGGCATCCTATACCATATAGTGTAACAGTAGTACCACCTACAACTCACAGATGGCGCCACAGGAAAAATTAGAAGTCGGTGTTAAGATTCTCCGGCGGATAACAAAACCCCGACTGATTTAGAGATCAATGTGTCTTCGGATAGGGAATCGAGTATCGCACGCTTTATGCCTCAACCACTTGCTTGAGCATTTAAGGGTCTTCCTCGACCTCTTACTTCTACGACTTATGTGCATCTACCTAGTTAGGTCTCATAGGTTCTGCGAAGAAGGTAGCCTGTAAATTGCTTTAGATGTATGTTTGGCATCGTTAATAAATTTACAACAAGAGTCCAGCTTTTATATTGCCGTTGGCGCGCTATCCCGCTCTACAGTGGCGCCCAACGTGGGGCCCATCGTGCGCGTAACGTCACCAGCGCTACGAAGTTCGTAACATCGTGCTACGAAGTTCTTCGAGGATTGCCAGCACTGACTCAAATACCCCTGTGGGTATATATCACCGATCACGCGTCAGCCCTGACCCGATATCGTACGGAAGACGGAACTGTTCCCGAACCAACCCTGCCAATCAGAAAGAGAGGAAGGCCTAAGAAACAAGACTCTGTAGAGAGAGGCATGGCTACAAGGGTAACTAAACTCCGCGGTATTGCTCGCTCAAATAAACGACATTGATGATGTATGTCCTATTTGCCGAGTCGACTGCATGGACATAGGGGGAGATTTGTAACAGTAGTACCACCTACAACTCACAGATGGCGCCACAGGAAAAATTAGAAGTCGGTGTTAAGATTCTCCGGCGGATAACAAAACCCCGACTGATTTAAAGATCAAGGTGTCTTCGGATAGGAAATCGAGTATCGCACGCTTTATGCCTCAACCACTTGCTTGAGCATTTAAGTGTCTTCCTCGACCTCTTACTTCTACGACTTATGTGCATCTACCTAGTTAGGTCTCATAGGTTCTGCGAAGAAGGTAGCTTGTAAATTGCTTTAGATGTATGTTTGGCATCGTTAATAAATTTACAACAAGAGTCCAGCATTTATATTGCCGTTGGCGCGCTATCCCGCTCTACAATAGTACATAAGTTGCGAGGTGAGCAGGCGCACTCGCCTCGCAGCCGATAGTGGTATAAAACGGCCAATAATATATGATCGCCTCGCCTCGATATAATAAGTATCACGTACGTCGATCGACTCCAATCTTACTAGTATTGTAGTAGCTAGTATTACTTCTGTACTCGACCATTATTCATGCTAGTGCGCCTTATTTGCTGTAGTTAACCAAGTCCCCAGTAAGACGGTTTCTTATTACAGATCACTTATCGCTCATTTTTATTCAAAATATGCAACAGTGTGGCAGTTTATAAATGTTAATGTAATAAACGTTTTATGTCATTTTCAATTAATCAGTTTAGATAGCAATTATGAAATTGGTCAAACAGCCGCAATCACTGAACGTTAATATAATAATTTTGTGAAAATGTTTGTAAAACCAGGTCCCGTCATGAAGAATTATTACCTAACTCGGTACGATGTATCATTTTTGGACAATCCAATCCAAATTTACGATTTCAAATTGTTTATTCACTGCCTCCGTGGTCCAGTAGATAGCGTATGCGACTGCTGATCGGAGGTCCCGGGTTCGATTCCCGGGTCGGGAAAAAGGGTAACTGGGTTTTTCCGAATACTCAGTAGCAGCCCGGAGTCTGGTGATGTACCCGGTAACGGCAATAGGCTCGCCCCCTATTACGTGGGACCTAAAAATTCATGGCGAAATGTAGGTGTAATATTTACAACTTTGCCTACCCCTTCGGGGATACAGGCGTGAGACTATAAATAAAATAAATTATATTTATTCAAAAACCTTGTACCAACCAAAGTATATTTTTTAGAAAGAGTTTTGCAACTAGTTCCTGGTGTTTTACTTGAGAAATATCAGGGTAATCAAGAAGTATTACGAGTTCAAGATGCAAAACCCAACTGCGTGATTATTTTTGACGACGTTGCTTGCGAAAATCAAAGTAGCATGCATGATTTCTTTGCAACGGGAAGACATAAGTGCATCGATAGTTTTTATCTAAACCAAACATATAGCAAAATCCCAAAACAATTAATAAGAGACAACGCGAACCTAATTATACTGTTTAAACAAAAGGTTAAAAATGAGTGGTGAACAAAGGGGACTTTTTTATTCATCTTGTGGACTATTATCACCTAAATAAAACATGTCAACCTAGGTGAACAAAGAGGAATAAATCGCACGTTCCGTCACTTTTAACTGGGAGAACAGTCGGTTCGTTTAAGTAGGAACTAACTCTATATTGAAATCGTTTAAGAACTTCAAATCCCTAAATTATAATAATCCAGATCCATAATGTTTAGACTGTAAGATTACACTAATAAGATCTCGATTTTTCCTTCTATACATAAGGTGTGATACATTATTAAAGCATTCTACTTCTACTTAATTGCAGCACAATTTACGTACGCTACTGCATAATTACTTTCATAAACAACTACTCTTCTAAATGGAGTTTCAAAATAAACTGCATCAATTTATTTTGCGAAGTTTAAAGCGTATTTTATTGTTCAGAATTTCGCGATATCGGACGCCGGTTTCACACCAATTAATATACATGCATTCGTTTATTTTATTTTTCAGATTTACATTAATTATGTTTCACCGGAACGGAAGCGGCAGCGATAGCCTAGTGAAGATACCAACAGACTGCCATGCAGAAGGTATCGGGTTCGAATCCACGGCGCGCATCAATGACTTTTCAGAGTTATGTGCGTATTGAATTGTTAATTATCGCTTACCCCGTGCCTCGGAGAGCACGTTAAGCCGTCGGTCCCGGTTGTCATGAAGATCTTTGACAGTCGTTATAGGGCGTCAGTACCTTCAAAGTAAACTGACACTAGTCTTAACCGTGGAATATCGCTATCCATTCGGGTTGCGGCGGTCAGACAGGCAGTCGCTCTGTGGAAAAGCTAATATTCAGCCAAATCCGGTTAGGCTACAAAGCGGACCCGAGATTGAAAAATGGGATAACGCTAGGAGGATGATGATGTTTCAACGGAATACACGATTTATTCTGATGGCTGGATACCGGTAGCACATGATGACATTTATAATCAAATACGCAGAGATAAAGCACACAGTTTTATTCAACACACACTAAACCCAATCATAAACAAACATACTATTGGAGAGCGAATTAATACTGAAAATAAAATTAATTACGGTCAAGAAAATGGCAGAACCGATATTTTTCAAACACAAGTATTTAAAAATAATATAAACGTAAGCATCGCTACAAATGGAACAGAATCAACAAGAAAAGCAAAGAAAATGGTAAATCTATCTGCAAAGAATGATATTGATGAATCTGACATAAAGAAACGGGATGAAGTATCTAACAAAAATAACAACACTGAAATATTTGACAGATCAAATAATTACAAAGTAACTGAGGATACGGAGTTAGATGACGTGGAACAAAACATTGGGTATGATTACACACCACCTACTACTTCAGAAAAACATAACTACAGTTCAACACTCATTGATATATTGTCTAAATACAATATCAAAACTGACGACAAACTTCAAAACTATGACTTGTCACGTCAGGTTAAAACTGAAAATCGTCTAGCAAATATTCGTACAGTTTGGAATCCGTTTAGATATAATAATCAAAATCATTTGTCTGTGGACCCTTTGCTCGCTGTTTTTCTATCAAACTATGGGTTCTATTTGCCGAGTTTGTATGGGATTAAATCTAATTATAATAATTTGTACGGTTATCTGGCTTCAAACAATATCCATAATAATCGACCGTTTGAATTGTATAAAATTTTCTCTGACACAGATTCATGGCATTAGTTTGTGTTATATTTTCGTTTCAAATTTCTATTATTGTTAAAATTAATTTTATAGTTCGTTAATTTTATGTAAGGGTTGGGTTAATTTTATTACGACACTAATATTATACGATAATGTTTGTTAAGTACTTTTACAAGGCAAAGAGGATTGTTAGTTGAACTTATTCATTTAAGGTCTAATTTAATTCAGTAAATAAAATGCTGTCCTGGTTTATAAGTATATAACGATGTTAGAATGCGACCAGCCAAAATATTTCACTATTTATCTGTTACAATTTTTTATCGCGTAATAGTTATGCTTCTAATACCACAAATTTTAGAAATACAATGTGGTGATTCTGTAAGCTTGTTTCATTGTGTTTGACTAAAGGGGACTCTATAAAGATTGCAAGCAGTTGTTTTTTAAGGAGATGTGTCGTATAATAATTAATAATATGTATTTATTGTATTTGTGTGCACCACATATTATGCTAATAACCAAAATTATAAGTATTAAGCGTTATTTCTGAACTTTTATGGTAATCATATTTTTGGTCTACATACATAATTGTTTTGCATTACTTACTCTCAAAGTGTGATCTGATAAGACACTATATATAAAAAAATCGGGCTAGTTCGAGACTGACCCGTGCACCGAGGGCTCCGTACGCATTTTACCTTATTTGAGGTTGGTGCTAATTACGCTAGTCGTCTAAATCTGTATGAGCGCCCATACAACTTAGAGGACTATCTTAAATTTTCCACTTTTTTTATTTTTTGTAATTTTTCCTTTATTTGTGCTGTAAGACCCTGCTTTTGGCCAAATTTCGTGATTCTAGTTCAACGGGAACTACCATATAGGTTTTCGACCCAAAAAATTGGCAAAAGGACGTTTAAAAAAAAGAAACGGTGCAGTCGCATCAACTGCATTACCATCTTCAGAGGATATTGTATCTTGCTTCCTAAATATTAAGGTTGTATTTAATTTGGAGGCTGTAGTGGGAGCAGGGACATTGCTTGGAGTGCTTCCAACGGCCGCAGCCGTGACACTTTCATAGCTAGGAGTGAAAAGTTTATATTTGCCCCAGACAGTTTTTGGACGTTTTTTACTCGTTAAACGTACCCGGATTTTGTTTCTGAGACTTTAAATCTTGTTAATTCTGGATTGTTTGTGAACTTAATACTGGTACATTAAAGTTTTGTTGTACCACAGAATAATTAATAGTACTAACGTACAGAAGCTTCACTTTTCAAACCAATTTATTGAAATTGCGACTCTTGGTACTAAGCAATAAAGTTCAATTCAGCTCGCATAAGCACTCAGTGCCTAATGCGATATTAACCTAACAGTTCCCGTTCTTTTCTAACACAACGCTGTCGCTGTCTGGCGCGGAGTGGCGCGCTAGGGTTGTCGACTTGGCGCTGCTACTATATTTATTCATCGTCTATCTACCTACTTGACCACGTACCTAATAATAAATAATTATCCTATAAGTATCCTATCCCACTATTTGAGCTAGTAGAACATAAGCACAAAAATTCTGGTCGTTTACATTTTTACTATACAAATTCTTAGTTATTTCCTAAACGCGTGGTCCGATTTACATGATTCAAACAGATAAAATAGTTTTTGAACTAGATCTTTAATTTGACACCATAATCGTTGAGATATCTCAACAAACAAAAAATCAAATTTTCAAGTTGCTCTCGTAATATAAATAAAATCAAATTTTCAAGTCGCTTTCGACACACAGTTAATTAAGCAATACTTTGCATTAGACTTGTGATGATACATTTTTGTTGTTAAAGGCGTTTAAGTATATAATTTGAACAGTGTATGAACACGGCGCGTGAGAATACGGAGCGGTCGCACTCGTTGCGTGACGTCTAATGTGAGCGGCGCGCGGCAACCTACTAAATCCAAATTCCAACCATGTCGACATGGTCGGCCGAGGTACTTGTAAGTTTGTAACTAAAATGCGAAGTGCGCCCGGCCTGGTTGTACTTTTTGCAGCTATTTCCTGAATTTTCGCGTATTGTGTGGCGATTTTATGACCATATTTTTCAGTTATAGTGATTGCATTCAGAATACAGACGGGCTGTGTTTCATTATTATGAAGCTACAGAATATTGTGTAGCAGAAAAATGCAACTATATGCGATACAGACGGTTCTGTAAGATTGCTCGCAAGCATTATCTTTTTTATACAGCTACGTATAAATAAAGTTTAAAGATAGTTCGGGTTTGCACCGTATTATAATAAGATGTATTATGGTTTTTTTAATTTAACATTATTATCCATAAGAATATGTTTTAAAATAAATTGAGTAAGCTTTAAAAATGTACATTTTAAAATTTATTTAACGCTGATATTATAGTATGCATATTATAGTATCCAAATTATACGACGCCAAAATACACGTGAGTTCGAGCAACATTCGGGTGATTTATTTATTAGCACAATTCGACAATTATTTTTGCAAAATCTTTATTATAAATAATTGATTGTTTTAATCAACTAGTTTCACATTGGAATTCTTAAATATTTTTCTTGGAGCAGCACACTTAGGAAGGCTATGGGGACATATGTCACCATTACAGGATTGAAATGTCAAGCTATAACGTAAAGGAGCTGAGCAGTGACCACAAAAGTAATTTAACGCAAGAGTAGACCAGTAATTGAATAAAGTGGCCTGCCCAAGCAGTATAGTCTTTGAATATTTACTAAATTCGAGATATTTGTAAAAATCTGGTTTGCGAAGATTCCAGAAAAATATATGTAGGACTTTTAAAGCAAGTTGAAATTGCTTTGTGAATAATATATTTAACAGTAAATTCTCGTACAGAATAGAATTCCAGTTGCGAGACAGGCACTTTGGGTTTTCACTTTAAGCTGAATTTAGTAAAATCACTGTGTTTTACTTCGTTGTGGCATTCTCTCGTAAAAAGTTAAAGCTGAAATAAATGATGTTTTAGATTGGTAGGTCAGAAATAAAGCGCGCATTCATAACGAATAGAGGACTTTACCTAAGAAAGGAGTAGGGATGGTCTACATTCGATCAAATAGCGTGCTGTGATATGTGCCAAAATCTAAAAAAACGTTGATGTTATAGAATATGAAAGAAATAATAGATGCTTAGGTTAAAAATACAATTCACAGACAGTGAACAATGTTTCTTGCAAGTTTAACAGCGGGAGGTCTCTCGTTCACAACACAGAAGAATAACAAAACACGTAAGTAAGATATTTTGTTTAGAATTGAGTAGGTACCTATTGATAACAATTTTGTATGTTTATTAGATTTAGGATATAATTATGCTAGTATAGTACAGAAAATAAACTTTATCTACTAATAATCATAATCTATAAATAAAATAGTTAATTGTCGCTTGCCCCGTGCCTCGGCAGAACACGTTAAACCGTCGGTCCCGGCTGTCATGAAGATCTTTGACAGTCGTTACGGGGAGTCAGTACCATCAAATAAACTGATACTGGTCTAAACCATGGAATGTCACTATCCCTTTGGGTTGCGGAGGTCAGAAGGCAGTCTGTTCGTAGGCATTGGTTGTCAGTGGATACCATCTGTGTATTGTACTTTGAAACGATTCTTCGTTCGTGCCAAATAGGTTTTGGATAAGAACTATCTTAGTTTTCGGCTGTATTGTTTGGCAGTACGAATACTCGTGTAGGTTATGTTTCGAACGCTTGCGGCTTTGTTACTCACATTAGTGGTCCTGGGTTTGGTTCCAGTATTATTTTATTTTTATATAGTATATTTTTGGAGAGTTGGAAGAAGTGCCTGAAAACTTGTTATGGGTATGTCTCATATTAGAAAACTTAAACTGAAAACTTAAAACTGTGCAATGAAGCTGAAAACAAGTTATTCGTAGCTGAGAGCGTAGGTATAATTATTTTGAGCACACTAGCCTATTGAATACTGTTAAGCTTTTGCAACTTGTTCAGTTCTAATGAATATTTATGTAACTATATCTATATCACTTAATTAATAAAGAATAAAGGCGAAATAAGTAATAAATGCCCCGGTATTTTGTTTGAAAGTCATGAGTGTCGAAGTCGTCATCGAGAACTCAAAATAATTGTCGTCACGGGTCCTTTCTTCTGAAGCCGCCAACATAAATGTTTTAGCAGTGTGTAAGACTATGTGGGTAGTCTAATAAAAGTCCCAAAAAGCTTATGAACGCCTTCGTTAAAATCTGCTAGAAAACGAATTACCGTCACAAGTTATATATAAAAAAAACATCTCTTCTCACCGTTCTTACCATTTGTATCACCTAACTATATTACTCAACTATACTTCGAGCCAAATTCCAAACTCTCAGCTATATCTCGTTTCGTACAATAAAACAAACACGTGTGTTCTGTAAAATGATGTGGTACTTGTATTTGTCCCCAATACGTGGTGGTTTATTCATTAGCCCAGGTTGGAGCCGCGCCCGTTCCCAATAAACTGCTGATAAAACGCCACCACCACCGGACACACATTGTTCTGTGCTGGAATTGGGTGGCGCAAGTCATGAGCTGACCATGTGTATTTATTGTTTCGTAAATATATACCTAAAATGGTACTTCAGGATGACCTTTCAATGCACTCTTAAAATTGCTGGATATAAAGGCCTCTGCTATGGCATGCCACTGGGCCTGATTTTCGAGTCTAACTCAATTATCTATCCATCTATCGTCACGCCTGTCTCCCATTGGGGTAGGCAGAGACTATGGAATGCCAAATGCTCCGGATCAAACACACCTCTTTCGCTTCCTCGACATTCATTAACTTTTGGTTATGGGTACTTTTAATTTGGCCCTTTTTTGGTACGTCACCTATTTGGTCGGCGTACGTCCGTCTTGGGCGTCCCCTACCGACATCTCCATTCATTCTTACACGAACTTCTTTCGTATTTCTTCTTTCATCCATCCGTTCCAAATATCCAAACCATCGCAACATTCCTTTTTCAATCTTTATCACTACATCTTCTTTCTGACCACACTTCTCTCTTAACTCAATTAATATAAAAGAAAAATTCATATTAGAGCGTAGCGTTTTTCTGACCTTACTAAGTTAGCTAGTAAGCTAATGGCACCTTCATAAACGAATGTGCGAAAAATTTACCGAATGTGTCCGATGAACGTATGCGCAACGCATACGCTTCCACACGTCACCGGCATTTCATAAACGCTACGCTAGCGCGGCTTAGACGTCACACAACACCATTCGTAGCGCACTCATGTCCCCTACAGAGACACTGTGCATACGCTCATCAGACGTCTACGCTAAACAAACGCTAGTGTGAAGTAGCTCTAAGTAGTTAGCATGCCAAATAGTCCATACATTCAGTGGTCAAATCGCAGGCTGCCGTTATGTAATAATAATATTTAAAAAAATACTTCATGCGTTTTAAGTCTTTTGAAACATAATAACATTACATAACATTAAAGCGAGAAGCTTATTAAATAGCCTTAGTATGGTTTTATAGAAATAGATAAACTTTAGTCAGGTTTCAAGAATATATGATACTTTCATTACTCATTTATATATGCCTTTTTAAAAAAATATAATTGTGTATCCCACAACTAAATTAAAATAAAACAAAAGAGAAAATGTATATACCCGCTGTAGTCTTAAAACTTGCGGCGTCATAATAAACTTATTGCTTTTCCCGATGTGAAAACTTCAGATTTACTTCTTTTTATTTTGTGGCGAACTTGTTTTACCGACTTTAATGAGCCTGATGAATCGTTTATACTTAGTAATACTAAGTGAAAGTACTCAACGGAATCAATACCGAGTTTCCAAGGAAACCGCACAAGTTTACTGTAGCCTTCATTTGGAGATGGAATGGCTGAATGTTCAAAAGATTTGTGTGAAAATACAATTATTGTGGCGTGTCTACTACCATTACGTAGACGGCATAGTGGTTAAGAGCGCAACGGCGTCGTTTTGAACTATTCCGTGTATTGCGACCTCTATCCTCTTATTGGAACCCTTTTTGTGTAATCTACATATGAGTTTTGTTTCGATTGTGAAACTAAATTCTTTCTGTTCATTGTATTTACTTTCTTACTTTACTCCTCCTCGCTACTATTGCTGTACCCTTTTCGTAAAATATTATTCGAGTAAATAATTTTCCTGTTTTAGTTTTAAACCGGCACAGCCAATACTCAGTAATATAACAATCTTAAATTTGCTTGATTACGAAAATAAAAGAAATACATTACATCAATAAACTACAAAATAAATTGTACATGGATGGCGGATAGCTTAAGCAGCCGTTTTCCATGTAATAAAGACCTTTCAGGAACTTGAGATAGAAAGCTTTTTTTTCACAAGTGTTTATATATATGAAAATACATCATAATCTTAAAAAAAGTAAACAAAAATCCCAGCAAGTCGGTCCATCGTACTTGCAAGTTGAGTACACAGCGTAAGTATTCGTCGCACGTAACAAACATTTACAAAGTCGCACCATTTGTCAAGCGTAATGTAAGGCATTTAAATGATGTATCGTCTTACAACGACCAGATGATGGGACGCTGCGTTACGCTCAGATCACTTTACTACGACTTACATTTAAATGATGTATGGTCTTACAACGACCAGATGATGGGACGCTGCATTACGCTCAGATCACTTTACTACGACTTACATTTAAATGATGTATCGTCTTACAACGACCAGATGATGGGACGCTGCGTTACGCTCAGATCACTTTACTACGACTTACATTTAAATGATGTATCGTCTTACAACGACCAGATGATGGGACGCTGCGTTACGCTCAGATCACTTTACTACGACTTACATTTAAATGATGTATCGTCTTACAACGACCAGATGATGGGACGCTGCGTTACGTTCAGATCACTTTACTACGACTTACATTTAAATGATGTATCGTCTTACAACGACCAGATGATGGGACGCTGCGTTACGCTCAGATCACTTTACTACGACTAACATTTAAATGATGTATCGTCTTACAACGACCAGATGATGGGACGCTGCATTACGTTCAGATCACTTTACTACGACTTACATTTAAATGATGTATCGTCTTACAACGACCAGATGATGGGACGCTGCGTTACGCTCAGATCACTTTACTACGACTAACATTTAAATGATGTATCGTCTTACAACGACCAGATGATGGGACGCTGCGTTACGTTCAGATCACTTTACTACGACTTACATTTAAATGATGTATCGTCATACAACGACCAGATGATGGGACGCTGCGTTACGCTCAGATCACTTTACTACGACTAACATTTAAATGATGTATCGTCTTACAACGACCAGATGATGGGACGCTGCATTACGCTCAGATCACTTTACTACGACTTACATTTAAATGATGTATCGTCTTACAACGACCAGATGATGGGACGCTGCGTTACGCTCAGATCACTTTACTACGACTTACATTTAAATTTATGGTCACACTTTAGATTTTTTTGAAGCAGGGTGTCATAAAAATATATACTTAGTGGATGTGGTAGCTGTGAGCTGAATGATTGCTTGAAGAAAAAAAAAGCCTGAGAAGTGTCTTCAACGTTGTTTTCAAGTAAGGGTATGGGTGTGTAGCCTTTTCTATTGTCTGACAAAAAACTAACCTACTAAGGCTTCGGTTCTATCAGTCATGCAAGTAGAACCCTGGCACTAAAATGCGTCCATTCATTAAATATACTGATATTGACTGTGGGTAGCAAACTGGATTTCTTTGGCAAAATTACTAGGTATACTATAACCTTATAAAGCATTTATTTTGTTTAATGCATTACCTACTGCACGTATGGGAGTAGAGTAGATTTGTGGGATCGATCACATGGAACAACACATTTATTAATGTCTAGTAGTATAAGTAGGTGTTATCTGTGGCCACTTTTTTGTTAAAGTCTTGACCCGCTACCAATCAGGAATAAATCCTGGACGACTTTAGAAACATACAATCAACAGACACGTTGAACAGCTAGATTCGAAACAACATTTAATGGATCACACAACGCGTTTTCTCTTGCATATAACTAACAAAGAAGTAACTTCTATGATTGTGAAGTACCCCGCGATACAAGCCTTATCCGTAGTGCGGGAGACGTCAAAAAATAAGAATGCATTATAAGAAAATGCCTTTAATAAAGATACCAGTTGCCAAGAGAGTTATTATCATTGACATCCGAGAGCTCCGTAATAGTTTAATATACGAGTGTGGCTCCTTGCCAATATATTGAAATGATACATGGCAGATTCCCTTACTTAGCAACGCAATGAAGCTTAGGAATGAAAGGGTAAATATTTTCTTAGTTATAGTACACGTTTTCTGCCGATATGGCATATGACACGATCTTCGTGGTGTTCTCATCACGAGCCTACAATGAGTCTGGTTTGAGTAGATGCAGTTGACGCTTGTTACTCTTTCATCCAAATCTCCTGAGTGGATTTTGTTGCAAAATTGCAGTGGGTATACCAAAATAGCACAAAGGCTACTCTTCGTTGCGATAACTAACAACCATGCATATGGAGCTGCGGGTAGAAACTAGTTTCTTGACGAATGCCAAGTCGTTATTGTCGAACATAACGAGAGCAAATTAACCAGAAGAGAACCAGTACCGTAGGCGCCATCTAATCCTCGCCAAGCCCTTTGGGAAGGCATGAATCTGACATGCATGTTAAAGAATTCTTCATTAAATTATTTTAAATAAAACAAACACCACCTATTGTATCGCAGCAAGAGAGAAGCGACGTCCCGGAAAATGTTGTTTGCGGTCGAATATGCGCAGTTTTTGTGCCTTTTTGCTTCTCGCTTCGAAGCAGAGAGCTTCGGATGGCTTGGAGTGATGCCATGTACGATAAAAATCTCCATTTCAGTTTTATATAGTCCGCCGTGTACGAGCAGGACAGGATGGGATTAGTTTTAGCGGGATTTATCGCCCGGTAAACGAATGGACCCCATTTACCATTTACAGGGCGTTTTCTGTTACCTCAGATATATTAAAATATAAATCTAACACTACTGATGCATATGTCTATAAATTGATAATTTATTTATTGTTTACAAACTGTATTTCTACCTTAAGTAGGTAAAATTGTATCAGATGATAATGGTGAAAGATTCCAAATGAAAACCTTGTGAATATCATCTACTAGTTGTGCTTCATATTCGTGGCACAAAGCTTACAACAGACAACAGCAAAAAGTATTTTCAACCAATTGAACATCAACTGCCAAACTCCAAAGGTGTATTATATTAGTAGGCATAGTAGAACACCTAAATATATGTTCGCCTTTCACTCAACTTCTAAAAAAACCGATCCGTACATTATCTGTGGTTATTTTGAACAACAATCAACATTCAAAGTTCAAAGGGCGATCGTGATTATTTTGTTCAAAGCTACAATTCCTTCTTACTGCTCGTAATCTCTTGTAGCTATTTGTGCTTTACATTTAAAGAGCCGAGTTAACATTTACCCCATAAATATTCAATGAGGATTTTTCATTAAGATTTTTTTTGTATCATTACTCATTAGCCAGGTTTATTATTTAGAGAGGGCGACCTCCGGCCCTCCAGGGGAACCAGATAAGTTCCCTCATAAAATTCAAATTTAACGCTAATACTTTCTTATTTGGGTTTTTCTCCTCGTAAATATTTGGTTGTAGGTACATAATTTAGGACCTCTTCACGATTTGATTTTAATAATTATGTACAAAAGCGTCTCCTTGAAATGTATTTTTATTCTTACAGAATAAATAAAGTCAACAAACCGGCAACATTAGAAAATTAATACTACTGCGAACGAAAAAGATTGTTAACATTCGGTGTTTTAATTAAAATTCATACTTGAGTATCTACATTGAGACTGCCTAATTGAACTTTCACATTTAGCTCTGTGTTTACTTATCATATTACTACCACAATCTACAATGTCAAATGGTCACTGGCAGAATCATTTTTATATAGGTGCACACTTCATTTGGAGAGGAGAGAGGTGACAAGTCGAACTTTCATAGGTCGGGGTAAGACTCCGAGGCATTAACGATCACGACCGCACACCTCCCGTCTGACTCTCAGCCAAAACAATCATATCCACACAGCCAGATGTATATCTTTAGTTGTATATTGTCTTAAGACTGCCTCCGTGGTCAAGTGGATAGCGTATGCGACTGCTGATCGGAGGTCCCGGGTTCGATTCCCGGGTCGGGAAAAAGTGTTACTGGATTTTTCTGAATTCTCAGTAGCAGCTCGGAGTCTGGTGATGTGCCCGGTAACGGCAATTGGCTCGCCCCCTATTACATTGGGACCTTAAACATAACTGGCGAAACGTGGGTGTGTAATACACCTCTGCCTACCCCTTCGGGGATAAAAGGCGTGAAGTTATGTTATGTTATATCGTCTTTCGGGATATACACACATCAACAAAGTCTAGGGATATCTTAATCCTAAATTATTTACGAGTTTATAGTTTAGAACCTTGTTAGTTTCCACAAAAAGTTTATATACAGATTAAAACCTCTTTTATTCTATTTTCAAAATTTGAACATGGAAAGAAAAAAAAACAAAATAATAAACAAAATATGGCGGCAAATTTGCTAGTAATTCGTTACATTAAAGAAAGTTAAAACTGTTTTATTATAATTATTAATGAAAAGGGTTTTTAATTGTTTTTCTTTTTTAATTTAACGTGACGTACGAACTTTAAAAGTCATGTCACGTCGTCATTTGAGTCGAGATGAAATGTTACGAGCCGTGGGCATGTTAGAAAATGGTGCAATTCAACGCGTCGTTGCTGAGGCCCTACATACCAGTCAAAATGTGATATCAAGGTTGTGGTCACGTTATCGCAGTACTGGAGATGTGGCCGAACAGCACACAGGTAGATATCGTGTTACTACGCAGAGACAGGATCGATTTCTCCAAATGACCGCCAGAAGACAACCCAATATCACAGCGCTGCAACTAGTGCAAAGGCTCCAGGAGGACCACCAGCTGCTGGTAAGCGACCAAACCGTGCGAAGAAGGTTACATGAAGTTGATCTTCATGCTCGAAGACCATTGCGTGTTCCAGCATTGCGACGTGGCAATCGCGGTCGGCGGCTTTCGTGGGCTCGGGAGCATTTACCATGGAGTGACGAACAATGGTCTTTGGTGCTGTTCACCGATGAGTCCCGGTTTGGGTTTCACCCGGATTCACGAAGAACACGCGTTTGGAGAGCTCCAGGGAGAGTTAGCCGTCTACGGCACCCTCAGGAGGTCCACCCATACCAAGGCGGGACAATCATGGTGTGGGCAGGAATTCGTCTTGGCGGACGAACCCAACTCGTTTGGATCCAAGGCAGCATGACTGCACAAAAATACCACGAGGAGGTAGTAGAGCCCGTTATTGTCCCACACAGAACTCAAATAGGCCATGAATTTCTACTCATGCACGATAATGCTCCTTGCCATACGGCGCGGCTGGTATCGACCGCTCTCCGAGAGCACGATATTCAAGTTTTGGATTGGCCTGCACAGTCGCCCGACTTAAATCCTATCGAGCATGCCTGGGACATGTTACAACGAAAAGCTTTGAGAGATTTTCCACCAAATTTGACGACTGAACAACAACTTTACGAACACTTGCAAAGGACATGGGACCTCATACCGCAGCAAGACATTGACAATTTAATTTTAAGTATTAACAATCGATGTCGATGTATAATCAATGTAAGAGGTGGCAACACTGATTATTAATGATTAGATTTTACAAGATTTTTTCCATTTTTATTAAAATTAATAGTTTTTTAAGAAGAAATGTTTGTTGTTATCATACTAATTTTCCATGATGATTAAAAAAATTAATTTTTTTATTTAAAACAAAAAAAAACACGAAATGTTTTTTATTTTTATTAAAGACCTTAAAATAATCTATGATTCTTCTATTTACTGTATCAGAAAATTCTTCATAGATTTTTAGATATTTGATGAAATATAAAATATCCCTAGACTTTGTTGATGTGTGTATATCAACTACCTTTGTTTCGAGAATCCGATATTTCGGCACTGTTGCAAGCGCCATGATACGTCCACAATTTAAATTCATATTACATTTATTTATAGTCTCACGCCTGTATCCCCGAAGGGGTAGGCAGAGGTGTAAACATTACACCCACATTTCGCCATGAATTTTTAGGTCCCACGTAATAGGGGGCGAGCCTATTGCCGTTACCATATTATAATTCATATAGACATATCTATTAAGATGATGGTTAATTACGTACTTAGACATACCTTGTTCAACATCTTTACATCATTCTAAAGTTTCTTGAAAACATTTATTGTATCTAGAACGATGCAAGGCTTAAATTGCAAAGTGATCTTGTCAGTTTTCACAGAGACAATGAAAAAATAATAAGCTGGGTACTTAAATGGCACTATAAAGTTCACTGTGCAATGAAGAGTATTATATTATTCTGTAAGAAAACGGTTGTACTTAGGAGGTACATCAATCAAGTTACCTTGGTTAATCCTTTCGTTTTATATTTCTTCTTTCAGGCTTGTTAAGTTAAAACAACGGACTTCAATAATAGCTAAAGTCCTTTATCTCGTCCTTGAGAATTCCAACATATTACAGTTTCTTCATACATTACTCCTAAAGGACTGCTTTTGAAGTGAATTTTGAAGACATGTGAAAAGAAACCTATGTGTTCGATTTGATTATGTTATCAAACAGCAAATAACTCCTATATCTTTAAAATACTAGAAATTAAAAGAATTATATGTCTTGCTCTCCCAGTAACTCGACAATCTGAAGACTTATGACAACTGCTCTTATACATTTTTATTGGCCAACTCTTGCAAGATATGTTTTTTCGGCGAATACAATGAATATATTTTATGCTGGAAAGCTGGAGGTAAAGCTGTTATGTGGGTTTTTACGATTCCTTATTGCATTTACTATCCTATTCTGACAGGTGAAAAAAAATGTGCAGAGCAGTTTAAACTTTCATTCTCGTCATTAACATTAATATAAATTGTCTTTCAGGATATATACCAGGATACTTGATGTACCTTCATGCAGAAATAAATATGTATTTAACTACATATAAAAGCTATACACATATACGTATATAGCTACATATAAAAGAGTCATAATCATTCATTTATTTACCTAGGTCAAAATGTGACGCTTAAGATCGTCAAATTGTGTAATACCTATGAAGCTGTACATAACTAGTCTATTTATGTAGTAGCATGACAATTTTTGGTGAATAATATGAGGACATTCATTATTCAATATAGCATTTTTCTGAATTTTGGAAGACCTTCATTTTTATCGGCAGTGTTTTTGGTCAAATATTCTTTAATCTCATCTTAACTTCCTAATAAATCAAAAATACTTCATACAGATAATTTTCTCCGTTCGTGCCATTGAAGCTCGCTTTTCTCTTAACTATATAAAACAAATGTGGCTGCTGTGCGTCTTGAGAGCCGCCGAGTGCCACTCTTGCATAATCCAGGGCACTCTAACAAATGGATGTCACTTCAAACGAAGGAAGTAATAAAGGAAGCAAATGAACGCACACGTTATTTATTTTATTGTGAAATTTAAGAGGAAAGTTTATTTATATATTTACTGTAACTAAAATAATATGTTTTTTGTAGTGTAATCAGTGCCTGCTAGGCCGTGTCCTCGATTGGAGTGGTGAGCGGGGCGGAAGCGACAGCGGGAAAATCCCTAACAAAACTTTATAGTTACGTAAGTACATGTGAGTAACTATGTGTGATCAGTTTTTACTTCAAAAACTGAATCGATGATGATAAACTTACGCACCGAAGTAGATATGACCTGTGACAAAGGAATTTTGCTGCAAAAAAGAATCTCGAATGGGTTTAAATAGGAAGGAAAAGTTCTTTTGAGATTTTTTTTTGTTATGGTTTTAAACATAGCTTTATAGGTCTTCATCAAAAATATTTTGTTTGAATGACTACGTACGTTTTGTAAATTATGGCCCTCAGTTCTTGACACACTAACTTTTACAAGTTTGTTGGGATTCAAGAATATTTTAACTTAAGCCAGCCTGCTAGTTCGTTTCGGATTAATCACCGTGTTCATGAGATGATAACAGTTATTGGCTCTTTACATACACACAATATTACTTACTATACGTACAAAAGTATCAAAACGATTTTAGTTTAGAAAATAAGATAACTTAATTAGAGCCAGTAAACGAAATAAAATTAATTAATTCAAAGAGTACCTAGCTCCGTTAATTTAAGCAGATGTACCTCTAGGTAACGCGTAACAAAATTTCAGCAAAATTCATTTAGCATTTGAAGCGTACCCTAAATGCCTATATTCATAACATTAGTGGAATGCTTACTTGTAATTGTATCATTAGCATGTCTTGAAAAGTCAGCGTATAAATAGATACATAATCAGGTGGATTGGAAGACTGAATTAAGTTTTAGTATACGTCTGGGCTAATGCTGACTTGAAAGTTGTAAATATTGCTTCATTAAATTTTGTTGTAGTTTTTAAGACCATGTCTGTAACAAATTAAAATGCTGTTTATTTTGATAAAAAATTTGTTTTAGTTATTTTTTTACGTAGCTTGTGGTTCTTACACTAAAACGATATACCTACGTAAAAAAACACTCGCTAGAACAACCTTTTTCGTTTGAGCATTTGCCTAATTCTATTTGTATTACAGTTCTTACTCATTTTTAATACCTTAATTCAACGTAGTTTTGACGGAAATTATCGATCAAAAAAGTCGACTACGATAAAATTTCTGAATATTTTCCTTGTGAAAATATGCAACGCCAGTTATAATTATTTGCTTTGGATTGTAAAAACCTAATCATTTGCATTTTGACATCTATACAAAGATTTGAACAAGTAAGTATACTACTTACTTGATTAAATCTTTATACAATTGTTCAATTTTAACAATATCTGTTCGACATCATTCTAGCCGACTTCCCCTTAACATACTTATTGGCTTAACAAAGTTGAAGCACAACGTACCTAAGTAAGTTAATATATTATAATGTGATATTAAAGCGAAATGCGATTACCATGGCTGTTCCTCTCAATCGCCTAATTAGCCTATTAATTCAGTAGGCGACGGGTATTAGGCGGTAACTGACTCAGCGTAATAAGATCCATTTTGTAGAGTGCTTCGGATTACGATGAGGCGACGAGAGTACGTTCTTTGGCAGTGACGTTGAACGTACCTACCTACCCTTAACCTCAATGAGGTTGCAGTAACGTAAAGTACCCTAGACCTCAATGTACTATCATCTAATGCATGTTAAAAGCTCATATTCAAATAGTGGTTACCAGGTAAAATGATCCTTAGGTGTAAAGTAACTATTAAATTGAATTGACATACTTTTGTGGCCTTGCGGAGGTGAGTAGATAATTATGCAGTACTCCTCTTTTATAGCTATCTGTTTAGATGTTAAGTCATGTAAACTGCAAATCCACGTTTTTTTTTTTTACTTTTTTTTTGCGGAAAATACGAACTTATGCCTGATGTCAAGAAATGCTCATCAATGTCTTGGTGCTTCCATTTTTTATTTATTTTACAGACTCACGCCTGTATCCCCGAAGGGGTAGGCAGAGATGTTATATTACACCCACATTTTGCTTTGAATTGTTAGGTCGCACGTAATAGGCTGCGAGCCTATTGCCGTACTGGGCACATTACCAGAGACCGTGCTGCTACTGAGAATTTCCTAACGGAATAACCCAATAACACTTTGCCCGACCCGGGAATCGAACCCGCGAGGCCTCCCAATCCCACGCGCACATTTATGCCGCGAGAACAACAAGGCAGTCGCTTGGTGTATCCTAAATAGTTTCCTGAATTTTGTCTACTTTTAGTTATTTCTTTTTTATTTCATTATTTCCGCGAAGGCTGCGTTTATTTGGGTATTAGGTTGCTTTATTATTCACTACACGAACAGAAGTATTCGCCTCCCTTCTGGAAAACAGTAGGACGCTTAGCCGTTAATTACACATACCCATACACATAATTATGGAGAAAATACCTTTTATAAAAAAACCTGCTAAATATAGCCTCATACGTACAGTCACGAGCATAAATATAATACTATGGGCAGATTAGCAAAACTATCTGTCCCAAGAATGAGTTCAATAATATCTGTCTGCAAGTACGCAGCAAAAATATCTGATATTATCAGTTATTTGTTGCCTCATCAAATTTCGTCGAGAAGGAAGAGAAATTATAGCATTACAATGATATAATAGTAATGTCACAGAGATTTAGTCAAAAACGTGATATTAAAATTTCACTCGTGAAATTATAATTACACAAATTATAGTCAATAACGTCTGGTTCATATAGTTTCACGGAATCTTTTCAGTGATATTTTAATTTGGGTAGTATTTAAACGAGTGACTGTAAATGAAAGTTTTGAGTGACAAAAATAATTAATTTGAGTTATAGAACTATTAAGTGAGCGACTGACTGCGAGTGATGAGAAATCAATAGAACAGCAACTTACAAACATTAATTTGAGTTACTTAAAATACAAAATGCGAAGCTTCTTAATATCTGAGCGACTAAATATTTGTTTGAGTGCCAACGTTACGTCCTGCATTTTTTTCAAGATTTGGCAAATTATTTATTTATACTGAGCGGCATTTTATCTTAAGTGAATTGTTTCGTAATAGAAAAATCACATCGAAAAATACTAAATAAGACGCTTCAGTCTTTCAAGCCAAGTTGACGGAGCCAGCTGCTTCGCAGGGCTCCTATTTTTGGGTATAGGGTCTCAAGAAAACCTAACATAACATATTAATAAACCTAATAACGTCATTAAAATCTAGGCAAGAAGGTATTTACTAATAATCCAGATACAATATGTTTAAATTGTAAGATTACAATAAGATTCCGTATGCTTCTTTTCATTAAATGTCAAGGCGTGATACATTATAAAAGCATTCTACGTAATTGAGCACAGTTTATGTACGCTACTGCATAATTACTTTCATAAATAAATACTGTTTTAAATGGAGCTTCAAAATAAACTGCATCAATTTATTTTGTAAAGTTTGAAGCGTATTTTATTGTTCAGAATTTCGCGATATCGGACGCCGGTTTTTCACCAATTAATATACATGCATACGTTTATTTTATTTTTCAGATTTGCATCAATTATATTTCGACCGAATACACGATTTATTCTGATGGCTGGATACCGGTAGCACATGATGACATTTATAATCAAATACGCAGAGATAAAGCACACCGTTTTATTCAACACACACTAAAGCCAATCATTGATACTAACGATGCTATAAACTTATTGGAAAATAAACATACTATTGGAGAGCGAATTAATACTGAAAATAAAATTAATTACGGTTAGGAAAATGGCAGAACCGATATTTTTCAAAACCATGTATTTAAAAATAATATAAACGTAAGCATCGCTACAAATGGAACAGAATCAACAAGAAAAGCAAAGAAAATGGTAAATCTAGCTTCAAAGAATGATATTGATCAATCTGACATTAAGAAAAGTGATGAAGTATTTAATAAAAATAACGACACTGAAATATTTGACAGTATTGACAGATCAAATAGTTACAAAGTAACTGAGGATACGGAGTCAGATGACGTGGAACAAAACATTGGGTATGGTTACGCACTACCTACTTCTATAGAAAAACATAACTTCAGTTCAACACTCATTGATATATTGTCTAAATACAATATCAAAACCGACGACAAACTTCAAAACTATGACTTGTCACGTCAGGTTAAAACTGGAAATCGTCTAGCAAATATTCGTACAGTTTGGAATCCGCTTACATATAATAATCAAAATCATTTGTCTGTCGACCCTTTGCTCGCTGTTTTTCTATCAAACTAAGGGTTCTATTTGCCGAGTTTGTATGGGATCAAATCTAATTATAATAATTTGTACGGTTATCTGGCTTCAAACAATATCCATAATAATCGACCGTTTGGTTTGTATAAAATTTTCTCTGACACAGATTCATGGAATTAGGAGCAGTTTATGTTATATATTTGTTTCAAAATTCTATTATTGTTAAAATTAATTTTAAAGTTCGTTAATTTTATGTAAGGGTTGGGTTAATTTTATTACAACACTAATATTATACGACAATGTTTATTAAGTACTTTTACGAGGCAAAGAGGATCGTTAGTTGAACTTATTTAAGGTCTAATTTAATTTAGTGAATAAAATGCTGTCATGCTGTATACAGAGTACAGACATAAGAATTTGTGTGTTATTGTGTTAAATTGCCGCCAGACCATCAGTCACAATGCTTCACTAATTATTTTGTTACAACTTTTTATCAGTAATAATTTATGCTTCTAATACCATTTTAAACAGTGGCAATGCAGTGCCACACAATCTTTATTTCGGACACACATTGTAGTGATTGTGTAAGCATGTGTCATTGTGTTTGACTAAAGGGGACTTTATAAGTATTGCAAGCAGTTGTTTTATAAGAAGATGTGTCTTATAATAATTATTAATATGTATTTATTGTATTTGTGTGCACCATATATTATGTTAATAACCACAATTATTAGTATTAAGCGTTATTTCTGAACTTTTATGGTAATCATATTTTTTGTCTTCATACATAATTGCTTTGCATTACTTATTCTCAAAGTGTGATAATGATAAGACACTATATATCAATAAAAAGGCACAATATTCACGTTGCAGAGTCTAATACAGATATATGGTAGCAACTGGACGGTAAAAAGAGTAATTTTTCTCGGAAGGCTCTGACATTTTGAACAGGCATTTCTTTTTTGTCCGTGTGGTGGACGGATTAAGAATACGGAATGTCACCACCCCATATCATCCCATGGGTGTCGTAAGAGCCGACAGAGGGAGCATATTATGCAGAGAACAGCACTGTAAGAGAAGGAATACTTGATAAAAACCCTATACCAACCCGTTTGGCTGCGTGGTATAGTAGGCCAATTCCTCCTTTCAAAGGAGAGGCCTAGTCCAGCAGTGGACTGTTAAGGGCTGATAAAGGCTGACGATGAGGAAAAATTTTGAAAACCTTTAATATTTAGTTACATCACATATATTTTTTAAATAATTATACATACCTACAGGTTTGTACGGAACCCTCGGTGCGCGAGTCCGACTCGCACTTGACCGGTTTTTTTCTACTAACACTAGTTTTGCCATATTTATACGGTGCAGTTTTTGTGCAATAATATACCATTGCTTATCTATTTCATACGATATCTGCATTACAAAAAATGGAAAATTAATTTAAGGTGTAATTACAGTATCCTACATTACAACAAATACAATTAACCTTACTAAGGATTCTCAAAGCCGTCTCGGCTTAGCAACAGTTAACTAACTAAACTTATAAGCACCGAAACTTACCGTTAAAGAATAACAAAAATTGGCAAAAGGACATTTAAAAAAATGAAGCGGTGCAGTCGCATCAACTGCATTACCATCTTCAGAGGAGATTGTACCTTGCTTCCTAATATTAAGGTTGTATTTGATTTGGAGGCTGTAGTGGGAGCAGGGACATTGCTTGGAGTGCTTCCAACGGCCGCAGCCGTGACACTTATGAAAGTGTCAGCTATATACAATAGCAACTTTTTACTCCTAGCTATGAAGCTAGGAGTAAAAAGTTGCTATTGTACGGTAGCCAGTTTGCGTCGTTCCACAGACATTTTTTTGGACGTTTTTTACTCGTTAAACGTACCCGGATTTTGTTTCTGAGACTTTAAATCTTGTTAATTCTGGATTGTTTGTGAACTTAACACTGGTACATTAAAGTTTTGTTGTACTTTTTGCAGCTATTTCCTGAATTTTCGCGTACTGTGTGGCGATTTTATGCCCATATTTTTCAGTTATAGTGATTGCATTCAGAATACAGACGGGCTGTGTTTCATTATTATTAAGCTACAGAATATTGTGTAGCAGAAAAATGCAATTATATGCGTTAATGACGGTTCCGTAAGGTTGCTCGCAAGCATTATCTTTTTTATACAGCTACGTATAAATAAAGTTTAAAGATGGTTCGGGTTTGCACCGTATTATAATAAGATGTATTATGTTTTTTAATTTAACATTATTATCCATAAAAATATGTTTAAAAATAAATTGAGTAATCTTTGAAAATGTACGTTTTAAAATTTATTTAACGCTGATATTATAGTATCCAAATTATACGTCGCCAAAATACACGTGTGTTCGAGCAACATTCGGGTGATTTATTTATTAGCATAATTCCACTGCCTTGGAGTTGATTTAGATTTCCCTTGATTGGGAGGTCTCGGGTTCGATTCCCGGGTTGGGCAAAGTGTTATTGGGTTGTGGTGTTAGGAAATTCTCAGTAGCGGCACGGATTCTTGTAATGTACCCGGTACGGCAATAGGCTCGCCCCCATTACTTGGGACCTAAAAATTTCTGGCGAAATGTGGGTATAATATTACACCTCTGCCTAGCCATTCGGGGATACAGGCGTGAGTCTATAAATAAATAAATAAAAAACAATTCAACAATTATTTTTGCAAAATTCTTATTATAAATAATATAATTGATTGTTCTTAGTCAAATAGTTTCACATTGAAATTCTTAAATATTTTGCCTGCCCAAGCAGTAGTCATGGAATATTTACTGAATTCGAGATATTTGTAAAAATCTGCTTTGCGAAGATTCCAGAAAAATATATGTAGGACTTTTAAACCAAGTTAAAATTTCTATGCGAATATATTTAACAGTAAATTCTCGTACAGAATAGAATTCCAGTTACGAGACAGGCACTTTGGATTTTCACTTTAAGCTGAATTTAGTAAAATCACTGTGTTTTACTTCTTTGTGGCATTCTCTCATAAAAAGTTAAAGCTGAAATAAATGATGTTTTAGATTGGTAGGTCAGAAATAAAGCGCGTATTCTTAACGAATAGAGGACTTTACCTAACATTAAATTTAAAGGATAAGAAGAAAGGAGTAGGGATTGTCTACATTGGATCAAATAGTGTGCTGTGATATTATGTGCCAACATCTAAAAAAAACGTTGATGTTATAGAATATGAAAATAATAGATGCTTAGGTTACAATCAAATTAAACTGTAGCAGAAAAAAACACAATTCACAGACAGTGAACATTGTTTCTTGCAAGTTTAACAGCGGGAGCCGGGAGGGCTCTCGTTCACAACACAGAAGAATAAAAAACACATAAGATATTTTGATCAGAATTGAGTAGGCACATATTGATAACAATTTTGTATGTTTATTAGATTTAGGATATGAATATGCTAGTATATTACAGAAAATAAACTTAATCTCATAATAATCATAATCTATAAATTAAATTGTTAATTATCGGTTGCACTGTGCCTCGGAAAGCACGTTAAACCGTCGCGCGTCGATTCCGGCTGACATGAAGATCGTTGACAGTCGTTACGGGGATTCAGTACCCTCAAATAAACTGATACTGGTATAAACCATGGACTATCGCTATCCCTTTGCGATGCGGAGATCAGACGGCAGTCGGTCTGTGGAAACGTTGATATTCTGTCATATCTGGTTAGACCAGTAAGCGGACTTCGGGCTCCAAGGCGTGTCAGTCTTGGATGCAACCGGGATAACGCTAGGGCGATGATGAATCATATGAAAATATGTACATAAACCAAAAAAATAAACAATTAAAATGTGAAAATATTTACACTGTTTAGGCGTCGTAGAATGCCGCCGCAACGACCGCATCAATATCCTTTTACGTTTACAATATACAAGTAAATATGTCACTTGTCTCTATTGGGGCACAGGGTGACGACAGTATGAGAAAATATTAATGTACAAAGTTAAGAAAAAGATTATACCAAAATTCTATTTACATATCTTACGTCCTAAAAAGTACATCATCATAAGAGCAACAGAGTTACAAGGAAAACGGAACAAGCGCTCATCAGCACTTCGATTGCAATCAGGACTCATACACTCAGTTAAACATGTTTCACGCCTCGAAGAACTTGAAGGTTCTTACGGACGCCTACGTGAATCATACTATATTGAATACACACAACTTATAAAAATATACAAATAGATTTTGGTTAAAGAAAACTTTGCTCTTTTATATAACATCAACTTTGTTGTGTAAAATGATTCCGGCAATCAAAGCTAAATTAAGCAAATGCCTTTTTAATTGGTTATCTTTTCTATAAGGAATAAGTAATACGTTTCAATACTATCTACTCTTTATAAAAAATATGGTTTGTATTACGATTCGTAGTGTACAATTTTAATGTACATCTCGCACTGAGGCAAGGTGACACCTAATGCACTTTATTATTATACCCTGGAAAATATACTCTGCTATGAGTTCACTAAAATCGTTTGAAAGGATTGTTAACATCGCAAGGTTAAATGTTTAGAAATCAATCACGAACAGCAACAATCCCTGTTCTTATCTTAATCTGTGCATTCATCCGATATCACACATCATCCATAACTTCAAATCGAAGTCTCAATACTAAACCGTCCACTTTGCATATTACATATTATCACAAATCTTGTTAGTCAATACTTTACAGTCTTGGAATCGCTCCAGCACCTCTGTTTACTACCAAACTACACTAGTACCCGGATGATGCAAGAGTTATGGGCAGAATATGACCAGCTCTGTTCGTAGGCATTGGTTGTCAGTGGATACCATCTGTGTATTGCACTTTGAAATGATTCTTCGTTCGTGCCAAATAGGTTTTGGATAAGAACTATCTTAGTTTTCGAGTGTATTGTTTGGGAGTACGAATACTCGTGTAGGTTATGTTTCGAACCCTTGCGGCTTTGTTACTCACATATGTGGTCCTAAGTTTGGTTCCAGTATTTTTTTTTATATAGTATATTTTTGGAGAGTTGGAAGAAGTGCCTGAAAACTTAAAACTGTGCAATGAAGCTGTAAACAAGTTAGTCGTGGCTGAGAGCGTATAATTATTTTGCGCACACTAGTCTATTGAATACGGTTAAACTTTTTCAATCTGTTCAGTTACATACATACATACATAAACTCACGCCTTTTTCCCGTCGGGGTAGGCAGAGACAACGGAACGCCACTTGCATCTATCCTTAAAAACCTCACGCGCTTCCTCTACATTCATTACTCTGTTCATACATGCTCGCCGGTTCCGGGTGCTTAGGACCTTCCCGTTTTTCAGAACGTCACCAATTTGGTCGACGAATGTCCTACGAGGTCGGCCGCGACCGGCTTGCCCATACACGTTAGCCTCATATATTTGGTGCGTCATTCTTTCTTCACTCATTCGCTCCACGTGCCCAAACCATTTCAGCATTCCTTTCTCAATCCTTGTCACGACATCTTCTTTCAGGGCACATCGCTCTCGTATTACTGCATTCGGAATTCTATCAATCAGTCTTACCCCACACATACTACGCAGTGACCGCATCTCAACTGCGTTAATTCTGCTTTCATGCTTTTTCTGCCACACCCAACACTCACTACCGTACATCAACGTGGGCACAAGCACTCCATTATGAACAGCCAGTTGCGCCTGTTTTGGCACATTCTGGCCGTTCATAAAGGCATGCAGCGCTCCATTTACACAGTTTCCCGCAGTCACTCTCCTTTCAATATCTCCTTCACATCTTCCATCTCTTGTAAACATGCTACCCAAATATACAAATTCTGTCACTTGTTCAATGTTTTCTTCTCCAATCGCAATATTACACTCAATCACATTTTCATCCTTCTCAAACACCATCACTTTCGTCTTTTTTCCATTCAATTTCATACCTTTCGATTCAAGACTCTCATTCATGCAGTTCATCATTTGTTGTAACTCAGTCGCCGACGACGCCAGAATGACTTGATCATCGGCGTACAAGAGGCACTTAGCACGTAATCCTGCCATATCGATCCCGCATTCCATTTCCCTCATATCTTTCATGCAGCTATCCATGAATAAGTTGAACAACCAGGGCGAGGCTGCACACCCCTGTCTGACACCTATAGAGATGTCCATAAACCAGTCTGTATAGGCACCGTTAACCCGGACACAGGCTCTGGAACCCCTATACAGAGATTTCAGAGCCCTAATTATAAAATTGTCCACCCCATACATAGATAGCACCTTCCATAATTCCTTTCTATTCACTCTATCATAAGCCTTTTTCAGGTCTATGAACGCGCAATATACCTTCTGGTTTTTTGCCAGACACTTTTCGGTTACGCAGCGTAAGGAAAAGACCTGATCCGTACATCCCATTCCCTTCCGAAATCCCGCTTGCACATCCCATATCTTCTCATTAGTCACATTTACTACCCTGTCAATCAATATTCTGGCATACATTTTTCCTACAACACTAAGAAGGCTGATTCCGCGATAATTTCGACATTCCTGCTGCGAACCTTTCCCTTTATAAATTGGGACAAGCACTGCCTTCGTCCAGTCATCTGGGACCTGGCCTTGTTTCCAACACAGGTTAAAAAGGCGATGCAGCAGGTTTACGATTAGTCCATCGCCAGCCTTCAACATTTCAATCGTCACCTTATCACACCCAGCAGACTTGCCAGACCTCATACCATTTAGCGCTTTCATAATTTCATCCATTCCAATTTCATCACCAGGGTTGTTCAGTTCTAATGAATATTTATGTAACTATATCTATATCACTAAAGAATAAAGGCGAAATAAGTTATTATAAATGCCCCGGTATTTTGGTTGAAAGTCATGAGTGTCGAAGTCGTCATCGAGAACTCAAAATAATTGTCGTCACGGGTCCTTTCTTCTGAAGCTGCCAACATAGATGATTTAGCAGTGGTAATGTGTGTAAGACTATGTGGGTAGTCTAAGAAAAGTCCCAAAAGCTTATGAACGCCGCCGTTAAAATCTGCTAGAAAACGAATCAAAAACGAAAAAAAAACAATCTCTGTTCACCGTTCCTACCATTTGTATCACCTAACTAGATTACTCAACCATACTTCGAGCCAAAAGCCAAACTCCCAGCTATATCTCAATTCGTACCATAAAACAAACACGTGTGTTCTGTAAAATGATGTGGTACTTGTATTTGTCCCCAATACTTGGTGGTTTATTCATTAGCCCAGGTTGGAGCCGCGCCCGTTCCCAATAAACTGCTGATAAAACTCCACCACCACTGGACACACTTTGTTCTGTGCTGGAATTGGGTGGCGCAAGTCATGAGCTGACCATGAGTATTTATTGTTTCTTAAATATATAAAATGGTTCTTCAGGCTGACCTTTCAATGCACTGTAAAAACTGCTGAATATAAAGGTCTCTCCGATGGGACGCCACTGACCCTGATTTTCGAGTATAACTCAATTAATATAAAAGAAAATTCATATGAGAGCGTAGCGTTGTTAGTAAGCTAATGGCACCTTCATAAACGCATGTGCGAAAAATGAACCGAATGTGTCCGATAAACGTATTCGCAACGCATACGCTTCCACGCATCATCGGCATTTCATAAACGCTACTCTAGCGCGGCTTAGACGTCACACAACACAATTCGTAGCGCACTCATGTCTCATGCAGAGACACTGCGCATATACCCATCAGACGCCTACACTAAACAAACGCTAGTGTGAAGGAGCTCTAAGTAGTTAGCATGCCAAATAGTCCACACATTCAGTGGTCAAACCGAAGGTTGCCGCAATGTAATAATAATATTCTTAAAACATTATCTTCATGCATTTAAAGTCTTTTCAAGCATAATAACATTACATAACATTAAAGCGAGAAGCTTATTAAATAGCCTTAGTGTGGTTTAACAGAAATAGATGAACTTTAGTCAGGTTTCAAGAAGTGATAATATCGAACAATGATACTTCGATTACTAACTTATATATGTCTTTTTTTTATGTAATTTTGTATCCCACAACTAAATTAAAATAAAACAAAAGAGAAAATGTATAGACCCGCTGTAGTCTTACAAGTTGCGGCGTCATAACAAACTTATTGCTTTTCGGGATGTGAAAACTTCAGATTTACTTCTTTTTATTTTGTGGCGAACTTGGTTTACCGACTTTAATGAGTCTGATGAATCGTTTATACTTAGTAACACTAAGTAAAAGTACTCAACGGAATCAATACCGAGTTTCCAAGGGAACCGCTCAAGTTTACTGTAGCCTTCATTTGGAGATGGAATAGCTGAATGTTCAAAAGATTTGTGTGAAAATACAATTATGGCGGAGTAACTGGTACAATGCCGTGGATAGCCTGGTGGCTTAAACGCACGACTACGCTGAGTATTGTGAATTCGTTCAACACCCGATATTACTTTTAGGTATTAGGTATTTGTAAACATTGCTCAAAGTTTGTGAATAACTACACGATATAGAATTTGTTACTAGTGCTCGTTTTGTCTTTTAAATGAATAAAATTTTAAATTGCCATTTTCTGGTGCTGGCATCGTGATAGCACTAAGACGCTCCCATAAGTTCCACATTGTTATCTTTTATAACTATGGTCTTCCTATATGTGAGACTATAAACCTACCTAAACAAAACAATATTGAAAGAAAATGTTCGTCAAACTCCTATGACTTGACGTATAAAATCTATGTCATTTATTTTACAAACAGGAAACGCTGATTACTCTTAACAGTACCTGAAGTGAGCTGTAATTTATATTCTTACCAAAACATAGGTACACATCTAACATTTTATAAAATGAAGTCCCTATCACGCCCTTTTCTTATTTTTGTATGGTTTTCAATAGTGATGACACCATGTGTGATGACTGACGAATATTTAGGTGTATAATGCCGATTACAGAGGCCTATTTACCTTCCAGGAAATAGAGGTAGATGGCTAGCTTTTCCAAGCTTTTATAACTATTGATCCCTGTAACAAAATATCATAATCTTTAGTAAAGTAAACGAAAATCCCAGCAAGACGGTCCATCGTACTTGAAAGCAGAGTACACAGCGTAAGTATTCGTCGCACGTAACAAACATTTACAAAGTCGTACCATTTGTCAAGCGTAATGTAAGGCATTTAAATGATGTATCGTCTTACAACGACCAGATGATGGGACGCTGCATTACGCTCAGATCACGTTACTACGACTTACATTTAAATTTATGGTCACACTTTAGGTTTTTTTACAGCAGGGGTGTCATAAAAACATATACTTGAGTCACTCGTGAGCTGAATGGATGCTTGAAGAGCCTGAGAAGAAGAATCTTAAAGTAGCAGCTGTTTTCCAGCAAGGGACAAGGGTGTACTGCCTCCATGGTCCAGTGGATAGCGTATGCGGCTGCTGATCGGAGGTCCCGGGTTCGATTCCCAGGTCGGGCAAAAGTGTTGCTGGGTTTTTCCGAATTCTTAGTAGCAGCACGGAGTCTGGTGATGTGCCCGGTATCGGCAATAGGCTCGCCCCCTATTACGTGGGACCTAAAAAGTCATAGTGAAAGGTGGGTGTAATCTTACATCTCTGCCTACCCTTTCGGGGATACAGGCGTGAGTCTATAAATAATAAAAAAAAACAAGGGTGTATAACCTATATTCTGTTGTCTGACAAAAAAGTCTCCTAGGAAAGTTTCGGTTTTCAGTCATGCAGGTAGACAAAATTTAATCGTACTAAAATTCGTTCATTCATTCAATACCCGGACATTGACTGTGGGTAGCAGGATTTCTTTGGCTGAATGAGTATACTTTAACCTTGTGAAGTATTGGTTAAATGTATTACTGCACGTATAGGGTAGTGGCCTCTTCGCCGTTTTGCACTACGCCTAGAGTTGTGGTATCGATACACACTTTGTCGTTTTGAGTCTGGATGTTATTTATTGCCATTTTTTTTTTCTGATATGACTTTACAAACATCCTACCAACGCACACATTCAAAACCTAGAACTCGAAACAGTAATTCCTGAATCACACAAAGTGCCGGCCCTTGCAGTTCACTAACTTAACAGAATTCGAGATTTGTCGCAAAAATTGATATTATAGCATTATATTGATAAAACTGTAATAGAGATAACAGTTGCCAAGAGAGTTATTATCATTGACATTCGAGAGCTTCTTAATAGTTTTATATATTAGTTTGGTTGCTTGCCAATATATTGAAATGATACATGGTAGATTCTCTTACTCAGTAACGCTATTAAGCTTAGGAATGTAGGTGAAAAAAAATTATTATATGAAGTAGACATTTTCTGTCAATCTGTCTACCTCGTTGGTCTTGCGGCATAAATGTGCGCGTGGGATTGGGAGGTCTCAGGTTTTTCCTATTCCCGGGTCGGGCAAAGTGTTATTGGGTTTTTCCGTTAGGAAATTCTCAGTAGCATCACGGAGTCTGGCGATGTGCCCGGTAACGGCAATAGGCTCGCCCCCTATTACGTGGGATCTAAAGAGTCATGGCGAAATGTGGGTGTAATCTTACACCTCTGCCTACCCCTTCGGGGATACAGGCGTGAGTCTATAAATAAATAAAAAAATAAATTTTCTGTCAAAAAGGCATATGCCACGATGACAGTGGTTCTCATTGACGATACTATGATAAGTCTGATAAGAGTAAATGACACTCGAAATTTTGAGAAAAGTCATAGACATTTTTTACTGCTTCATCCAAATCTTCTGAACGGATTACGATGCAGTTTCGCACGCAAACACTCAGGCAGAGCTGTTGGAACTAGCAACCAGATAGAAGCCAATTTCGTCCCCTTGATTGTCAAGCGACGGTGATATACACAACTAAAGTGCATGAAGCAAAAAAGAGTCCAAGATCGTAGCAAGTGGCGACATACAATCCTCGTCTACCCCTTTGGGAGAGCATGCATCTACGTACAGTACTCGCCAATCTTTATGGCCGCTCCGAACATAGCCGCATTGCGCTGCGCAGAACACAAAATCAGGTATCAGCGGGACGTACGCGGGGCGTGGAGGCAGGGCACGCCCGCGCGCGCTGTCTTCCACCCGCTAGCATCCTCGCCTCCCGCGCGTTAGTGTGAGTGTGCTACGTTCGTACACGACTCACATAATCGCTGAGCTCTGACAGTATCGTCGCGTTTAAAATAGTTTCGTAGTGGTACTTCTTTATTGTTTCTCATTGCTATCGTTGTTTCTTGTTGTTATTTGTACTGATATAGTTACCATTGTCATTGATCATGCCTTGCGGTCGTTTTAATGTTTTACGTCGCCAAACACGAAAAGTAGTGTATGACGTAGTAACGTTCATGAAGAAGGAAAGAAGTCTAGGCTTAAAAGTCCCTTCACCTAACTGAATTCAGATTACTCGAATTTGATTGAATATGTAATTAAACAATATAATATACCTAATCTAACAACGTAACTGAAGATTTTAATTTTCAATAATTACAAATATATTTTCTTGGTTATGACATGTCCACCCGACTGTACCATGCGCAAGTTCGTACCGATGGCTACATTCAGAGCGGCCATAAAGATTGGCGAGTACTGTACATACGCATGTTGAAGAGTGCTTCTTTAAATTATTTAAAACAAAACAAACATCATCTATTGTATCGCAGAAAGAGAGAAGCGACGTCCCGGAAAATGTTGTTTGCGGTCGAGTATATGCAGTTTTTGTGCCTTTTTGCTTCTCGCTTCGAAGCAGAGAGCCTCGGATGGCTTGGAGTGATGCCATGTACGATAAAAATCTCCATTTCAGTTTTATATAGTCCGCCGTGTACGGGCAGGACAGGATGGGATTACTTTTAGCGGGATTTATTGCCCGTTAAACGAATGGACCCAATTTACCATTTACAGGGCGTTTTCTATTACCTCAGACATATTAAAATATAAATCTTACACTACTGATGCATATGTCTATCAATTGATAATTTCTTTATTGTCTACAAACTGTCTTTCTACCTTAAGTAGGTAAAATTGTATCAGATGATAATGGTGAAAGATTCCAAATAACAGCCTTGGTATTATCATCTACTAGTTCGGTTCCTAAATGTCGTAGCGTCATGGAAAAAAGCTTACAACAGTCAAAAGCAAGCAAAAAGTATTTTCAACCGATTGAACATCAACTACCAAACTCCACAGGTGTATTATATTAGTAGGCATAGAAGAACACCTAAATATATGCTCGCCTTTAACCCAACATCGAAAAAAACCGATCCGTACATCTGTGGTTATTTTTAACAACAATCAACATTCAAAGTTCAAAGGGCGAGCGAACGGTACAAAGAATAATCCGTGATTATTTGTTCAAAGCTACAATTCCTTCCTTACAGCTCGTAATCTCTTGTAGCTATTTGTGCTTTACATTTAAAAAGCCGAGTTAACATTTACCCTATAAATATTCAATGAGGATTTTTCATTAAGATTTTTTTTGTATCATTACTCATTAGCCAGGTTTATTATTTAGAAAGGGCGGCCTCCGGCCCTCCGGGGGAACCGGATAAGTTCCCTCATAAAATTCAAATTTAACGCTAATACTTTCTTATTTGGGTTTTTCTCCTCGTAAATATTTGGTTGTAGGTACATAATTTAGGGCCTCTTCAACGATTTGATTTTAATAATTATGTACAAAAGCGTCTCCTTGAAATGTATTTTATTCTTACAGAATAAACTAAGTCAACAAACCGGCAACATTAGAAATTTAATACTAGGTACTGCGAACGAAAAAGATTGTTAACGGCCGGTGTTTTAATTAAAATTCATACTTGAGTATCTACATTGAGACTGTCTAATTAAACTTTCACATTCAGCTCTGTGTTTACTTATCATATTACTACCACAATCTACAATGTCAAATGGTCACTGGCTACCTCCATCGGGCCCCGGTAAACGGGGAAGGCCTAAAAAATGCTGGCTTGACGTCGTAAGGGATGATATGCGTGCCAACCAACTAACCACCGGGGATGCTGAAGACCGTGCGAAGTGGAGGAGACATAGCCGGAAAGCGGACCCCGGGCTCCAAGGCGTGGGTTTTGGAGCGCAACCGGGACAGCGCTAGGATGATGATGATGAAATGGTCACTGGCAGAATCATTTTTATATAGGTGCACACTTCATTAGTAGAGGAGACAGGTGGGTAGTGGGAGTGGAGGAGGAGGACAAGTCGAACTTTCATATGTCGGGGTAAGATTCCGAGGTACTTATTAACGATCACGACCGCACACCTCCCGTCTGCCTCTTAGCCAAAACAATCATATCCACACAGTCAGATGTATATCTTTAGTTGTATATTGTCTTAAGACTGCCTCCATGGTCCAGTGGATAGCGTATGTGACTACTGATCGGAGGTCCCGAGTTCGATTCCCGGGTCGGGCAAAAGTGTTACTGGGTTTTCCGAATTCTCAGTAGCAGCTCGGAGTCTGGTGATGTGCCCGGTAACGGCAATAGGTTCGCCCTCTATTACGTGGGACTTAAAAATTCATGGCGAAATGTGTAGTATTACACCTCTGCCTACCCCTTCGGGAATACAGTCGTGAGTCTATGAACAAAATAAATAAATAAAATATATTGTCTTTCGGGATATACACCAACTACCTTTGTTACGAGAATCCGATATTTCGGCACTGTTGCAAGCGCCATGATACTTCCACAATTTAAATTCATATAGACATATCTATTAAGATGCTGATTAATTACCTACTTAGACATCCCTTGTTGAACATCTTTACATCTTTCTAAAGTTTCTTGAAAACATTTATTGTATCTAGAACGGTGCCAGACTTAAGTTGTAAAGTGATCTTGTCACTTTGCACAGAGACAATGAAAAAATAATAAGCTGGGTACTTAAATGGCACTATAAAGTTCACTCTGGAATGGAGAGTTTTATATCATACATACATAGTCTCACGCCTATAACCCCGAAGAGGTAGGCAGAGGTGTATTTCTACACCCACATTTCGCCAGATATACTTTAGTCCCACGTAATAAGGGGCGAGCCTATTGCCGTACCGGGCACATTTCCAGACTCCGTGCTGCTACTGAGAATTTCGTGACAGAAAAACCCAATAACACTGCCCGACCCAGGAATCGAACCCCGGACCGCCCGATCCCACACGCACATTTATGCCGCGAGACCAACGAGGCATTAGTATAGGGTTTGATATCGAGTTTTCCGTCTCTACGCAAAGATGGTATTTGCATCGTGTTATCCCTTAGTCGCCTCTTACGACACCCACGGGAAGATAGGGGGTGCTGACACTTGTATTCTATGCCGTCAACCACACGGCTCATGCGGCTTAGATAATGATATAATATATAGCCTAGCATAATGTACGCGTGGGATCGGGAGGTCCCGGGTTCGATTCCTGGGCCGGGCAGTATTATTTTGGGTTTTTCTGTCACGAAATTCTCAGTAGCAGCACGGAGTCTGGAAATGTGCCCGGTACGGCAATAGGCTCGCCCCTTATTACGTGGGACTAAAGTATATCTGGCGAAAAGTGGGTGTAGAAATACACCTCTGCATACCCCTTCGGGGATAAAAGGCGTGACGATATGTATGTATGTCTCTAAGAAAACGGTTGTTCTAAGCAGGTACATAATTCAAGCTACCTTGGTTAATCCTTTCATTTTATATTTCTTCTTTCAGCCTTGTTAAGTTAAAACAACGGACTTCAGTAATAGCTTAAGGCTTTTATCTCCTCCTTGAAAATTACAACTTACAGTTTCTTCATACATTACTCCTAAAGGACCGCTTTTAAAGTGAATTTTGAAGACATGTGACAAGAAACCTATGTGTTCGATTTGATTATGTTATCAAACACAGCAAATAACTCCTATATCGTTAAAGTACTAGGAATTAAAATAATTATATGTCTTGCTCTCCCAGTTACTCGACAATCTGACGACTTATGACAACTGCTCTTATAAATTTTTATTGGCCAACTCCTGCAAGATATGTTTCTTCGGCGAATACAAAAGAATATATTTTATGCTGGAAAGCTGTAGGTAAATCTGTTATGCGGCTTTTTACGATTCCTTATTGCATTTACTATCCTATTCCGACAGGTGAAAAGAATGTACAGAACAATTTAAACTTTCATTATCGTTTAATGACATTAATATAAATCGTCTTTCAGGATATATACCAGAATACCTGATGTACTAACATGTAGAAATAAATATGTCTTTAACTAGTTAAAAAGTTATATACATATATGTATATAGCTCCATATAAAAGAGTCATAATCATTCATTTATTTACCTAGGTCAAAATGTGACGCTTAAGAACGTCAAATTGTGTGATACCTATAAAGCTGTACATAACTAGTCTATTTACGTAGTAGCATGACAATTTTCAGTGAATAATATAAATACATTAATTATTCAATATAGCAATTTTTCTGAGTTTTGAAAGACCGAGATCTGTTTATCGACAGTGTTTTTTTGTCAAATATTCATTAATCTCACCAACTTAACTTCCTGATAAGGCAAAAAACTTTACATTTACATATAATTTTCTCCGTTCGTGCCATTGAAGCTCGCTTTTCTCTTAACAATATAAAATAAATGTGGCTGCTGTGCGTCTTGAGAGCCGCCGAGTGCCACTCTTGCATAATCCAGGGCACTCTAACAAATGGATGTCACTTCAAACGAAGGAAGTAATAAAGACACCAAATGAACGCACACGTTATTTATTTTATTGTGAAATTTGAGAGGAAAGATTTTTATAATTGGTGTTAGTAAAATAATATGTGTTTTGTGATGATGGATTTTTATAATACCTAATAGGCCGTGTTCGATTAGAGTGGTGAGCGAGACGGAAGCGATAGCGTGAAAATCCTTACCAAATCGATATGACATACTATATCATCATCATCATCATCATCAGCCTATAACAGTGCACTGCTGGACTAGACCTCTCCTTGAAAAGGAGGAATTGACCTACTATACCACTCTAGCCAAACGGGTTGGTATAGGGTTTGTATCAAGTTTTCCTTCTCTTACAGTGCTGTTCTCTGCATAATATGCTCCCTCTGTCGGCTCTTACGACACCCATGGGATGATATGGGGTGGTGACATTCCGTATTCTTAATCCGTCACCACACGGACATACTATATACCACGGGTGTTGCGAATATTCGCATCCGCATCCGCAATTGCGGAACATCCGCTTCAATTCAGACATCTGCATTCGCATTCGCATCCGCATAAATCGATGCGGAGCATCAGCGAATGCGGATGTCAGTCACGTTAGAGGACATCAGTCCTGCTTAAAGAGTGATCTTGCCATGATGCTCGATTCATCAAGTTAAGATGAGACACAAGAAACATCAGAAATTGTCAGCCCTGGCGCAATTCTAAGGTGTTACTTGCTTTCCGCAATAAAAAGCGAATCGGTTTAAATGAGAATCCACTTAAGTGGTGGAGTGTTAATTGAAGCAAGTTCAAGGTTTTATCTAAAATAGCATACAAATTTTTGTCAGCCCCACCAGCTAGTGTTACAAGTAAACTGCTATTTAGTAGCGTAGGTTTAATATACGAACCGTTGTGGAGTAAGCCTACTCTACTACGGAGTACTTCGATTTTCTGTGAGAGGGTCTCACAGAAAATCGATGTAAAGTAACAGTACCTAAAGTGTTGCGTTTCGTTCGTTGAGTGAGTGCCGGAGGCCCTATCCCCTATTCCTTCTCCGTCATCCCACTCCTCACCCTATCCCTTTTCCCATCCCCAAGGGGAGGCCACGGATTAGTGACTCTTGTGATGTTGCTTGTGTCCACGGGCGGCGGTAATTGCTTACCATCAGGCGATCCGTCTGCTCGTTTGCCGCCTATTACCTACTATAAAAAAAGCTAACTTTGCATTGGTATTTTGTTCACATCCGCATCCGCATCCGCATCCGCGGATGTGGGTCTGCAAAAATCCGCATCCGCGGATGTGGAAAAATCTGCATCCGCAACATCCCTGCTATATTCACATACACAATACTAAATACATACCCACGTGTACGTACCGTAAACGTATGTATGTATAGTTGCTTTTCAATTGAACAATTTTGATAAACTTAGGATTAGTAGATAAGACCTTGGAAATGGACCTAATAATCTAAAAACAGTGTCAAGGGGTTTATAAGAGAAAGTATAAGTTACTTTAGAGGAAACATTATTTGTTATGGTTTCAAACAAGTTTCAAACATGGGTTTATATGTTCTTTTGATTGATATAATCTTAAATAATAGTAATTAGGCACCATCTCCACCTCTCACCTCTGCTGTCACTTGTGTCCATGGGCGACGTTAATCGCTTATGACATAAAAAATAAAGTATATCTAACAAAATAAACTTTAAACCTTTTAACAAAATATTTTTTAGTTGTACTCACGGAATGAGGTGGATTAACACTTTTTAACTTATTTTGAACGATCTAAAATACTTTAAATACTAAACCAAATTAGAAGTAGGGGTTAGATACACCACCAAATTATCAGTGCGATATTTAATTTTCTAGCTCTAATATTACCTTGCCTTTTCGCATTTTTACACGTTAGTGAAACAAAGTAAAACGTTTAATGGTGACATTTGTGTAATAAGTCAATATAGCGTGATTATTTTGAAAATATAGCTAATATAGCCTCTAAACTCCTTCGGGGTTTCGATATGGGTTACACCAGCCGAGGTCACGAGATGACTATTATAGACCCGTAACAAAATTAATATGTGTACAAGTGGCGAAAGTTATTTAAACCAGTTTTGGTTTAGTAAATAAGATAACTGAAATAGAGCCAGTAAACGAAAATTAATTTATAGAGTACCCCTGTAAAATTAAGTAAATGTGCCCGTAGGTAAAGCGTAACAAAATTTAGCAAAATTCATTAAACATTTGAAGCGTAGGTACCCTAAATGCCTATATTCATAACATTAGTAGAATACTTACTTCTAATTGTATCATTAGCATGTCTTGAAATGTCAGCGTATAAATAGATACATAATCAGGTGAATTACCTGTGGTAAATTACCTGATTAGGTGGATTTGAAGTCTGAATTAAGTTTTGGTATACGTCTGGGCTAAGGCTGACTTCAAAATTGATATTATTATAGTTTGTTGTAGCTTTTAAGATCATGTCTGTACCATTAAAATGCTGTTTCTATGCTTAAATTGTTTATTATCCGTTAATCGTTTATCCCGTGCATCGGAAAGCACGTTAAGCCGTAGTAATTTGTTCCGACTGTTTCTGTACGCCGTTTTTGGTCTTAGAACACTTGTGGGTACGAGCTCTTTCTCTTGAACTATTACCTCATTTGCCCACCTTGATTCGCATAGCAGTTGGTAGTCTTTTTTAACTGAAATTAATCAAATTTAGTTGAATATGTCTAACACGATAAATTACATCTATATGTTTTCCCTTGAAAGAATATGCGACGCCAGTTAACGTTGTTAATATGTGTATATCTGTATGTATAAATTATATAGTTTGTTTACTGGTACACATGCAACTACCATTTTTCTCCTACCAATAATATCTCAATCCAAAGGTTGCCTGGTAGAAATCGCTTTCAGCGATAAGGCCGCCCTTTGTACTCTACTTAAGTATAGGATTTCCAATAATATTTTTCATTGTGTACAAAAAACTATAAAATAAATAAATAAATAAATAAAAATTTAAATTTAACCTAAACATTCGCATCTTGACATCAATACAAAGATTTGAGCAAGTATCTGTTGACTTTGAACAATTTCAGTTCGATATCATTCTAGCCGACTTCCCCTTAACATACTTATTGGCTTAACAAAGTTGAAGCACAACGTAAGTAAGTTAATATAATGTGATCTTAAAGCGAAATGCCATTACCGTGGCTGTTCCTCTCAATCGCCTAATTAGCCTATTAATTGAGTAGGCGACGGGTATTAGGCGGTAGCTGACTCAACGTAATAAGATCCATTTTGTAGAGTGCTTCGGATTACGATGAGGTGACGAGAGTACGTTCTATGGCAGTGACGTTGAACGTACCTACCCTTAACCTCAATGTGGTTGCAGTGACGTAAAATACCCTAGACCTCAATATACTAGCATCTAATGCATGTTAAAAGCTCATATTCAAAAAGTGGTTACCGTAAAATGCTTACTTAGGTGTAAAGTAACTATTAAATAAAATTAAATAAATAAAGTAACATATTTAATTCTAATTACTACATCAATAACCACAAACTAGAAGAAGTCGATACTATTCGCGATCTTGGTATCATATTTGACTCTAAATTAACTTTTGTGCCACACATTCATAGTGTAGTTAAAAAATCTTCCAAATTATTGGGCTTTGTCATAAGAAATTGTAAAACTCTTAGAAATAGTAAAGCGAAGATCATTCTCTACAACAGCCTTATTCGAAGTCACCTAGAATACGGCAGTGTAATCTGGCGGCCACATTATGCAGTACACTCATTGCGTTTTGAACGCGTGCAAAAGCGTTTCCTTTGGCATTTAACGTATTCCACCGGATTGTGTAGGGAGATTCGCTCTTATAATAAAAGATTAGAACACTTTAAAATGAAATCCCTACACCAACGTAGACAATTGTTGGACGCTATGTTTGCGGTTAAAATTATAAAACATGAAATTGACTCTTTTCATCTGCTTGCACTATTCAACTTTCGCGTTCCGGCTAGATTACCACGAAGCCCCATTACTCCACTTTGCCCACCTCGCAGCAGAACAGTGTTGGAAGCTAACTCACCGTACGCTAGGTTATGCAAAATAATCAATAGCTGCAGTGATATCATAGATTTACATGCCGACTCAGTAGCTAAACAAAAATCCAAAATTATGAATAGCCTCTACGAATAATGTATTTAATCAATTATGTACCCTATATACACCCACTCTTACTGCAATTGTTCCGTGAATCCGCTGTCAAATATCTCGCTTCCTATTGTATTCTGTATATTAATTTATAATTACACTAATAACTAACACAAAATAATTCCTGTTTATTACTTACGCATATTTTTCTAGTATAGTTATTAAAAAAAAATGTAATCAGTTAACTCGCAAACTTATATGACTATGTTGTGTTTACCTTTAAGTGTTTGTTACACTAGTATTCTAACTACCTTGAATGTTATCTTGTACTTTATTTGTGTATACAAACGTTGGTGAACCTTAATAAATAAAAAATAAAAAAAAATAAAATTGAATTGACATACTTCTATGGCTTTGCGCAGGTGAGCAGATATTAAGAATCAATTATTTGTTTGAACATGGTGTACATACATTGAATACAGGATTTCAAGAAAGTGTAGTTTAGTTCGTACATGTTCAGCCTTATACAAAGGCGTACAAAAAGAGAGATGTTGCTACGAGCCATTACAATAACTTTGTCCGAGAAAGTATTCATTTATAATATGATTATGTAGTTAGTATTAGTTGTATTTTATTATTAAAAATATTAAATAATGAAAATTAACAAATTCTACAAATTAAAAAATAATTATACTCATAATAATATAATTATGCAGTACTCCTCTTTTATAGCTATCTGTTGAGATGTTAAGTCATGTAATCTGCAAATCCAAGTTTTTTATTGTTACTTTTTTTTCGGAAAATACGAACTTATGCCTGATGTCAAGAAATTATCATCAATGTCTTGGTGTCTCGTTTTTTTATTTTTTTTACAGACTCATGCCTGTATCCCCGAAGGGGTAGGCAGAGGTGTAATATTACACCCAAATTTCGCTTTGAATTTTTAGGTCTACGTAATAGGGGGCGAGCCTATTGCCGTACCGGGCACATTACCAGACGTCGTGCTGCTACTGAGAATGTCCTAACGGAAAAACCCAATAACACTTTGCCCGACCCGGGACTCGAACCCGCGAGACCTCCCAATCCTACGCGCACATTTATGCCGCGAGACCAACGAGGCAGTCTTATATCCATTAGATAACTATGTCATAACCATTCTCATAGCGAGAAAACGCCCATGATGTGTGTAAGTTTAAATGTACTTACCAAATAAGTACTTCAAAATCATTATCACCACATTCACCACTCTGTATAAAACTGCCCCACTGTTGGTCATAGGCCACTTCTCCCTATGAGACAAGGGAAGGTCCTAGTCCACTACGATAGCCAAGTGCAGCTTAGCAGACCTCACATGTCTTTCGAGAACATTATCGAGAACTCCCAGACATGCAAGTTTCCTCACGATGTTTTTCTTCAGCGCTTAGCTAACCATAATTAACATTTTAAAATATTTATTAAGAAATTCGAATTACATATACTTTAAAGTATTTAAATAAGATTTCAGAATTCAGTAATTGGTCTCTTTATTACTATAATAATACTTACATACATAGACTCACGCCTGATTCCCGGAGGGGTAGGCAGAGACTACGGAACGCCATTTGCAACGATCCTGACATACCTCTCTTGCTTTATTCACTCCTATCAAGTTGCTCATGCATGCTCTTCTGTTTAGGGTACTTCTGACCTATCCTTTTTTTAGGATGTCTCAAATCTGGTCTATATAGTATAATAATAATATGAATAATATATACTATTTTCTTACATTACCCCTTTCACTTCGTACTTACAGACGTATGGATTGTGTGAGGATGGAAATTAAACGGAAAGGGGTAAATTATCGTATTTCAGATTATGGATGACGGAGAAGTAAGTACCGTGAAACATGCCAAGATTGCCCACTTTTTTCAAATAATTAACGATATTGTGCGAATTTTCTATGCGGACGTAAGTATTTTCTTTTACCATCTGCAATTCTAAGGTCATGTGCAAGTATTTCTGTGGCAAATTTTATTATTCTTCCAATATTAATTCAGTATTTGTGACATTTTGATGGCGGGCAAAGTAATCTGGACTTTTTGCCAACATTACCCACGTTGATTTTAGACGCAAATACGGCTTCTAACTAGATGACATAAAATCCAATACACGAATATTGGAAATGATGGCTTTTACTTAAGAAATTAAAGCGATACCATGAAAGGTTTCCTACCAAAGTGGCTGGGCAAAGTTATCATGACTTATTTGCTCATTTTCATACAAACCACATTTTGCCTTACAAAAGTGCTAGGGTTGGCACATTTAAGTAAAATTATCGTCAATCTCTTCTTAGGTAAAGGTAACAAAAATAAACAAAAACATAGTAATTCTTCATTTATTTTGATTAATACAATTTTTATCAACCATGTTTAGAAAATTTTTATGTATAATATATAATGTACCCAATGTAAATTAAATAACTGAAATCAAATAATGCGCACAAAGAGCTAAATTCACACACAATCGTCTGACAGATTAGTCTCATCAAAGTTGACAATATTTTCTGCTGGTATGTCTTTTAATGTTGTGCTTAAATTGTCTAAGTATTCAGCTATTTCTTCAGGTCCCTTTTCTGCTCTTGCCTTTAAAATATTTTGAGTGGTTCTTAACTTCTTAGACTCAATTCACCGGAATGTCGCGCCGGAAAGCCCTGAACCCACGCATCACCAGGAATCTGATTCTTGAACTTATTATCCCGGGATTTTTTTTTTAGGTATTCGTGAACTAAAAGCTTCAGGTCCATTTTAGTAAGCGGGGAGCCAAAATCGCTAGAAACTTGCAATACTCTCACAATTTGATTCTCTTCTGCAGCTGATAAAGCGGTAGGATGCCCAAGTGACTTAGAATGTTTGTGTTGTATTTTATTTACTATTGTACGTCTAGGGATACCAAATTGTTGTTCAGCATCTCGTGAAGAAATTTGGCCTGATTCTACTGATTCACATGCAAGTTTTAACATCTCTTCAGTGTAGTTTTTATACATTCTAGATCCAATTTGATTTATGCAATTTTTCTGGAACAAACCATATAAGAATGTATGTCATTAAAAGAATGAGAATAGGTATTAGCAGAGATCCGAATAGGTACACTATATTTACCTAAACTTTGAGAAAGTTTAGACAAAGTATGTAGCATGTGGATAATACCCTCGTTCCGAATTAAAACTGTTCATTTTTAGGTATGTATCCACATGTTATTTGAGATTTAGGCCAATATACTCTCGGTACCTATTCCGATCTCTGGTAATAACTGATGTCTTCTTTGAAAAATAATTTAATCTTAATTATAGTAATAAAACACGTTTCATATATTAACACATTGTAATATAGATGACAATAGATTTAAGAGGCGCATAAGTGAAGTTTAATAAATAAATATGAGGGTTTATATGAAGTATCTAATCCCATCTTTACTACTACATTCTGAGATTATTTTTGTATATTTTCTACTACTTATATATACATAATATTGTCTTATAGATATACTTTCTTTTGAAATAAATCAAACATTGCGTACAAAGTTAAATGTTGATTAAAAGTAAACTTAGAAACTAAATGTGGATTAGTAAAAACACTATCGTTTTACATTTTTTATGTTCTGAACAAATAATAATTAAATACTAATTAAATTACAGGTCAGAAATTGCGTATCATGAACAGCAATTTACATTTAACAACAACAAAAAACTTAAAAACCATAAGTAATTATGTAAAAATCATTTTAAAATTTTATTGTCCTCAAATGTTTATAACATTGTTCTTATCCCACAACGAACAAAGAAAAATCACAACCGACATCCCCACGGGCGGTACCATGGGAAAAAGTAAGTCTGTTCCAAAATATCAAAACGTGACAACCCTAATAACTTTTCGATGACGGGCAATGTTGGCCAGCAAAGGTTTGAACAATATAGGGTAACATTACCCATCGTAATACTTTTGAATTGGTAAGGTTTAGAATACTGCAACTATAATTAAAATACGCTACGATGGTTAATCTATAGCATACAGTAAAATAACTTACCTGTGGCTTGTCCATGACGTTACAATTCACAAACACTTTCACAACAAAATTGGCCCACAAAAACAGGTACCTCCTTTAACAAGTCCTGACAGAAAACTGAACGAACTTGGGAGTTACTGGGATACACAGTGTTGCCATAAATATAACCTATTTTCCTATTAATTGATAATGTTGCGATCAAGCTATAACTTTTTTCCATATTAACCGTTTTCTTTAAAAAATGATTTTTGGGCAATGTTATCCTGGTTTGCAAAGTTGGCTAGTTTCACGGTAGTGACAGACATTTTCAGATATTTCAATCCAGTAACAGATGTTCGATTCCCGGGTCGGGCAAAAGTGTTACTGGGTTTTTCCGAATACTCAGTAGCAGCCCGGAGTCTGGTGATGTGCCCGGTAACGGCAGTAGGCTCGCCCCCGTTTATTACGTGGGACCTAAAAATTCATGGTGAAATGTGGGTGTAATATTTACACCTCTGCCTACCCCTTCGGGGATACAGGCGTGAGACTAAACTACTACTAAATAAAATAAATTATATTTATTCAAAAACCTTGAACCAACCAAAGTATATTTTTTTAGAAAGAGTTTTGCAACGAGTTCCTGGTGTTTTACTTGAGAAATATCATGGTAATCAAGAAGTATTACGAGTTGTATTCTCTTCTGGTAATACTTCTTGTATTACGAGTTCAAGATGCAAAACCCAACTGCGTGATTATTTTTGACGACGTTGCTTGCGAAAATCAAAGTAGCATGCGTGATTTCTTTGCAATGGCAAGACATAAGTGCATCGATAGTTTTTATCTAAACCAAACATATAGCAAAATCCCAAAACAATTAATAAGAGACAACGCGAACCTAATTATACTGTTTAAACAAAAGGTTGGACAAAGTGAGTAGTGAACAAAGGCGACTTTTTTATTCATCATGTGGACTATTATCACCCACATAAAACATGTCAACCTAGGTCAGAGAGGTTGGACGTTTAGACTAGAGAGAACATGCTCGCCATATTTCCTTATACCGAACGTGCAACATGTAATGTCAGTTGGTCTTAGTTGGTTAATCATAACGTCAAATTACGCGTCTCATTTAAAGAGGCATAGACTCCTTACAGACTCATATCTTTGACTGCATTCTCTAAATAGCCGTGCTGTCAAATCCCATCATTAAGGAGTGATGGGATTTGACAGTGAAAGGAGATATCGATGTTTTTTGAATGAGGGATAAATACGGAAACAAACTATTGGATATGAATGTAAAACTGAATCGTACCCGCAAGCTTCGGCGTTGCACTCACGCCAACTGGGTTGTCAAAGTAGTTCACTGCTGTACTAATCTTAATATATAAAATCCTTGCGTTACTGACTGACTGACAGACACGCTACAGCCGAAACTGTTGGGCGCAGGAAGCTGAAATTTGGCATGTATGTTCCTTGAGGACCGTAGGGGTGCACTAAGAAGGGATTACCCGAAATTCCCACGGGATATATATAAGGCGAAAACGGGTAAATTAAAAAAAAATGCAGGCGTAGCTGCTGGCGTCCTCTAGTATTTACATAAAGGCGAATCATTTGTGCTGGCGGATCACAAATCGGATTACCTACAACCCTAAAAAATCGAGCAATGTCCAACGTAAGCGATAGCAAGCAACGTGATATGATGCGACGCACACAAATTGCCAAAGCCTGCCACATTAGCCAATCTGGTATAATTCGTACAATACATAATCTAAGTGACAGTTTCTTAGCATCTCATCGCAACGCATCGCTCATTAGTTTATAAATACTTTTTGTCAATAGATTTTATGGCTAAAACGAACAATTAAACACGTGATTTTTTTTAGTTCTGTCTGTCTGCCAAGTCTTTGCAAAGCACTGTCCGGCGTCGACAGCAAAAACTACAATTTCAATATTTTAGTTGTTTACTTCTACGGCTTAAATATATCGACACATACTAAAGTTAGACATTTGACCAAAAATATTTACCGATAAATCATCACTGTTACGAACAACACTCGGTTTCCTAACTCTATGTTTTGTCTACTGTTTGGTTACCACGAGGTTGCTATAAGAGCGTGCTGCTAAATCTATCGACAGCTCTTTCTATCATACTGCATGTTCCATTAGAAAGAAGATATCAATCATAGTAACCGCTGTTGTTATTTAGTGTTACTTCTATGACTTATAACAATCGACCGTTTGGTTTGTATAAAATTTTCTCTGACACAGATTCATGGAATTAGTTTGTGTTATATTTTCGTTTCTAAGTTCTATTATTGTTAAAATTAATTTTATAGTTCGGGTTCGGGGTTAATTTTTTTTACGACACTAATATTATACGATAATATTTATTAAGTACTTTTACGAGGCAAAGAGGACCTTTAGTTGAACTTATTCATTTAAGGTCTAATTTAATTTAGCAAATAAAATGCTATCCTGCTGTATATAGTCGTCATTTTGTAAGATTGCCGCGAAACGAAATGTTTACTTATTATCATATTTTTATTTCATAATTATGTTTACTGTTAAAAAGGACTTTAGTGCCTCACAATTTTCATTTAACATTGTGCCGTAGACAGAGTTGTGCTGACTTTATTTGTAAGTGTATGTCATTCCGTTTGAGTAAATTCGACTCAATATACATTGCATGCAATTGTTTCATTACGAAAGGTGTCTTAGAATAATTATTAAAAAGTATTCTTGGTTTTCATGTGTACCACATTTTATGTTAATAAATGTGTAAATATTAGTATTCAAGCGTTATGTCTGAACAGTTATGGTAATAATATTTTTAATCTGTATACATTTCTAATTGTTTTGCATTATTTACTCTCAAAGTGCGATGAGACAGTAGATATTGGCACAACCAACCAAGGTATATACCATGGCTTCTCCATTTTATACTATAGCTACTTTGAAAAATGAAAAATGTATTAACGGTGTAATTACAGTATCCTACTTTATAATACAATACAATTAACCTAACTAAGGAGTCTCAAACCCGTCTAGGCTTAACAATAGTTAAGTTTTAAATTATTATTAGAAAAACTTTATTATGATACTAATGAATACCTAAATGATAAAATAAATACAATGTGACATTCCAAATTATAGTACTCCAAAAACACTTGACATATTATGATAATTTATTTTTTATTAGAAGTATGAATTAAATACAAATTGACGTTCCTAATTATTGCACTGTATAAACACTGACATAACATGAGAATTATCTGTATAAGGATTCATTATTACTTATTATATTATAATTATTAATACCATTGATTTAAACTTTCCTTTAATTAATGACTGTAATTTACACGCCATAATGGCAGAATATGCTGTACCTCAAATTGATAACATCTATGTAATACCATATTCTTGAAAATAAAAGATTATTCTATTCTTTTCTATTCTAACTAAACTCATAAGCGCCGAAACTTACTGTTAAAGAATAACAAAAATTGGCGAAAGGACATTTAAAAAAATGAAGCGATGCAGTCGCATCAGCTGCATTACCATCTTCAGAGGAGATTGTATCTTGCTTCCTAAATATTAAGGTTGTATTTGATTTGGAGGCTGTAGTGGGAGCAGGGACATTGCTTGGAGTGCTTCCAACGGCCGCAACTGTGACACTTTCATAGCTAGGAGTGAAAAGTTGCTATTGTACTGTAGCCAGTTTGCGTCGCTCCCCAGACATTTTTTTGGACGGTTTTTACTCGTTAAACGTACCCGGATTTTGTTTCTGAGACTTTAAATCTTGTTAATTCTGGATTGTTTGTGAACTTAAAGTTTGGTTGTACTTTTTGCAGCTATTTCCTGAATTTTCGCGTTCTGTGCGGCGATTTTATGGCCATATTTTTCAGTTATAGTGATTGCATTCAGAATACAGACGGGCTGTGTTTCATTATTATTAAGCTACAGAATATTGTGTAGCAGAAAAATGCAATTATACCCGTTAATGACGGTCCCGTAAGGTTGCTCGCAAGTATTATCTTTTATATAAATAAAGTTTGAAGATGGTTCGGGTTTGCACCGTATTTTAATACATGGATTTTGAGGGTGCTGGAGTTGTATAAAGTAGATGCAACTCTATGCACCTTTTTAAGGTCATGTATGGGGCAGTGGAGGACCGTATTGCGCTATCCAGGATGTCGATCGAGTTTGGGTTGCGGTGCTCCAATAAGGATCAAGCGAGGTATATTCCAGGGCGATAGTCTGAGTCCTCTGTGGTTTTGTCTGGCCCTGAAGCCCCTAAGTACCTTGTTAGAGGCTTCAGGGTTAGGATATCGGTTGAGGAGAGGAGGTCATGTTATATCTCACCTCCTTTTCATGGATGACCTGAAATTATTTGCCCCCAACAAATTCCAACTGACTGCATTACTTAAGGTAACCGAAACCTTTAGTAATTCTATCAGGGTGGAATTTGGTGTGGATTAATGTGTGGTCATGCATGTGAAGAGAGGCAGGATTATGGAATCTGCAGGGATACAACTCTCAGATTCCATAGAACTTAGATCCCTCTCCCCAACTGAGACCTACAAATACCTGGGTATGTCGCAGTCTTTGAATATTCCTGAGACTGACATGAAACAGACGTTGCAGGCTCGGTTCTTTGGCCGCCTGAGAAAAGTACTTAACAGTCTTTTATCAGGTGGCAACAAGGTGCGGGCCTGCAGCGGATGGGCCATGCCAGTCCTAATGTATTCCTTCGGCATACTCAGGTGGTCCCAGACTGAACTAGATGCCCTGGATAGAAAAGTCCGTTCAATGCTGACTGCATCTCGTATGCATCAACCACGCTCATCGGTAATGAGGCTGTACATCCCGCGGAAATGTGGGGGTCGAGGCCTTTTATGTGCTAAGACCCTCCACAACCGCGAGGTGTGCAACCTCAGAGATTATTTTATGCAGATGAGTGTGGATGTGCATCGCGATGTAGTCACAATTGATACCGGACTTACCCCGCTCGCTCTTACTAAAGAGAACTGGCACAAACCTGCAGTACTTAGTACTGACGACCGAAGAGAAGTATGGAAGGGCAAGGAGCTGCATGGACGGTTCTATAGAGCTTTACATGACCCAGACGTCAATTTTAAAGCTTCTATAGCTTGGCTACGGTTCGGTGATCTCTTCGGAGAAACCGAAGGTTTTGTCTGTGCAATTATGGACGAAGTTGTCATGACAAACAACTACCGAAAGTATATACTGAGGGACGGTACGGTTGACATATGTCGGGCGTGTCACCGGCCCGGAGAATCTCTCAGGCATATAGTGTCCGGTTGTTCGAGTCTTGCCAATGTTCAGTATTTACACAGACACAATCAAGTGGCCAGGATAATCCATCAGCAACTAGCCCTTACTTGATACTTGATGGCACGGGCTGTTTCCGCAACTCCACGTCTTGGCGTGTATTTTGCGTGCGGGTGGGAATGGTGTCTTCATTCGAGCCACCCCAGCTCTTCGAGGAAGGCCAGCAGACTCTTGATGTGGCCCACGGCCTCCCTCAGGGTGCTGTATCTGGTCAGGTACTGCTGCCTGTACTGTGCGACCTCAGGGCAGTCGAGGAGCAGGTGGGCTGCCGTCTCGTCTGCTGCCATACAGGCCCTGCACAGCGGGCTGTCGGTGATACCTATAGTAAATAGGTGTTTATTAAAGAATCCGTGTCCTGTGTAGGCGGCCGTGACTGTCCGTAGTTGTTGTTTGGACAGCCGGAGGATTTGTTTGGCTATCTTACTGTCTACTGCGGGAAGAGCCTCCTTGGCCTGCTCAATACCAATCCAGGACTGGTTGTGTTTGGTCCTGGTCCTATTTCTTACCAGGTTGCGATAAAAACCAGAAGGGAGGGGAATAATGGGCTCGGGTCCCACCACCTCTAAAGTGGCCCCTCTTCTGGCGAGTACGTCGGCTGCGTCATTCCCTCTTGAGCCACTGTGGCCCTTGATCCATTGCAGTGTTAATTTGTTTAGTTTACCTACCTCTGTTAGTTTCTGGTGGCATTCAAGCGTGAGTGCCGAGGTGATAGTATGGCTTTTGAGGGCTGAGAGGACAGCCTTACTATCTGAGAGGATCCTAATGGATCGTTCCCTTACCTCACGTGCCATGATTGCTGTGGCAGCTAGGATTATGCCAAAACATTCGGCCTGGTAGACCGTGTTGTAGGCTCCCAGCGGTGCTGCGATGTTGATGTTTAGGTCCTCGGAGAATACTCCTGAACCCGTACCTGTATCCGTTTTGGACCCATCTGTGAAGATCGTGAGCTCGTTGTGGTTAACTGCTCCTCCGTGCAGATCCTCGTACAGTTGGATTTTGTATTTCTTGTCGAAAACAAATTGTTTCGGTATGCGGTCGCTTATTGCTTGTGTGATAGGAACTTCTTTAAAGAGTGTATTTAAGTTGTCAATGTGCGGTGTATTCGTGTCTTTCCAGAGCTTCAGGGCTCTCAGCCGGACTACCGACATCGTTGCTTCCTGTTGTATGAACAGGTGCAATGGAGGCAGATCCAGCAACACTTCAAGTGCCGCTGTTGGCGTTGTTTTCATACAGCCCGTGGCCGCTAGGCATGCAAGTCTTTGAAGCTTCTGAAGCTTGTTGGCGGCCGTTATTAGGTTGGTCCTAGGCCACCACACTACTGCGCCGTAGCTTACCATCGGACGTATTATTGTCTTATAGAGCCGTAAGACAATTTTGGGGGATAGGCCCCAGCGTTTTCCTATCATCTTCTTGCACTGCCAGAAAATGATGCTGGCTTTATTGAGCTTATTTTCCATGTGGCTGTTCCATGTCAATTTGCTGTCGAGAGTGACACCTAGGTACTTGACCTCGGTAGACAGCTTAAGCTCTGTATCGAATAACCTGGGCAATCGGTAAGTACCCAGCGCGCGTTTGTGTGTGAACATAACTAGTTCGGTCTTGGTCGGGTTTACAGATAATTCATACTCATTACACCACCACTCCACTATGCGTAGGGCTTGTTGGGTTAGGTCGTACACTGTACTGGTTACCTTACCTGAGGTGAGTATGGTTAGATCATCTGCATAACCTATTGTATAGAAGTATCTCGCGTTGAGTTTGTCTATAAGTTCATTGATGACTAAGTTCCACAAATGCGGGGAGAGTACACACCTCCCTGCGGGCACCCTTTAGTTATCAAGGCTGTCTGATTGTCGCCTTGCAGGCGCACTACCCTTTTGCTGAGCATGTTTTGGATCCACTGTATGAGCATCTGATCCACACCATGCCTGGCTAGGGCGTTGCTTATGCTGGAAAAGTTTGTCTTGTCGAAGGCTCCTTCTATGTCGATGAAGGTGCCCAGGCAGATGCTTTTTTTGTTGTATAGCAGCTTCTATCTGGGCCACGACCTGATGTAAGGCCGATTCCATCGATTTCCCTGAGCTGTATGCATGTTGGTTGGCATGTAAGGGTAGGTGCTTAAGAGCCCCACTTCTTAGTTCCCTCTCGCAAAGCCTTTCCAAGGCTTTAAGCATGAAGGAGGTAAGGCTTATTGGTCTAAAGGACTTTGCATGGGTATAGTCTGTTTTGCCTGGTTTTGGTATGAAGATTAGTTTGACTTCCCTCCACCTCTTCGGTACATATCTGAGGGCCAGGCTAGACCTCATGATTGCCAGGAGTCTTTTAAGGACAGGTTCCCCTCCCCATTGTAATAACCCTGGGAAGATGCCATCCAGTCCGGCTGCTTTGAAGGGGTGGAAGCTATCGATGGCCCATCGGAGTTTTTCTTCTTTGACCACGTTGTTTGCGTGTCTCCATTCGTGTTCGGTCGCCACTGTTGGTGTATCGTGCCACGTTACTAACGGGGTGAGGACGCAGCCTGGGAAGTGTGTTTCGAGTAGGACGCGTCTTGTCTCCTCCTCCGATGTAGTGTATGTGTTATCCGGTTTACGGAGAGTACCTGGTGCAACCGTCGGTTGCTGGGCCATTAGTTTCCTTACCCGGTTTGCTTGTTGGCAGGATTCAATGCTCCCACAGAATTTTCTCCATCCCATGGTGCGTCTGAATCTGAGGCATTTTCTGTAGTCTGATTTGGCCGCTTTATAAGCGTCCCAATCTGCGTCCGCGCTTGTGTTCATTGCCCTATTTAGAGACTTTCTTACCTTCTTGCGCTTACGTTCAAGTTCAGCGCCCCACCAGGGTTGTTTCCCAGGGGTTGAAGGCGGAGTGGTTTCCGGGCAAGCTGCATAATAGCTGTCTAGCATCGACTGCGTCAGTATACATACCTGATCGTCGATCTGTTCAGTGTCACCCAGTACCGGCGGCGTGGCCGTAAGGGTAAGTTTCTCATTAAGTAGTAAGACATACTTTGCTTTGTCAGTGTTGTGTGGTTTCCTGCGGGGCTGTGTGGGCCGTATATCGACTTTCATGGAGAAGCTGATCCATCTGTGGTCTGAGCATGATGCCTCTTTCGAGACGTGCCATCCCTTGATGCGTTCAGCCGCTCCTTCTGTTGCGAGAGTTAAGTCGATAATTGTCTGACTACGTTTAGTGACGAAGGTGGGCTCCGTACCTGTGTTTAATAGGGTAAGATTAGTGGTGAATAAGTATTCAACCAATGACTTACCTCTGTTATTGTTGCAGTCCATGCCCCACATTTGGTGGTGGGCATTGGAGTCCGTTCCTATTACGACCTCCGTATTGGTTCTCTCGCACTGGTTAACCTGACTGTGAGGTCGAACGGAGGCGGGTCTTCGGCCTCGGGCATGTAGACCGATGCGAAAACGACCGCTATACTCCTTGGCTGCTGTATTATTTCAATTTGTATTGCTGTGATGTCTCTGGAACAGAACTCCGTTAAAGCTTGGGCTCTGATGTTTTTAGTTGTAAGTATGCAGGTTCTTGGATGTGTGTGGTCAGTAGAATAGTAAATCTTACCTCCCAGGCTGGAGAGGCCTCTAATGAGGCCACCCCTTATCCAAGGTTCCTGGATGAGCACGATGGCTGAATGTTGGACCTCCATCCATTTGCGCAGTTGCGCAGTGGCCGTTTGGCTATGATGGAGGTTGATTTGTAGGCAGCTGACGTCACTAGGCAGAGGGTTCATCTGTGGGTGATGTCCCCTCCTCCCCGACCTTCAGCTGCGTTAGGCCAGCCAGGATGTCGCCAGCCTCCACCCCGTCGTCCCGCCGCACCGGACTCAGGAGCAAGCTCTCATCTTCCGAGTTACCCTCGGCTGACGGGCCAGCCCCCGAGCCAGACGCGGCCGGCTATGACAGGCCGGATTTCGCGGAGCACCCTGACTGGGTGTTTGAGGCTTGTTGTGTGGAGTTGTCGCATCCCGGAGGATGGTCGACATACTTTCCTGTAGAGTCCCGGAACCGGACGTAGACTGCACCCAGCCCCAACGTGAGGCGGCGCTCGTTCTGCACCAGGACCGGGACTTGTTCCTCCGGGACGCCCACGACCAGGAACCACCCACCTGACTGTTTCTCCGAGTGCAGCAGAGACCATTTGTCGACCGCCAACCAGGGGTTCTGGAACTCCAGATCCCGACCCACGTCGCGCACGTCGTCCCAGACCCCCTGTTCGTTGGGAACGACAACACCGCACCGCACTCTCTTCGGAGCCTCTTCCTGGCCCCTGACCTCCAGTTCGAAGCCCGGTGGTGGGACCAGCAGAGAGACCGCCTCCGTCAGCCAGGTACGCGTTGCCTCGTCGGCGCACCAGAGTTTGAGGACCCCGTCCGCGTACATGGATTTCCCGGTGAACGCAGGGGCGGGGCGTTTTGGGGTTTTAGTCGACCAGGCGTCACTCAGGATCTTCCTTTGAATCTCCGTGAGTATCCGGTCCACGAACTCCTTCGGCAAGTTCCCTGTGCGCTTGAATGTTACTGCAACGCCCAGAGATGCCTTGGAGACCTGTGCATAGGACTTACCCTGTATAGTAGAGGAGTCGAGGCGGGGCTTCTTGTGCTCCCCTCGAGGCGAGCTGGTCTCGTTGAGAGCGCGTTTGGCCTCACCTCTTTCTTTGTTTTTGGCAATTTTACCTGCCGTGTTTCCTGGTGGTGCTGGGGCTAGATGCCGTCCAGGGTGACCAGCCCGCCGCTTGGCGACAGGCGGCTTCCCCGTACTGCCTCCGGCCTTTGTGCACCCCCTACTGCTGAGCGCAGGCTGCGCGCTGGTCACATTACTGGGACCTGCGACAGCGACCTGCACCGCTGTTTTTGTAGAGGCAGCACCGGCTGCGGCAGCGGTTTGTGCCGCCTAGCCCTTAAATATGATCTCATTGGTTCTGAGGTACCGTACTACAGATATGTGCCCGACCCAGTTCTCGAAAATGGTCGTGCACTGTTGTACTGGGATCGGTCTATCATTACAGACAGGACTATTGTAGCCAATAAGCCTGATATTGTAGTGATAGACCGAGCAGAGCGACTCGCAATGATAGTCGATGTCACCATACCACATGACGTCAATCTTGTGAAAGCAGAAAAAGAGAAGGAAATTAAATATTTGGACCTAGCTCACGAGATTGTCGACATGTGGGATGTGGATTCGGCCATCATTGTGCCGATAGTCGTCTCGGTGAATGGATTAATCACCAAGAGCCTCGACCAACACCTAAAGAGGCTCGCACTAGGCAGCTGGATCAAGTCTTTGATTCAGAAGGCGGTTCTTCTCGATACGGCGCGCATCGTGAGGAAGTTCCTTTCTCTGAGGCCCTAACCACCGGTGGCTTGGTCCCTGTACCCGACACCGGTGGGTTTCCGTGGTCCTATTTTATACAGTTAAATTTATTTTGATATATTAAGTTTAATTATGAAAATGTGACTTTGTGAATAGTCCTACTAATATTATAAATGTGAAAGTTTGTGAAGATGTATGTATGGATGTTTGTTACTCTTTCACGCAAAAACTACTGAACGGATTTGGATGAAACTTTACAGTAATATAGTTTATACATCAGAATAACACATAGGCTACAATTTATAAAGATTTTGTATAATGTTGCCATAACATAAGGAAAAGTATCAACTGAGTCGGCAAAAATCCGGAGCTCAGAAAGCTGTTATCGCGTACGTTGCCTATACCATTAAAGTTACTTGAACTTCAGATACTGTACGGTGAAATTGTTTATCAGAAAAAGCTCACCATGAAAAATCCAAGATGGCCGCCGCCACAAAATGGCTGATAACTTATTTTCCACAAATACCTCAATATGGGTATCAAATGAAAGGGCTTGATTAGTAGAATACAGCTCACTATAAAAAATCCAAGATGGCTGTCGCCGCAAAATGACGGATTACATATTTGCCACAAAAACCTCAATATGGGTATCGAATGAAAGGGCTTGATTGGTAGAATAGGCTCACTATGAAAAAACCAAGATGGCTGCTGCCACAAAATGGCTGATTACATATTTTCCACAAATACCTCAATATGGGTATCGAATGAAAGGGCTTGATTGGTAGAATAAAGCTCACTATGAAAAATCAAAGATGGCTGTCATAGCAAAATGGCTGATTACATATTTGCCACAAATAAGTACCTCAATATGGGTATCGAATGAAAGGGCTTGATTGGTAGAATAGACCTCACTATGAAAAATCCAAGATGGCCGCCGCCACAAAATGGCTGATAACTTATTTTCCACAAATACCTCAATATGGGTATCAAATGAAAGGGCTTGATTTGTAGAATAGGGCTCACTATGAAAAATCCAAGATGGCTGCCGCCACAAAATGGCTGATTACATATTTTCCACAAATACCTTAAAATGGGTATCAAATGAAAGTGCTTGATTGGTACAATAGACCTCACTATGACAAAACCAAGATGGCTACCGCCACAAAATGGCGGATTACTTATTTTTCAGAAATACCTCAATATGGGTATCGAATGACAGGGTTTGATTGGTAAAAAAGGCCTCACTATGAAAATAGAATGAGAAGTATCAACTAACAACAAAACTAAAAACTTGAAAATAAAATAAACTAAAAAAACATTACATTTTTGGGCGTAGCGTATCCAGAATAAACATTATGATAGAAATTTCACTTGCCCAGCGATTTTATATTTGTCTGATCAATACCCCAGATTGATGAGAAGTTGGGTGCGATCGGGCAGCAAAGACTTACCGAATTACTTTTTAGCTTTTGTTACGTAACCTAACTACATAATTTTTATTGTAATAAAACAGTAAAACATAAAAAATATGTTTTTTACAATGCTCATTCTAGAGTAGTTATCAAATTGTTTTCATAATTGATAGATTTATTGCCTTCAGTATTTAATGTAGATGAACTTTGTCTATACAGTAAGTAGTTTGGACGAATACTTTAAAAGTTATCACGATATAATTGAGCTAAGCGCAGCGTCATTAAAAGCGCTTACTATGAGTTGTCGCGCACAGCGAGGCGGAGGGGCGCGATGTACTTTGTGGTAATGCTTTCAGTTTTTATTTTGCTGCTATTCTATTCAGTAGATACATAAGCTCTTCAATAACTTTAATAATATACCTACATACTAATCTTTACCTGAAGTTTGACGACTATGAAAACAAAAGTAATTTTAAGTATTATCTGTTTATATGTATGCTACACGGCGAATGTGCAGATCAGTCTGTGATGAAATTTGATATGGATAGTTTGAAATCTGGGGAAGTACAAAGGCTACCCTTTATTAAAATTTCATGCGGGCGAAGCCGCGGGCGAAAGCTAGTATTTAATAAAGAGAATAATAATATGATTTTATTTCAGAAATTATTTCCATATACAAATTTCAAAACTAATTAAATAATTGTAAAAATCAGCAACAAATTAATAATAAGATGTATTATGTTTTTTAATTTTACATTATTGTCCATAATGATATGTTTTAAAATAAATTGAGTAATCTTTGAAAATGTACGTTTTAAATGTATTTAACGCTGATATTATAGTATGCATATTATTGTAACCAAATAATACGTCGCCAAAATACACGTGTGTTCGAGCAACATTCAGGTGATTTATTTATTAGCTCAATTCGACCATTCATCATCCTCCTAACGTTATCCCACTCTCGACCTGGGGTCCGCTTTCTAGTCCAACCGGATTTGGCGGAATATTGGCTTTTCCACGGAGCGACTGCCTGTCTGACCTCCGCAACCCGAAGGGATAGCGATGTTCCATGGCGTAAGTACCTCTAAAATAAACTGACAATAGAGGTACTGACGCCCTATAACGACCATCAAAGATCTTCATGACAGCCGGGACCGACGGCTTAACGTGCTCTCCGAGGCACGAGACAAGCGATAATTAACAATTCAATACGCACATAACTCCGAAAAGTCATTGGTGCGCGCCGTAGATTCCAATCCGATACCCTCTGCATGGCAGTCCGTTGGTATCTCCACTATGCTATCGCTGCCTAGTGCCTAGCACATTCGACCATTATTTTTGCAAAATCCTTTGATCACACAAATTGAGATACATGGAGCTATGGTATATCACCATTACAGGATTTAAACGTCAAGCTATATCGTAAAGGAGCTAAGCAGTAACCATGAAAGTGATTTAACGCAAGAGTAGACCAGTTATTGAATAAATTTGCCTGCCCAAGCAGTAGTCATTGAATATTTACTAAATTAGATATTTGTAAAAATCTGGTTTGCGAAGATTCCAAAAAAATATATGTAGGACATTTAAAGCAAGTTGAAATTGCTATGCGAATATATTTAACAGTAAATTCTCGTACAGAATAGAATTCCAGTTACGAGACAGGCACTTTGGATTTTCACTTTAAGCTGAATTTAGTAAAATCACTGTGTTTTACTTCGTTGTGGCATTCTCTCATAAAAAAGTTTTGGACAGAAACAAAATTAGACTGTAAAAGTAGAAATAAATTATGTTTTAGACTGGTAGGTCAGAAATAAAGCGCGTATTCTTAACGAATAGAGGACTTTACCTAACACTAAATTTAAAGTATATGAAGAAAGGAGTAGGGATGGTCTACATTCGATCAAATAGCGTGCTGTGATATGTGCCAAAATCTAAAAGAAAAGTTGATGTTATAGAATATGAAAATATTAATGTACAAAGTTAAGAAAAAGATTATACCAAAATTCTATTTACATATCTTACGTCCTAAAAGTACATCATCATAAGAGCAACAGAGTTACAAGGAAAACGGAACAAGCGCTCATCAGCACTTCGACCGCAATCAGGGCTCATACACTCAGTTTAACATGTTTCACGCCTCGAAGACTTACTTGAAGGTTCTTACGGACGCCTACGTGAATCATACTATATTGAATACACACAACTTATAATGATATACAAATAGATTGTGGTTAAAGAAATCTTTGCTTTTTTATACAACATCAACTGTTGTTGTATAAAATGTTTCCGCTAATCAGAGCTACATGTACTTTTAAATTTGTTGCATTTTTTAATAGGGATTACTAACCTCCTACTCTCTAACTTAAAATAGGGCTTGTATTGGGAGTTAAAGTGTATAATTTTAATGAAGATGTGATCTACGCCACTTTATGCACCCTGGAAAAGATATTCTGCTATGAGTCGAGAGATTGTCAATGTCGTAAAGTAAAATGTTTTTGAATCAATCATGAATCCTTATCAACCATCATCCATGTCAATTCTAAAACGACTACTTAACCTTCTTCAATATTTGTGCAGTCATCCGACATCACACATCATGCATAACTTCCAATCAAAGTCTCAATACAACAGTCCACTTTGCATATTACATATTATCACAAATCTTGTTAGTCAATACTTTACAGTCTTGGAATCGCTCCAGCACCTCTGTTTATAATAATAATAATATAATAATAATAAAATTTTATTGTGCCAAATAATTTGTTTACAGAAAGTTGTGTTCAGAATCTTCTTTTAAGCAAATAATGCTTGTAGTAGAAAACTCCGCTCCTCCATATTTTACATTGCGTGATAATTAACACAATAATTTTAAACTCTAGGATAATATTTTAAATACAAAATTATATTTGCACTGTGTGTGTGTGTGTGTGTGTGTGTGTGTGTGTGTGTGTGTGTGTGTGTGTGTGTGTGGCGTGTGTGTGTGTGTGGTGTGTGTGTGTGTGTGTGTGTGTGTGTGTGTGTGTGTGTGTGTGTGATTGCGTGCGTGTGTATTTGTGTGTGTGTAATATATATAATGTATGTCATACAGCGTATTGTAACAATGCTTCAGTCTCCTCATATATAAGTGGTTTTATCCATTCAATTAGTGTTTCTTTGCACTCATAATATTTTTTTGTGTGTATGTATATCTTTTTATTTATACTGTTATAAAGTTGAGCTGATCTTTTGTTATATTGCATACATCCAAATTTGGTCTTTGTTGAGGGTATATCCGCTATATCATACTTCCTTCTTTTCGACCTTAAACCCACATTAAAAGGCAAAGACTTATGCTTCTTTAACACCGTTTGAATGATATACAACTTTCTGACAGAGAGTACATCACTAATCTGATAAAGGCTCACCGTAGGAAATCTAAGTTTTTTTAAATGCATTATCTTAAGGAGTGCCCGTTGTGCACGTTCAAGTTGTATAAATTTTGTTTTTGCTGCACCTCCCCAGATCGGAATACAGTATACGAGCACAGATTGTACGAGTGCAAGGTATATCTGTGTAAGTAGATTTTTAGAAGGGCTTTTGTTATGTTCCTTGATCATTGGTGCTACATGTCTAAGAGTCTTGAACAACCAGCTGAGCTTCCTAATTCTGGTGGCAACTTGCTCTACGTGAGGGTACCAGGATAGTCTGTTATCTACAACTACACCCAAATATTTAACTTCGGCTACTTTACGAATATTCTGGCAGCTACAATTGTTGACGTTTTCAGCCTTACATGTATGTATAACGATACTAAAATCATCAGGTGGTTCATTACGCTTGGAGATACTGAAACATATAAAGTTCGTTTTGGATGTATTTAACGTTAAAAAGTTGGATTTTAACCATTCAGCAACTTGAGTCATACCTGCTTCAGCATAATTCTTGACATCGTGCCAAGAGCTTCCATAGAAGGCAACCGCCGTATCATCGGCGTAAGAAAAAACATTAGCATTCGGTACTTTCATATTACAGAGATCATTGATATATATTAAAAAAAGCGTTGGACCTAACACGCTTCCCTGGGGAACGCCGTATAATACAGCCGCGTCGTCACTTATATGCTGGCCAACTTTCACCCTTTGCTTCCTGTTTGAAAGATAGTCCTTTAAGAGGTCAAGAGCTGTTTCCCTAACGCCAATTTTTTCAAGTTTGCTTACAAGGATAGAGGTAGAGACGGTATCAAAAGCCTTTTTGAGGTCTAAAAAGACAGTGAGGCACTTGTCACTATTGTCGAGATGTTTGGTTATTAAAGAGGATAGAGCACTAACAGCATCCTCGGTAGATATGCTTCTTCTGAAACCGTATTGTGAGTCGGACAATATATTAAATTTATTCAAATAATTTAGCAGTCTAGTATTTATTAATTTTTCAATAATTTTTGATAAAGAAGTTAAAACTGAGATTGGTCTATAATTACTGATATCGTCTCTATCTCCACCCTTGTACACTGGCGTGACGATGGCTTCTTTTAAAGCGGCCGGAAAGATACCTTTTGAAAAGCAAAGGTTTGCAAGGTGTGTTATGATAGGGACCACTACGATGCTGGAGTATTTTAAAAATTTTGTGGATATGTTATCCCAGCCAGAAGCGCTGTTGGATTTTAGATTTATTAAAGTTCTATATACCTCATCACAGTCCGTTTCGAGAAGAACAAAAGAATTAACTTGTGTGGGTGCATTACTAGGCAAAGTTCGGTAATTCATAACTGAAGGTTGAATTTGTTGAGCTAGCTCATAGCCTATATTAGCAAAATAATTATGAATGTAATTTACTGATTCAGAGGGTGATGATTTTAAATTTAATAATTCCATATTTTGATTATTCGATTTATTAGTGTATGTTATAGATTTGATGTTTTTCCAGAGTAACTTAGAATTTTTTATGGAGTTTGAAAGCAATTCTTTTTCATATTTCCTTTTTAACTTTTTTAACAAATTGTTACAAAAATTTCTATATCGTGTGTAAGTTATTTTTAGAATTTTATTATCGGGGTCATGGCGAAACTTTCTTTGGAGTTTATTGCGATTCTGTATGCATCGCAATATTCCTTTAGTGACCCATGGTTTGATGATGCGTTTGCTGCTTGGAATGCTTATTGTGGTAGTGTTACAGTTAATAGTATCGATAAGAGACTGTAACAAGAGTTGACATAAATAATCCGGGTCACTACAAAAGAGCAAATCGCTTAATTTCTTTTCTTGTAAATGTATTAGAGCCTGTTCGTAATTGAGTGAAGTAGTAGACTTGGGTATAGCTTGTGTATATTTTTGCTTAGACAATATTAAAAGCGTTGTGAAATGGTCTGTGATGGTTGAGTGTAGAATAGCAATGGTGGCAGCAAGCTTCTTCTTATTTATTTTCAGCATGAAGTGATCTAGGCAGGTTTTGTCTCTGGTCGGTAGCACATGCCCAGGCAGGATACCATGTAGTGACAACATATTGAGGTAGTTTGTTCTATTTTTTTGTTCGTGTGAATTCTCAGTTGGCTTCGTTATAATATTAATATTTATGTCACCCGCGATAATAATACTTTTGTGTGAGTTAATAGTATCTAGATGAGTACTGAGTGAGCTAATGAAACTGTCAGTGTTAGTGTTCGATGGAGAGCGATAGACACATAAGATGATGTTATTTAATACGTCCAACTGAAGGCAAGAAGCTTGTGATAGTGCTATTTCTTTAACTCGGAGTTTTAATGTGTTTTTTACATAAACTACGACTCCATCATTTTGGTTCAGTTGCCGTGTAGTCATATACGATTGGTAGTTATTTAAATGCGGAATAGGTTTATTTGCGCTCAACCTACACTCTGTTAAAATAATGACATCCATGTCAAATGCAATTGTTGATAACGTCAATAAGAAATCGTCAAAATTGCAATATATGCTTCTTATGTTTTGAGATAAAATGGTTAGGTCATTTTTGTTTACATGAATGTTTTTATTGAGCTCACTACAGTCACATTCAATAGCTCGTGCAATCTCAATTTTGTCTATCTCAGTAACAGTTTGCAATGAATCACTCATGTTGTGGGCATGCTAGAGTTCAAAGTCATTTCAGACTGCAAGTGTTCAATGTAGTTAGCCATGTTATATAATATAGAAGTATAAGCTGTATCGTATATTATTAAGCTGTATATACATTCAGAGAAAACTAGCCCTCGTATGCTTTTTATGTATATAGTATGCCATGCAGTATATAAAGTATATGTGTGTATGTGATTTGTGTATGAAGTGTGAGGTAGAGTCAAACTTGAAAGTATGTCGTATGAGATAATTTCGTATGTATATGTATGTATATGGGAATTGTATGTGTGAAAGTGTAATATAAAGATATCAGACAATAATGCATAAATACAATTTATAACTAAAAAGACCTCTATAGCAACTAGCGTGGAGACAATATAAAAAGACAGACATTCTGTATAAAATGAACAATGAAACATAATTACGATACAGGATAATACTAGTGCGCTTACATTATGTAGTTGATGAATATAGTAGCAGTAATAACAGCATCTTACAAATAGTCATTTAGCCAGTGTTAGTTTATGAACTTGCTCTTCGCTTCTTATAATGATTGTTGGTGCTAGATCATCTTTCCTTAGATACACGTTGCCATATGACGTCCAACAATATTTGTACAATCCAGATTTAACTAAATCACGCGCAAGAAAGTGCAAACGGGAACCCTTGGCAGTAATATGCTCGGATAGGAATATAGGGTTATCTTCTTGCGTTTTAAAGCCAAGATGCTTGCAACACAGTTTAGTTTTATGTTTTATGTTAAAAGCCTTTGCTGATTTCATTATTTCAGTTTTTAAAAGAGTTGAGCCTGTTTCCACAACTATAGGGGACTTTTGCTGTTCCAAATTCTTACCGCGCACTCTATAAATGTCCTTAATGTCATATTTGGTAATATTGCAGCCAATGGTTTGCGATAAGACTAAAGTCATTTCTATAAGATCTTCTTTTGTTTCATTGTTTTTCTTTGGCACATTCTTTATAACAAAATTAGTTTTTCTACATCCAATCTGCATCTCTTCTATTTTATTCTCCAATGTAACTATATATTTTTTATCTTCCTTGGCTTGGTTCTCCAGCTGGATAATTTTTTGTTTATATTCCTCATTGTGTGTTTACTACCGAACTATACTAGTACCCGGATATTGCAAGAGTTATGGGCAGAATATGACCAGCTCTGTTCGTAGGCATTGGTTGTCAGTGGATACCATCTGTGTATTGCACTTTGAAACGATTCTTCGTTCGTGCCAAATAGGTTTTGGATAAGAACTATCTTAGTTTTCAAGTGTATTGTTTGGGAGTACGTATACTCGTGTAGGTTATGTTTCGAACGCTTTCGGCTATGTTACTCACATTAGTGGTCCAGTGGTTTGGTTATAGTATTATTTTATTTTTATATAGTATATTTTTGGAGAGTTGGAAGAAGTGCCAGAAAACTTGTTATGGGTATGTCTCATATTAGAAGACTTAAACTGAAAACTTAAAACTGTGCAATTAAGCTGAAAACCAGTTAATCGTATAATTATTTTGCGCATACTAGTCTATTAAATACTGTTAAACTTTTGCAACCTGTTCAGTTCTAATTAATAATTATATCTATATCACTGCCTCTGTGGTCCAGTGGATAGCGTATGCGACTACGGATCGGAGGTCTCGGGTTCGATTCCCGGGTCAGGCAGAAGTGTTACTGGGTTTTTCCGAATTCTCAGTAGCAGCACGGAGTCTGGTGATGTGCCTGGTAACGGCAATAGGCTCGCCCCCTATTACGTGGGACCTACAAATTCATGGCGAAATGTCGTGTGTGTAATATTACACCTCTGCCTACCCCTTCGGGGATACAGGCGTGAGCCTATAAAGAAATATTTATATCACTTAATTAATCCTACTAATATTATAAATGTGAAAGTTTGTGAAGATGTATGTATGGATGTTTGTTACTCTTTCACGCAAAAACTACTGAACGGATTTGGATGAAACTTTACAGTAATATAGTTTATACATCAGAATAACACATAGGCTACAATTTAAAACATTTTTGGATAATGTTGCCATAATATAAGGAAAAGTATCAACTAAGTCGGCAAAAATCCTGAGCTCTGAAAGCTATTAATTGGAATTTTACCCCCTTCCTGATGACAGATTGATCAGATTTTTGGTATACACTCATATTGTCATCAAGATTTAAAAGAATTTAAATGATTGTAAATTCAAGATGGCCGCCGATACAAAATGGCAGATTACATATTACTTCACAACAACCTCAATATGGGTTTCAAATGAAAGGGCTTGATTCGTAGAATAGAGCTCACTATGAAAAATCCAAGATGGCCGCCGCCACAAAATGGCGGATTACTTATTTTCCACAAATACTTCAATATGGGTATCAAATGAAAGGACTTGATTCGTAGAATAGAGCTCACTATGAAAAATTCAAGATGGCCGCCGCGACAAAATGGTGGATTTCTTATTTTCCTCAAACAGTTCAATATGGGTGTCAAATGAAAGGGCTTGATTCGTAGAATAGAGCTCACTATGAAAAATCCAAGATGGCTGTCGCCGCAAAATGGCGGATTACATATTTTCCACAAATACCTCAATATGGGTATCGAATGAAAGGACTTGATTCGTAGAATAGAGCTCACTATGAAAAATTCAAGATGGCCGCCGCGACAAAATGGTGGATTTTTTATTTTCCTCAAACAGTTCAATATGGGTATCAAATGAAAAGGCTTGATTCGTAGTATATAGCTCACTATGAAAAATCCAAGATGGCTGTCGCTGCAAAATGGCGGATTACATATTTTCCACAAATACCTCAATATGGGTATCGAATGAAAGGACTTGATTCGTAGAATAGAGCTCACTATGAAAAATTCAAGATGGCCGCCGCGACAAAATGGTGGATTTTTTATTTTCCTCAAACAGTTCAATATGGGTATCAAATGAAAAGGCTTGATTCGTAGTATATAGCTCACTATGAAAAATCCAAGATGGCTGTCGCTGCAAAATGGCGGATTACATATTTTCCACAAATACCTCAATATGGGTATCAAATGAAAGGGTTCGATTGGTAGAATAGAGCTCACTATGAATAATTCAAGATGGCCGCCACAACAAAATGGCGAATTACCTATATTCCACAAATACCTCAATATGGGTACCGAACGACAGGGTTTGATTGCTAGCAAAGGGATCACTATGAAAAGATAATGAGAAGTATCAACTAACAACAAAAGCAAAAAACTTGAAAATAAAATTAACTAAAAAAAATCGTTTTGGGCGTAGCATATCCAGAGTAAACATTATGATAGAAATTTCGCTTGCCCAACTACTTTATATTTGTCTGATCAATACCCCACATTGATGAGAACATTAGTGCGAGCTGGTAGCTAGGACTTACCGAATAAATTTTAAGCTTTTAGTACATAACCTCTAACTACATATTTTTTATTGTAATAAAACAGTTTAACATAAAAAAAAATGTTTTTTACAATGCCCATTGTAGAGTAGTTATCAAATTGATAGATTTATTGCCTTCAGTATTTAATGTAGATGAACTTTGTCTTTTACAGTAAGTAGTAAGTTATTTGGACCTGTTTATATGTATGCTACACGGCTAATGTGCAGATCCGTCTGAGATGAAATTTGATATGGATAGTCTGAAGCCTGGGGAAGTACAAAGGCAACTCTTTATTTCACTTTCATGCGGGCGAAGCCGCGGGCGAAAGCTAGTAAAGAATAAAGGCGAAATAATTTATAAATGGCCCGGTATTTTGTTTGAAAGTCATGAGCGTCGAAGTCGTCATCGAGAACTCAAAATAAAGCCAATGTAGATGATTTAGCAGTGGCAATGTGTAAGACTATGTGGGTAGTCTAAGAAAAGTCCCAAAGAGCTTATGAACGCCTTCGTTAAAATCTGCTTGAAAACGAATTACCCTCACAAGCTATATAATAATAATAATAATATTCTACCACATTCACACAACACCATCTAGTCCCAAACTAAGCAGAAGCTTGTACTATGGGTACTAGATAATGGATAAACATGCATATATATACTTTTTTTTGTAAATAAATACATATTATACATAGAAACACCCAGACCAAGACAAACATCCATGTTCATGCACACAAGTGTTTGACTTGAGCGGGAATCGAACCCGTGACCTTCGGCGTAGCAGTCGCTTACACTTCCGCGGTGCCAACCGGTCGTCAAATTATCATTAGAGATTCTTTTATAAAAAAAAACAATCTCTGTTCACCGTTCTTACTATTGTATCACCTAATTATATTACTCAACCATACTTCGAGACAAATGCCGAACTCCCGTCTATATCTCAATTCGAACAATAAAACAAACACGTGTGTTCTGTAAAATTATGTGGTACTTGTATTTGTCCCCAATACGTGGTGGTTTATTCATTAGCCCAGGTTGGAGCCGCGCCCGTTCCCAATAAACTGCTGATAAAACTCCACCACCACCGGACACACTTTGTTCTGAACTGGTATTGGGTGGTGCAAGTCATGAGCTGAGCATGTGTATTTATTGTTCCTTAAATATATAAAATGGTTCTTCAGGATGACCTTCCAATGCACTGTTAAAACTGCTGGATATAAAGGCCTCTCCGATGGCACGCCACTGAGCCTGATTTTCGAGTCTAAATCAATTAATATAAAAGAAAAATTCATATGAGAGCGTAGCGTTTTTCTGACCTTATTAAGTTAGCTAGTAAGCTAATGGCACCTTCATAAACGCATGTGCGAAAAATGAACCGAATGTGTCCGATGAACGTATGCGCAACGCATACGCTTCCACGCGTCACCGGCATTTCATAAATGCTACGCTAGCGCGGCTTAGACGTCACACAACACAATTCGTAGCGCACTCATGTCCCCTGCAGAGAAACTGCGCATACGCTCATCAGACGCCTACACTAAACAAACGCTAGTGTGAAGGAGCTCTAAGTAGTTAGCATGCCAAATAGTCCACACATTCAGTGGTCAAACCGCAGGCTGCCGTAATGTAATAATAATAATCTTAAAAAAATATCTTTATGCATTTTTAGTCTTTTAAAACATAAAACCATGAGATAACATTAAAGCGAGAAGCTTATTAAAAAGCCTTAGTATGGTTTAATAGAAATTGTTGAACTTTAGTCAGGTTTCAAGAAGTCATAATATTGAACAATGATACTTCCATTACTAATTTATATGTGTCTTTTTTAATGTAATTTTGTATCCCACAACTAAATTAAAATAAAACAAAAGAGAAAATGTATATACCCGCTGTAATCTTAAAACTTGCGGCGTCATAACAAACTTATTGCTTTTCCCGATGTGAAAACTTCAGATTTAGGTACTTCTTTTTATTTTGTGGCGAACTTGGTTTACCGACTTTAATGAGCCTGATGAATCGTTTATACTTAGTAATACTAAGTAAAAGTACTCAACGAAATCAATACCGAGTTTCCAAGGAAACCGCTCAAGTTTACTGTAGCCTTCATTTGGAGATGGAATGGCTGAATGTTCAAAAGATTTGTGTGGAAATACAATTATTGCGGCGTGTCTAGTACCATTACGTAGACGGGGTTAAGAGTGCAACGGCGTCGTTTTGAACTATTCCGTGTATTGCGACCTCTATCCTCTTATTGGAACCCTTTTTGTAAAATCTATGAGTTTTGTTTCGATTGTGAAACTAAATTCTTTCTGTTCATTGTATTTACTTTCTTACTTTACTCCTCCTCGCTACTATTGTTGTACCCTTTTCGTAAAATATTATTCGATTAAATAATTTTCCCGTTTTAGTTTTAAACCGACACAGCCAATACTCAGTAATATAACAATCTTAAATTTGCTTGATAACGAAAATAAAAGAAATACATTACATCAATAAACTACAAAATAAATTGTACATGGATGGCGGATAGCTTAAGCAGCCGTTTTCCATGTAATAAAGACCTTCAAGGAACTTGAGATAGAAAGCTAGCTTTTCACAAGTGTTTATATATATGAAAATACATCATAATCTTAAAAAAAGTAAACAAAAATCCCAGCAAGACGGTCCATCGTACTCTTAAAAGTTGAGTACACAGCGTAAGTTTTATTCGTCGCACGTAACAAACATTTACAAAGTCGTACCATTTGTCAAGTTTAATGTAAGGCATTTAAATGATGTATCGTCTTACAACGACCAGATGATGGGACGCTGCGTTACGCTCAGATCACTTTACTAGGACTTACATTTAAATTTATGGTCACACTTTAGGTTTTTTTTGCAACAGGGGTGTCATAAAAACATATACTTATTTGATGTTGTAGCTGTGAGCTGAATGGATGCTTGAAGAAAAGCCGGAGAAGTAGTCTTTAATATAGAAATAGTTTTAGATATCAGTCATGATGTAGAACAAACTTAAGCGCCCTGGGGTTAAAATTCGATAATTAATTCATTCAATGTCCTGACTGTGAGTAGCAAACAGGTTTTTTTATGTTCTTTCTTGTTTCTTCCTCGTGTGAGGGCCAATTCTGGTGTGGGAGTTCTAGTTGATCAACAACCGCCAGTACGGCTTTTGCCGCGGCAGGTCAACTTGTGATCTTTTAGTCTACCTGACACATAGATGGGCGAAGGCAATTGAGAACAAGGAGGAGGCCGTAGCGGTCAGTTATGACATGACGAAAGCCTTTGAAAGGGTCTGACACAAGGCGCTTTTTTCGAAACTTTCTTCCTATGGGCTGCCTGAGAATTTATGCAAATGGGTATTCAGCTTTTTATTGGAGCGTAGCATTAAAGTCGTAGTTGACGGTTCTTGCTCTGACCTTAGGCCTGTGAATGCTGGTGTCCCTCAGGGCTGTGTACTATCGCCAACACACTTTCTTCTGCATATCAATGATATGATAAAAACCAGTGACATATATACATTGCTATGCAGATGACAGCACCGTAGACGCTCTGTACCCCGGTAGTATTAAAATCTCTCAGGTACAAGTAATTGAGTGTCGGAACAAACTTGTGTCTGTCGGGAACCACACTCGATCTGGTCTTCGATTGGAGTCATTGTATTGTGGTCATTTTTAACCCCAAAAAGACACAGATTTGCGCGATTACCCCAAAAAAGGCCCCCTTTGTCGAATCTGACCTGCGTAGAGATGTTGCGTCTCTCTGCGTTCTCTATCGTATGTATCATGGGGAGTGTTCTGAGGAGTTGTTTGGGCTGATACCCGCTGCAGAATTTCACCAACCGTACAACTCGCCACAAATTAAAATTACACCCTTACCACCTTGATGAGTGGCATTCTTCTACTGTACGATTCACACGCCATTTCCTGCCCCGTACGGCCAAACTGTGGAACCAGCTACCTGCAGCGGTATTTCCAAACAAGTTCGACATTGGAATCTTCAAGAAGCGAGCATATTCCTTTTTAAAATGTAGGCAACGCACTTATGATCCTTCGGGCATTGCAGGTATCTATGGGCGGCGGTGATTACTTACCATCAGGTGACCCGCTTGTTCGTTTGTCTTCCTATAGTATAAAAAAAAGAAATAGTTTTGAGACAAGACTCATTAGTTTAGTATATTTCTATTTCTTGTAGAATGTATTACTGCACGTTGTATGGAGTAGTGGCTTAAGAGGCTGCTTCGCCATATTGCGTAACTACATCTAGAGTTGTGGGCTTGATCACATGAAGCAACACGTCGAGTGATTCACACATGATAGCGATTGAGTGTTATGTTCTGTTGCCACATTAATATTTCTTGACTACGTTAAGTCCCGCAGTCGAAATAAATCCTGTTACGCGCGCGACTTTACAAACAAAAACCAACGGACACATTGACTCGAAAAAACACTTAAAGGATAACACAAAGTATTGTCTCTTGCACATTACTAACGTAGAAGCAACATCTCTGATTATGAAATACCCCACGATACAAGCCTTATTCGTAGTGCGGGAGACGTAACAAATAAGATAGCATTAAAATAATATGGCTTTAATAAAGATAACAGTTGCCAAGAGAGTTATTATCATTGACATCCGAGAGCTCCGTAATAGTTTAATATACGAGTGTGGCTCCTCGCCAATATATTGAAATGATACATGGCAGATTCCCTTGCTTAGCAACGCAATGAAGTTTAGGAATGAAGGCGTAAATATCTTCTTAGTTATAGTACACGGTTTTCTGCCGATATGGCATATGACACCGTCTTCGTGGTGTTCTCATCACGAGACTACAATGAGTCTGGTTTGAGTAGATGCCGTTGACGCTTGTTACTCTTTCATCCATATCTCCTGAGTGGATTGTGTTGCAAAATTGCAGTGGGTATACCAAAATAGCACAAAGGCTACTCTTCGTTGCGATAACTAACAACCATGCATATGGAGCTGCGGGTAGAAACTAGTTTCTTGACGAATGCCAAGTCGTTATTGTCGAACATAACGAGAGCAAATTAACCAGAAGAGAACCAGTACCGTAGGCGCCATCTAATCCTCGCCAAGCCCTTTGGGAAGGCATGAATCTGACATGCATGTTAAAGAATTCTTCATTAAATTATTTTAAATAAAACAAACACCACCTATTGTATCGCAGCAAGAGAGAAGCGACGTCCCGGAAAATGTTGTTTGCGGTCGAATATGCGCAGTTTTTGTGCCTTTTTGCTTCTCGCTTCGAAGCAGAGAGCTTCGGATGGCTTGGAGTGATGCCATGTACGATAAAAATCTCCATTTCAGTTTTATATAGTCCGCCGTGTACGAGCAGGACAGGATGGGATTAGTTTTAGCGGGATTTATCGCCCGGTAAACGAATGGACCCCATTTACCATTTACAGGGCGTTTTCTGTTACCTCAGATATATTAAAATATAAATCTAACACTACTGATGCATATGTCTATAAATTGATAATTTATTTATTGTTTACAAACTGTATTTCTACCTTAAGTAGGTAAAATTGTATCAGATGATAATGGTGAAAGATTCCAAATGAAAACCTTGTGAATATCATCTACTAGTTGTGCTTCATATTCGTGGCACAAAGCTTACAACAGACAACAGCAAAAAGTATTTTCAACCAATTGAACATCAACTGCCAAACTCCAAAGGTGTATTATATTAGTAGGCATAGTAGAACACCTAAATATATGTTCGCCTTTCACTCAACTTCTAAAAAAACCGATCCGTACATTATCTGTGGTTATTTTGAACAACAATCAACATTCAAAGTTCAAAGGGCGATCGTGATTATTTTGTTCAAAGCTACAATTCCTTCTTACTGCTCGTAATCTCTTGTAGCTATTTGTGCTTTACATTTAAAGAGCCGAGTTAACATTTACCCCATAAATATTCAATGAGGATTTTTCATTAAGATTTTTTTTGTATCATTACTCATTAGCCAGGTTTATTATTTAGAGAGGGCGACCTCCGGCCCTCCGGGGGAACCAGATAAGTTCCCTCATAAAATTCAAATTTAACGCTAATACTTTCTTATTTGGGTTTTTCTCCTCGTAAATATTTGGTTGTAGGTACATAATTTAGGACCTCTTCACGATTTGATTTTAATAATTATGTACAAAAGCGTCTCCTTGAAATGTATTTTTATTCTTACAGAATAAATAAAGTCAACAAACCGGCAACATTAGAAAATTAATACTACTGCGAACGAAAAAGATTGTTAACATTCGGTGTTTTAATTAAAATTCATACTTGAGTATCTACATTGAGACTGCCTAATTGAACTTTCACATTTAGCTCTGTGTTTACTTATCATATTACTACCACAATCTACAATGTCAAATGGTCACTGGCAGAATCATTTTTATATAGGTGCACACTTCATTTGGAGAGGAGAGAGGTGACAAGTCGAACTTTCATAGGTCGGGGTAAGACTCCGAGGCATTAACGATCACGACCGCACACCTCCCGTCTGACTCTCAGCCAAAACAATCATATCCACACAGCCAGATGTATATCTTTAGTTGTATATTGTCTTAAGACTGCCTCCGTGGTCAAGTGGATAGCGTATGCGACTGCTGATCGGAGGTCCCGGGTTCGATTCCCGGGTCGGGAAAAAGTGTTACTGGATTTTTCTGAATTCTCAGTAGCAGCTCGGAGTCTGGTGATGTGCCCGGTAACGGCAATTGGCTCGCCCCCTATTACATTGGGACCTTAAACATAACTGGCGAAACGTGGGTGTGTAATACACCTCTGCCTACCCCTTCGGGGATAAAAGGCGTGAAGTTATGTTATGTTATATCGTCTTTCGGGATATATGTATATCAACTACCTTTGTTTCGAGAATCCGATATTTCGGCACTGTTGCAAGCGCCATGATACGTCCACAATTTAAATTCATATTACATTTATTTATAGTCTCACGCCTGTATCCCCGAAGGGGTAGGCAGAGGTGTAAACATTACACCCACATTTCGCCATGAATTTTTAGGTCCCACGTAATAGGGGGCGAGCCTATTGCCGTTACCATATTATAATTCATATAGACATATCTATTAAGATGATGGTTAATTACGTACTTAGACATACCTTGTTCAACGTCTTTACATCATTCTAAAGTTTCTTGAAAACATTTATTGTATCTAGAACGATGCAAGGCTTAAATTGCAAAGTGATCTTGTCAGTTTTCACAGAGACAATGAAAAAATAATAAGCTGGGTACTTAAATGGCACTATAAAGTTCACTGTGCAATGAAGAGTATTATATTATTCTGTAAGAAAACGGTTGTACTTAGGAGGTACATCAATCAAGTTACCTTGGTTAATCCTTTCGTTTTATATTTCTTCTTTCAGGCTTGTTAAGTTAAAACAACGGACTTCAATAATAGCTAAAGTCCTTTATCTCGTCCTTGAGAATTCCAACATATTACAGTTTCTTCATACATTACTCCTAAAGGACTGCTTTTGAAGTGAATTTTGAAGACATGTGAAAAGAAACCTATGTGTTCGATTTGATTATGTTATCAAACAGCAAATAACTCCTATATCTTTAAAATACTAGAAATTAAAAGAATTATATGTCTTGCTCTCCCAGTAACTCGACAATCTGAAGACTTATGACAACTGCTCTTATACATTTTTATTGGCCAACTCTTGCAAGATATGTTTTTTCGGCGAATACAATGAATATATTTTATGCTGGAAAGCTGGAGGTAAAGCTGTTATGTGGGTTTTTACGATTCCTTATTGCATTTACTATCCTATTCTGACAGGTGAAAAAAAATGTGCAGAGCAGTTTAAACTTTCATTCTCGTCATTAACATTAATATAAATTGTCTTTCAGGATATATACCAGGATACTTGATGTACCTTCATGCAGAAATAAATATGTATTTAACTACATATAAAAGCTATACACATATACGTATATAGCTACATATAAAAGAGTCATAATCATTCATTTATTTACCTAGGTCAAAATGTGACGCTTAAGATCGTCAAATTGTGTAATACCTATGAAGCTGTACATAACTAGTCTATTTATGTAGTAGCATGACAATTTTTGGTGAATAATATGAGGACATTCATTATTCAATATAGCATTTTTCTGAATTTTGGAAGACCTTCATTTTTATCGGCAGTGTTTTTGGTCAAATATTCTTTAATCTCATCTTAACTTCCTAATAAATCAAAAATACTTCATACAGATAATTTTCTCCGTTCGTGCCATTGAAGCTCGCTTTTCTCTTAACTATATAAAACAAATGTGGCTGCTGTGCGTCTTGAGAGCCGCCGAGTGCCACTCTTGCATAATCCAGGGCACTCTAACAAATGGATGTCACTTCAAACGAAGGAAGTAATAAAGGAAGCAAATGAACGCACACGTTATTTATTTTATTGTGAAATTTAAGAGGAAAGTTTATTTATATATTTACTGTAACTAAAATAATATGTTTTTTGTAGTGTAATCAGTGCCTGCTAGGCCGTGTCCTCGATTGGAGTGGTGAGCGGGGCGGAAGCGACAGCGGGAAAATCCCTAACAAAACTTTATAGTTACGTAAGTACATGTGAGTAACTATGTGTGATCAGTTTTTACTTCAAAAACTGAATCGATGATGATAAACTTACGCACCGAAGTAGATATGACCTGTGACAAAGGAATTTTGCTGCAAAAAAGAATCTCGAATGGGTTTAAATAGGAAGGAAAAGTTCTTTTGAGATTTTTTTTTGTTATGGTTTTAAACATAGCTTTATAGGTCTTCATCAAAAATATTTTGTTTGAATGACTACGTACGTTTTGTAAATTATGGCCCTCAGTTCTTGACACACTAACTTTTACAAGTTTGTTGGGATTCAAGAATATTTTAACTTAAGCCAGCCTGCTAGTTCGTTTCGGATTAATCACCGTGTTCATGAGATGATAACAGTTATTGGCTCTTTACATACACACAATATTACTTACTATACGTACAAAAGTATCAAAACGATTTTAGTTTAGAAAATAAGATAACTTAATTAGAGCCAGTAAACGAAATAAAATTAATTAATTCAAAGAGTACCTAGCTCCGTTAATTTAAGCAGATGTACCTCTAGGTAACGCGTAACAAAATTTCAGCAAAATTCATTTAGCATTTGAAGCGTACCCTAAATGCCTATATTCATAACATTAGTGGAATGCTTACTTGTAATTGTATCATTAGCATGTCTTGAAAAGTCAGCGTATAAATAGATACATAATCAGGTGGATTGGAAGACTGAATTAAGTTTTAGTATACGTCTGGGCTAATGCTGACTTGAAAGTTGTAAATATTGCTCCATTAAATTTTGTTGTAGTTTTTAAGACCATGTCTGTAACAAATTAAAATGCTGTTTATTTTGATAAAAAATTTGTTTTAGTTATTTTTTTACGTAGCTTGTGGTTCTTACACTAAAACGATATACCTACGTAAAAAAACACTCGCTAGAACAACCTTTTTCGTTTGAGCATTTGCCTAATTCTATTTGTATTACAGTTCTTACTCATTTTTAATACCTTAATTCAACGTAGTTTTGACGGAAATTATCGATCAAAAAAGTCGACTACGATAAAATTTCTGAATATTTTCCTTGTGAAAATATGCAACGCCAGTTATAATTATTTGCTTTGGAGTGTAAAAACCTAATCATTTGCATTTTGACATCTATACAAAGATTTGAACAAGTAAGTATACTACTTACTTGATTAAATCTTTATACAATTGTTCAATTTTAACAATATCTGTTCGACATCATTCTAGCCGACTTCCCCTTAACATACTTATTGGCTTAACAAAGTTGAAGCACAACGTACCTAAGTAAGTTAATATATTATAATGTGATATTAAAGCGAAATGCGATTACCATGGCTGTTCCTCTCAATCGCCTAATTAGCCTATTAATTGAGTAGGCGACGGGTATTAGGCGGTAACTGACTCAGCGTAATAAGATCCATTTTGTAGAGTGCTTCGGATTACGATGAGGCGACGAGAGTACGTTCTTTGGCAGTGACGTTGAACGTACCTACCTACCCTTAACCTCAATGAGGTTGCAGTAACGTAAAGTACCCTAGACCTCAATGTACTATCATCTAATGCATGTTAAAAGCTCATATTCAAATAGTGGTTACCAGGTAAAATGATCCTTAGGTGTAAAGTAACTATTAAATTGAATTGACATACTTTTGTGGCCTTGCGGAGGTGAGTAGATAATTATGCAGTACTCCTCTTTTATAGCTATCTGTTTAGATGTTAAGTCATGTAAACTGCAAATCCACGTTTTTTTTTTTTACTTTTTTTTGCGGAAAATACGAACTTATGCCTGATGTCAAGAAATGCTCATCAATGTCTTGGTGCTTCCATTTTTTATTTATTTTACAGACTCACGCCTGTATCCCCGAAGGGGTAGGCAGAGATGTTATATTACACCCACATTTTGCTTTGAATTGTTAGGTCGCACGTAATAGGCTGCGAGCCTATTGCCGTACTGGGCACATTACCAGAGACCGTGCTGCTACTGAGAATTTCCTAACGGAATAACCCAATAACACTTTGCCCGACCCGGGAATCGAACCCGCGAGGCCTCCCAATCCCACGCGCACATTTATGCCGCGAGAACAACAAGGCAGTCGCTTGGTGTATCCTAAATAGTTTCCTGAATTTTGTCTACTTTTAGTTATTTCTTTTTTATTTCATTATTTCCGCGAAGGCTGCGTTTATTTGGGTATTAGGTTGCTTTATTATTCACTACACGAACAGAAGTATTCGCCTCCCTTCTGGAAAACAGTAGGACGCTTAGCCGTTAATTACACATACCCATACACATAATTATGGAGAAAATACCTTTTATAAAAAAACCTGCTAAATATAGCCTCATACGTACAGTCACGAGCATAAATATAATACTATGGGCAGATTAGCAAAACTATCTGTCCCAAGAATGAGTTCAATAATATCTGTCTGCAAGTACGCAGCAAAAATATCTGATATTATCAGTTATTTGTTGCCTCATCAAATTTCGTCGAGAAGGAAGAGAAATTATAGCATTACAATGATATAATAGTAATGTCACAGAGATTTAGTCAAAAACGTGATATTAAAATTTCACTCGTGAAATTATAATTACACAAATTATAGTCAATAACGTCTGGTTCATATAGTTTCACGGAATCTTTTCAGTGATATTTTAATTTGGGTAGTATTTAAACGAGTGACTGTAAATGAAAGTTTTGAGTGACAAAAATAATTAATTTGAGTTATAGAACTATTAAGTGAGCGACTGACTGCGAGTGATGAGAAATCAATAGAACAGCAACTTACAAACATTAATTTGAGTTACTTAAAATACAAAATGCGAAGCTTCTTAATATCTGAGCGACTAAATATTTGTTTGAGTGCCAACGTTACGTCCTGCATTTTTTTCAAGATTTGGCAAATTATTTATTTATACTGAGCGGCATTTTATCTTAAGTGAATTGTTTCGTAATAGAAAAATCACATCGAAAAATACTAAATAAGACGCTTCAGTCTTTCAAGCCAAGTTGACGGAGCCAGCTGCTTCGCAGGGCTCCTATTTTTGGGTATAGGGTCTCAAGAAAACCTAACATAACATATTAATAAACCTAATAACGTCATTAAAATCTAGGCAAGAAGGTATTTACTAATAATCCAGATACAATATGTTTAAATTGTAAGATTACAATAAGATTCCGTATGCTTCTTTTCATTAAATGTCAAGGCGTGATACATTATAAAAGCATTCTACGTAATTGAGCACAGTTTATGTACGCTACTGCATAATTACTTTCATAAATAAATACTGTTTTAAATGGAGCTTCAAAATAAACTGCATCAATTTATTTTGTAAAGTTTGAAGCGTATTTTATTGTTCAGAATTTCGCGATATCGGACGCCGGTTTTTCACCAATTAATATACATGCATACGTTTATTTTATTTTTCAGATTTGCATCAATTATATTTCGACCGAATACACGATTTATTCTGATGGCTGGATACCGGTAGCACATGATGACATTTATAATCAAATACGCAGAGATAAAGCACACAGTTTTATTCAACACACACTAAAGCCAATCATTGATACTAACGATGCTATAAACTTATTGGAAAATAAACATACTATTGGAGAGCGAATTAATACTGAAAATAAAATTAATTACGGTTAGGAAAATGGCAGAACCGATATTTTTCAAAACCATGTATTTAAAAATAATATAAACGTAAGCATCGCTACAAATGGCACAGAATCAACAAGAAAAGCAAAGAAAATGGTAAATCTATCTTCAAAGAATGATATTGATGAATCTGAGATTACGAAAAGGGATGAAGTATTTTATAAAAATAACGACACTGAAATATTTGACAATATTGACAGATCAAATAGTTACAAAGTAACTGAGGATACGGCGTCGGATGACGCGGAACAAAACATTGGATATGATTACGCACCACCTACTACTACAGAAAAACATAACTTCAGTTCAACACTCATTGATATATTGTCTAAATACAATATCAAAGCTGACGACAAACTTCAAAACTATGACTTGTCACGTCAAGTTAAAACTGAAAATCGTTTAGCAAATATTCGTACAGTTTGGCATCCGTTTACATATAATAATCAAAATAATTTGTCTGTGGACCCTTTGCTCGCTGTTTTTCTATCAAACTATGGGTTCTATTTACCGAGTTTGTATGGGATCAAATCTAATTATAATAATTTGTACGGTTATCTGGCTTCAAACAATATCCATAATAATCGACCGTTTGGTTTGTATAAAATTTTCTCTGACACAGATTCATGGAATTAGGAGCAGTTTTTGTTATATTTTCGTCTCAAAATTTTATTCTATTATTGTTAAATTTATTTTATAGTTCGTTAATTTAATGTAAGGGTTGGGTTAATTATATTACGACACTAATATTATACGATAATGTTTATTAAGTACTTTTACGAGGCAAAGAGGACCGTTAGTTGAACTTATTCATTTAAGGTCTAATTTAATTTAGCAAATAAAATGCTGTCCTGCTGTATATAGTCATCATTGTGTAAGATTGCCGCGAAACACAATGTTTTACTTATTATCATATTTTTATTTCATAATTATGCTTACTGTTAAAAAGGACTTTAGTGCCTCACAATCATCATTTAAAAATTACATTGTGCTGACTTTATTTGTAAGTTTATGTCATTCTGTTTGAGTAAATTGGATTCAATATACATTGCATGCAGTTGTTTTATTACGAAAGGTGTCTTAAAATAATTATTAAAAAGTATTCTTGGTTTTTGTGTGTACCACATTTTATGTTAATAAATGTGTAAATATTAGTATTCAAGCGTTATGTCTGAACATTTATGGTAATAATATTTTTTATTTATACATATTTCTAATTGTTTTGCATTATTTACTCTCAAAGTGCGATGACAGTAAATATTAACACAAAGATATATACCATGGCTTATCCATTTTATACTATATCTACTTTGAAAAATGTATTTACGGCGTAATTACAGTATGCTACTCTATAATAAATACAATTAACCTAACTAAGGAGTCTCAAACCAGTCTTGGCTTAACAATAGTTAACTAACTAAACCTATAAGCGCCGAAACTTACCGTTAAAGAATAACAAAAATTGGCAAAAGGACGTTTAAAAAAAGAAATGGTGCAGTCGCATCAACTGCATTAGCATCTTCAGAGGAGATTGTATCTTGCTTCCTAATATTAAGGTTGTATTTGATTTGGAGGCTGTAGTGGGAGCAGGGACATTGCTTGGAGTGCTTCCAACGGCCGCAGCCGTGACACTTTCATAGCTAGGAGTGAAAAGTTGCTATTGTACTGTAGCCAGTTTGCGTCGCTCCCCAGACATTTTTTTGGACGCTTTTTACTCGTTAAACGTACCCGGATTTTGTTTCTGAAACTTTAAATCTTGTTAATTCTGGATTGTTTGTGAACTTAACACTGGTACATTAAAGTTTTGTTGTACTTTTTGCAGCTATTTCCTGAATTTTCGCGTACTGTGTGGCGATTTTATGGCCATATTTTTCAGTTATAGTGATTGCATTCAGAATACAGACGGGCTGTGTTTCATTATTATTAAACTACAGAATATTGTGTAGCAGAAAAATGCAATTATGTATGCGTTAATGCGGTTCCGTAAGGTTGCCCGCAAGTATTATCTTTTTTATACAGCTACGCATAATAAAGATTAAAGATGGTTCGGGTTTGCACCGTATTATAATAAGATGTATTATGTTTTTTTTAATTTAACATTATTATCCATACAAATATGTTTTAAAATAAATTGAGTAATCTTTGAAAATGTACGTTTTAAAGTGTATTTAACGCTGGAATTATAGCATGCATATTATTGTATCCAAATTATACGTCACCAAAATACACGTGTGTTCGAGCAACATTCGGGTGATTTATTTATTAGCACAATTCGACCATTCATCATCCTCCTAACGTTATCCCAGTCTCGACCTGGGGTCCGCTTTCTAGTCTAACCGGATTTGGCGGAATATTGGCTTTTCCACGGAGCGACTGCCTGTCTGACCTCCGCAACCCGAAGGGATAGCGATGTTCCATGGCGTAAGTACCTCTAAAATAAACTGACAATAGTCTATATTGTCAGTTTATTTTAGAGGTACTGACGCCCTATAACGACTATCAAAGATCTTCATGACAGCCGGGACCGACGGCTTAACGTGCTCTCCGAGGCACGAGACAAGCGATAATTAACAATTCAATATGCACATAACTCCGAAAAGTCATTGGTGCGCGCCGTAGATTCCAACCCGATACCCTCTGCATGGCAGTCCGTCGGTATCTCCACTATGCTATCGCTAGCCTAGCACAATTCGACCATTATTTTTGCAAAATCCTTATTATAAATAATTGATTGTTCTTAGGTCCCACGTAATAGGGTGAGCCTATTGCCATTCTCGGCACATTACCAGACTCCGTGCTGCTACTGAGAATTTCCTAACGGAAGAACGCAATAAAACTTTGCCCAACCCTGGAATCGAACCCAAGACCTCCCAATCCCACACGCACATTTATGCCGCGAGACCATTTAGAGACTATTTAGACCGCGAAAAATTCATGGCGAAATGTGGGTGTAATATTACACCTCTACCTACCCCTTCGGGGATACCGGCGTGAGTCTATATAATAATAATATGATTTTTCTTAGTCAACTAGTTTCACATTGAAATTCTTAAATATTTTGCTTGAAGCAGCACTTTTATAAAGGAAGGCTATTGGGATACATGGAGCTATGATAAGTATATCACCATTACAGGATTTAAACGTCAAGCTATATCGTAAAGGAGCTAAGCAGTAACCATTAAAGTGATTTAACGCAAGAGTAGACCAGTTATTTAATAAATTTGCCTGCCCAAGCAGTAGTCCTTGAATATTTACTAAATTCGATATTTTTAAAAATCTGGTTTGCGAAGATTCTTGATTCTTCGCACTTTTAAAGCAAGTTAAAATTGCTATGCGAATATATTTAACAGTAAATTCTCGTACAGAATAGAATTCCAGTTACGAGACAGGCACTTTGGATTTTCACTTTAAGCTGAATTTAGTAAAATCACTGTGTTTTACTTCGTTGTGGCATTCTCTCATAAAAAAGTTATGGACAGAAATAAAATTAGACTGTAAAAGTAGAAATAAATTATGTTTAAGATTGGTAGGTCAGAAATAAAGCGGGTATTCTTAACGAATAGAGGACTTTACCTAACATTAAATTTAAAGTATAGGAAGAAAGGAGTAGGGATGATCTACATTCGATCAAATAGCGTGCTGTGATATGTGCCAAAATCTAAAAGAAAAGTTGATGTTATAGAATATGAAAATAATAGATGCTTAGGTTACAATCAAATTAATGTGTAGCAGAAAACAATACAATTCACAGACAGTGAACATTGTTTCTTGCAAGTTTAACAGCGGGAGCCGGGAGGTCTCTCGTTCACAACACAGAAAAATAAAAAACACGTAGGTAAGGTATTTTGTCCTGAATTGGGTACCTATTGATAACAATTTTGTATGTTTATTAGATTTAGGATATGAATATGCGAGTCTGTTTCCAGCAGCTTTATGTTTGAGGTTTCCGTTCACTTTAATATACATAACTAGATATAAGACATATCTAAAGCAACTTTCCAGGCTTTTCCAGACGCTAAAAGATATTCCGAATACTCGGTAGCAGCCCGGAGTCTGGTGATGTGCCCGGTAAACGGCAATAGGCTCCTAAAAATTCATGGCGAAATGTGGGTGTAATATTTACACCTCTGCCTACCCCCACGAAGGGGGCGTGAGACTATAAAAAAAATAAAAGATATTCTGTGAATTAAATAAATACTGTAGTCAACCGGGACTATACATACCAGATCCGACAAGCGTTGAAACACAACCTATACGTGCTCCCAAACAATACACTCGAAAACTAAGATAGTTCTTATCCAAAAGCTATTTGGCACGAACGAAGAATCGTTTCAAAGTGCAATACGCAGATGGTATCCACTGACAACCAATGCCTCGAAACAGAGCTGGTCATATTCTGCCCATAACTCTTGCAATATCCGCGTACTAGTGTAGTTCGTTAGTAAACAGAGGTGCTGGAACGATTCCAAGACTGTAAAGTATTGACTAACAAGATTTGTGATAATATGTAATATGCAAAGTGGACTGTTTTGTATTGAGACTTCGATTGGAAGTTATGGATGATTTGAGATATCAGATGAATGATTGAAGAAGGTGTTACAGTCGTTTTGAGATTGGTGTTCAAGATTGATTTCTAAACATTTAACCTTGCGATGTTAACAATCCTTTCAAACGATTTTAGTGAACTCATAGCAGAGTATCTTTTCCAGGTTATAAAAAGTGCATTAGGTGTCACCTTGTCATAGTGCGAGATGTAAATTAAAATTGTACACTACGAATCGTAATACAAACCATATTTTTTAATAAAGAATAGATAGTATTGAAACGTATTACTTATCCCTTATAGAAAAGATAACCAATGAGAAAGGCATGTAGCTTTGATTGCCGGAATCATTTTGTATAACAAAGTTGATGTTGTATAAAACAGCAAAGTTTTCTTTAACCAAAATCAATTTGTATATATTGATAAGTTGTGTGTATTCAATATAGTATGATTTACGTAGGCGTCAGTAAGAACCTTCAAGTAAGTCTTCGAGGCGTGAAACATGTTTAACTGTGTGTGAGCCCTGATTGCGATCGAAGTGCTGATGAGCGCTTGTTCCGTTTTCCTTGTAACTCTGTTGCTCTTATGATGATGTACTTCTTACGATGTGAGATATGTAAATAGAGTTTTGGTATAAACCTTTTTAACTTCGTACATTAATATTTTCTTATACTGTCGTCACCCTGTGCCCCAATAGAGACAAGTGACATATTTACATGTATATTGTTAGCATACAAAGATATTGATGCTACGGCATTCTACGACGCCTAAACAGTGTAAATATTTTAATTGTTTTTGTGGTTTATGTGCATATTCTTATAGATTATGATACATCATCGCCCTAGCGTTATCCCGGTTGCATCCAAGACTAACACGCCTTGGAGCCTGAGGTCCGCTTACTGGTCAACCCAAATATGACAGAATATCAAATTTTCCACAGAGCGACTGCCGTCTGACCTCCGCAACCCAAGGGGAATAGACCAGTATCAGTTTATTTGAGGGTACTGACTCCCCGTTACGACTGTCAAAGATCTTCATGACAGCCGGGACCGACGGTTTAACGTGCTCTCCGAGGCACGGGGCAAGCGATAATTAACAGAACAATTTAATTTATAGATTATTATTATTAGTTGGTAGATTAAGTTTATTTGTATATTCTTTGTACTCATATACTAGTCTGTTGAAAACTTTATATTTATTTAACGGGTAAATATTATAACGCTTAATTATTGCGTCGACGTCTTTAAGAATGGTCACGAGAGATTTAAAACTCGTCATCTTCAATGGCCAATTTTCTCAATATTATAGTTGAGATGCGTGTAGAACTAATGCCTAAGTACCTTATAAAAGCATCCTTAAAAGTCTGCAAGGTTACAAATTACCGTTACAAGTTATAAAAAATCACAATCTCTGTTCACCGTTCTTACCATTTTTATCACCTAACTATATTACTCAACCATACTTCGAGCCAAATGCCAAACTCCCTGCTATATCTCAATTCGTACAATAAAACAAACACGTGTGTTCTGTAAAATGATGTGGTACTTGTATTTGTCCCCAATACGTGGTGGTTTATTCATTAGCCCAGGTTGGAGCAGCGCCCGTTCCCAATAAACTGCTGATAAAACTCCACCACCACCGGACACACTTTGTTCTGTGCTGGAATTGGGTGGCGCAAGTCATGAGCTGAGCATTTGTATTTATTGTTTCTTAAATATATAACTTGGTTCTTCAGGATGACCTTTCAATGCACTGTTAAAACTGGATATATAGGCCTCTCCGATGGCACGCCACTGAGCCTGATTTTCGAGGCTAACTCTTCAATTAATATAACAGAAAAATTCATATGAGAGCGTAGCGTTTTTCTGACCTTACTAAATTAGCTAGTAAGCTAATGGCACCTTCATAAACGCATGTGCGAAAAATGAACCGAATGTGTCCGATGAACGTATGCGCAACGTATACGCTTCCACGCGTCACCGGCATTTCATAAACGATACGCTAGCGCGGCTTAGACGTCACATAAAACAATTCGTAGCGCACTCATGTCCCCTGCAGAGACACAGCGCATACGCTCATCAAAAACAATGCAAACGCTATTGTGAAGGAGCTCTAATTAGTTAGCATGCCAAATAGTCCACACATTCAGTGGTCAAACCGCAGGCTGCCGTAATGTAATAATAATATTCTTAAAAAAATATCTTTATGCATTTTTAGTATTTTAAAACATAATACCGTGAGATAACAATAAAGCGAGAAGCTTATTAAAAAGCTTTTGTATGGATTAATAGAAATTGTTGAACTTTAGTCAGGTTTCAAGAAGTCATAATATCGAACAATAATACTTCCATTACTAATTTATATATGTCTTTTTTTTAATGTAATTTTGTATCCCACAACAAAATTAAAATAAAACAAAAGAGAAAATGTATATACCCGCTGTAGTCTTACAACTTGCGGCGTCATAACAAACTTATTGCTTTTCCCGATGTGAAAACTTCAGATTTATTTCTTTTTATTTTGTGGCGAACTTGGTTTACCGATTTTAATGAGCCTGATGAATCGTTTATACTTAGTAATACTAAGTAAAAGTACTCAACGGAATCAATACCGAGTTTCCAAGGGAACCGCTCAAGTTTGGAATGGAAGCCTTCATTTGGAGATGGAATGGCTGAATGTTCGAAAGATTTGTGTGAAAATACAATTATGGCGGAATAGAGAGAGAGACGACTACGCTGAGTAGGTACCTATTGTGAATTCGATCAACACCCGATATAACTTTTAGGTATTATTTGTAAACATTGCTTGAAGTTTGTGAATAACTCCACGATATAGAATTTGTTATTAGCGCTCTTTTAAAATGAATGAAATTTTAAATTGCCATTTTCTGCTGCTGGCATCGTGATATCACTAAGACGCTCGCATAAGTTCCACATTGTTATCTTTCTATGTTCTTTCTATATGTGAGACTATAAACATACCTAGACAAAACATTATGGAAAGAAAATGTTCGTCAAACTCCTATGACTTGACTTATAAAGTCTATGTCATTTATTTTACAAACAGGCAACGCTGACTACTCTTAACAGTACCTGAAGTAAGCTGTAACTTCATCATCATCAGCCCTGTATATAAAATGTCCCACTGCTGGGCACGGGCCTCTTCTCACTATGAGAAGGGTAAGGCCATAGTACACCATGCTGGCCTAGTGCGGGTTGGGAGACTTCACATGTCTTTCGAGAACATTATGGAGAACTCTCAGACATGCAGGTTTCCTCACGATGCTTTCCTTCACCGTTTAGCAAGCGATAATTAACAACTTTATAAGCTTGTAACTCCGAAATGTCATTGGTGCGTGCCGTGGATTCGAACCCGGACCCTCTGCGTAGCAGTCTGTCGGTCTCTACACTCGGCTATCGCTGCTGATGAAGCTGTAACTTACATTCTTACAAAAAACATAGGTACACATCTAACATTTCATAAAATGAAGTTCCTTTTACGCCCTGTTCTTATTTTTGTATGGTTTTCAATAGTGATGACACCATGTGTGATGGCTGACGAATATTTAGGTGTATAATGCCGATAACAGAGGCCTATTTACCTTTCAGGAAATAGAGGTAGATGGCTAGCTTTTCCTAGCTTTTATAACTATTGATCCCTGTAACAAAATATCATAATCTTTAGTAAAGTAAACAAAAATTCCAGCAAGACGGTCCATCGTACTCTTGAAAGTAGAGTACACAGCGTAAGTATTCGTCGCACGTAACAAACATTTACAAAGTCGTACCATTTGTCAAGCGTAATGTAAGGCATTTAAATGATGTATCGTCTTACAACGACCAGATGATGGGACGCTGCATTACGCTCAGATCACGTTACTACGACTTACATTTAAATTTATGGTCACACTTTAGGTTTTTTTACAGCAGGGGTGTCATAAAAACTTATATAAAAATATACTCGAGTCACTCGTGAGCTGAATGTATGCTTGAAGAAAAGCCTGAGAAGAAGAATCTTAAAGTAGCAGCTGTTTTCCAGCAAGAGACAAGGGTGTACTGCCCCCGTGGTCCAGTGGATAGTGTATGCGGCTGCTGATCGGAGGTCCCGGGTTCAATTCCCAGGTCGGGAAAAAGTGTTACTGGGTTTTTCCGAATTCTCAGTAGCAGCACGGAGTCTGGTGATGTGCCCGGTAACGGCAATAGGCTCGTCCCCTATTACGTGGGATCTAAAAAGTCATGGCGAAATGTGGGTGTAATCTTACCGTCTGCCTACCCTTTCGGGGATACAGACGTGAGTCTATAAATAATAAAAAAAAACAAGGGTTGTTTGAAATAGAAATAGTTTTTATGATAAGTCAAGTCGATTATATCGATTTAGTAACTTTTAGTTTAGTCTATTGAAAATTTCTGACTATGGTCACACTGAACTGTCATTCACTCATTTTGGTTCATTGTCGTTTCCCGCGGTCAGTGAAAAAACCTAGCTCTGGAAAGATTCCGTTTTGATGAGCACGTTTGATCTTGTATAATTGTATTTGGAACCCGTTTTGATTGCCGCTTCCTTGCTCAATAACTGGCGCCGGTTTAATTGTGATAAAAATAGTATCTTGTGAACTATTGATTGACATTTGTGAAAAGTGTGAATCCGATATCGACGTCCACGTGCCAACGTGTCTTGAAAGCGTCGCGTTTGGAGCTTAATAGCTAAGTATAAGACACTTCATTCACTTATTTTGGCCAATATATTTGTATGAATGTGTCTAATTTAGCTCAAGCCTGACACCAGGAGATTTAAGGTAAAATTTTCATGTACCTACTTAATACTTGTATTCACTGTGCAACGCAGTGCATTGTGTCTGGATATATTGTCTATCGTGGTCAGGTAGATGTATTACAGCTTCCACTGTGCACTTCTGAACATTCATGCCTGCCTACGGTAACTCTAGACATAATTTTTGGTGCAGAGCTGTAGTTGAAATCTAGCCGCTGTTGTATCGCTGAGTACAAACCTCAGATTGGTATATGCTTGTATTTTATCACCTTGTAGACAGTATTGTAGTGTTTGTCAGGTCAGTTATTGTCTAAAATACATAATATTTATTTGTATAAGTTGACCTACATAACTTGAAACACATTGTCATACATAACCTCAATCATTAATTGTTTGACTTGTATTAATGAAATCTAGCAATAATTTGTTGTTGCTAGCATTAACAAGTCAGTTTGTTTGTATAAATAACAGCTGTATGTATCAATAAATTTAGTAAATTTAGTTTATTTCATAATTATATTAAGTTAAGAAACATTACTTATAACAACCAAACTTTTGATAAACCTTTGTTTTGTTATAATATATAGATAATATTGTTAGGTAACACAAACTGGTGCCTACAGTTGTAATATATAACTCATTTGGTCTGTTTGTTGCAGTAATTAATTAATTACCTAATTTAAGTTTCAACTGTAATTGTTGTATGTTATAACTTTAATAACCTTTGTCTTTGAGTCAATATATTGAAACTATTAATTTTTTTTGGCAGTAAATACCTGCCACTTGCTTGTACCAGCAGTAAACAGGCTAATACGTTGTTGGTTTCAAAGAATTAACAAATATTAAGTTTTGATTGTTAACTTTATTTAACGCTTGTCCGGGCTCTTTTGAATTTTGATTATGTCAGCTATCAAGGACTTGCGTGCGGCTGCTGGTGCTATTGCATCAGATTTGCGCTGGTTTGCCTCAGCCAGTGCCTTAGTGAACCGGCCTGATCGCCAGCAGGCCTTACTACAAAGGTACGAGCGGATCGATGATCGCCTGGCAAGTGTGGAACAGCAATTCCGCACTTTCAGCACTTGCTGTCTCGAAGTGTCAGTTAATGACTTCACCGCTGACCAGAGAAATAAGGTCAGCGAAGACTATGCCCAGGTCTTAGACCTGTATGATGCTGTCTCCAATAGTGCGAGACAACTAGTTGCCGATAGGGAAGGGCAACCCGGCTTGAAGCAGGAACTTCCTACCTCAGCACCGGGGCTGGTGAGTAGGCTCCCTACTTTAGACCTCCCCCATTTTGATGGCTGCCTAGGAAGCTACCTGCGCTTCGTTAATTTGTTTGACAGCCTGGTCAATGACAGGGCTGACCTTCGGCCGGCACAAAAATTGGCCTATTTGATATCGGTTCTGGATGGGGAGGTCAAGGGCCTCATCCAACATCTGCCCGTATCTGACGAGGCGTACCAGACGGCTCGGGACTTAATTACCCGTAGGTACCATAATAAGCGTGGCCTCGCCGACACGCACATCGAGCAGATTTTGGGTTTGCCGACACTCACCCGGGTCTTTGGGTTGCGCACCCAACTTTTGAACTCGCTTTTGGTGGCCATCAACGCACTTAAGTGCCTTGACCTGCCCGTGGACCAATGGTCCTATCTATTGGTGCAAGTTGTGCTGAAGAACCTGCCTGCCGACCTGAGGTCGCGTTTTGAGCAGCGCTTTGGTGGGGATAGCGCGACCCATCTGCCCCCCTTTGCTGACCTGGAGAGGTTCCTGGAGGATGAGTGCCGGGTCTTGGACAACTCCGGTGGTGACACGCCGGCTAAGTCGCAGCCGCCCAAGGTCAAGGAGCAGGCTCGCGTTCACACCCGAGCCAATGTTGACCGGCGCCCTCCTCGCTTTGCAGTCACGCAGAGCCCAGTGGAGTGCTCTTACTGCAAGGTCACGGTGTACAGAATGGCCAGTTGTAGGGCATTCTTGGACCTGCATGTCGCCTCTCGTAGGCGCATCGCGAATGCCCGCCGCCTTTGCTTCTCTTGCTTGGGATCCCACTACCAGCGAGACTGCCCAAACTCTCGCCCCTGTCCTCACTGTGCAGGACAGCATTTGGACATTCTCTGCATGAATGCCAGAGAGGTAGGCCGCTTGTCCAACCAGCCGACGCCGCGCACGGGCGGGTGTTTTCAAGGTGGCAGCCGAGGCTCACCGGCGCGTAGCCGAGAGTCGCCTCGCTCAATTGATCGCCACTCACCCCGCTTGGAGAACCGTAGCGTGCGCACGCCTCCTCTCTCTCGCGCACCAGAATGTGCGACCGCTCAGCGTCACCAGCACCATGACTGCTGCCCCAGGTATTCTCCTCCTCTGGCGGAGCGTCCCCGCCTCGGGTGCGTCATTATGACCCCCCACAGATGGCGCGCGGATCGAGTCATCGCGCCTTTGAGGACTTCAAGCCGCACCCTCGTTTTGACTTGCCTGGTCCTGGCCAACGGTAGCCGCCCAGGCAACAATAGGTCATTGACCCCTGCCCTACAACGCCAACCTCCCCATTGAGACCGTTATCCTACCAACAGTTGCTGTTAGGGTCTGGGGACCCACGGGGACCTCTGTTGTTGTCCGTGCTATATTGGACACAGGGTCACAAGGTTGCATTGTTTCCACTTATTTGGTAGGGCAGGTTAAATTAAATATGAGCTCTTTTCCAAATTGTATACGGGGCATAGGTGACCCGAGGATTAAAACCTCGGCTATGGTGCTGAAGAATATCTTGGGCATGCATCCACAGAAACAGCTACCCGCTGCTGTGGTGAATTTGACGTCGGGATTGAAACTGGCAGACCCCAAATTTGACACACTGGGACAAATCGACTTGTTGATTGGCTCTGATTTCCTTGGTGGAATTTTGATTGGTGGGAAACGGGTCTTGGTGCCAAATGGTTTGACTGCTATCCCGACCATATTTGGATTTGCTTTGATGGGACCTGTACCCAGGGACCCCCTTCCACCTGAACTTGATAATTTGTTGGCTGTAGGCTTTGCTCTCTCTGATGCGATTCAGAGGTTTTGGGAAGTAGAGGAGCCCCCTCAAGCTGCCCGTTTGAATCCAGAACATCAGGAGTGCGAGCTGTTTTTCCAGAACAGAAGAAGCTGCCTTTTCTGTCTGTTCGGCCTCCGCTTGGTGAGTCACGACCTTTAGCCGAAAAGAGATTGTTGGCTATGGAGCGTCGCATGGGTCGCGATCCGGAGCTCATACAGAAGTATATTGAGTTCATGAGAGAATATGAACAATTGGGACACATGTCAGTGTCAAATTTGGATTGGCGTTCAGTGGAGCATTACTTTCTCCCGCATCATGCGGTATTGAAGCCATCGACTGGCAAGCTGCGCACAGTGTTTGATGGTTCTGCGCAGACTTCAACAGGCGTATCCTTGAACCAGTGCTTGCATTCTGGTCCCAAGTTGGTCAAGGACCTTTGTGACGTCATCACCAGCTTCCGACGACATCAGGTTGTCTTTGTGGCCGATATAAAAATGATGTTCAGGCAGACGATTATCCACCCCGATTACCGTCGTTTCCAGCTGGTCTTTTGGAGAGAGAATCCTCGCGATCCCATGGTCGTCTACGAGCTCAATACTAATACGTATGCGATCCTCCTGCGGGACTCAAGAGATCCACATTTGTTTGAGATTGTTGACAATCCCGCCATGATGGCTGTTCTCGGCGTTCAGTACAGACCAGTCTAAGACATCTTTACGTATAACGTAGACCTGAAATTGCCTTGTTCTTGGACTAAACGTCTCGTATTTTCTTCTGTCGCCAGAACCTTTGATCCGAACGGTTGGATCTGTCCAATTATATTTTGGGCAAAATGCTTCTTGCAGAAGCTTTAGACAGCAGGATTGACCTAGGACGAACCTCTACACGGCACTCTTGTTGAGGAATGGACCTCTTTTGTATCCTCACTTCCTGCCGTTAGCGAGATCTCCTTGCCTCGTCCCATCCTTCCTCCCGGGAAGTACAAGGCCACCCTTCACGGGTTTTGTGATGCCTCGGAACGTGGTCACGCGGCCGTGGTGTACTTGCGCACAGTTAGTGCCTCAGGTCAGGTGAGGGTTTCCCTGATCATGGCAAAGAGCAAGGCACCCCTTCGGACATCTCTGACCATTCCGAAATTGGAGCTCTCGGGAGCAGCACTACTTGTACGCTTATTGAACCATGTGTCTAGTACTTTGGGTAAAAGCATTTGTATTAATGGGACCTACGCCTGGACAGACAGCCAAATTGTTCTTTGTTGGTTGAAGGCGTCTGTCCACACTTTGGAGGTATTTGTCGCTAATCGCGTCTCCCAAATACAGAAATCTGAAGTCAAGCTTGTTTGGATACACGTGCCAGGTGAGCTCAACCCCGCTGATTGTGCCTCGCGCGGATCCTTGACGCCTAGTTTGATAGGTCATTCGCTGTGGTAGGGTCCGGAATGGTTGAGTCAACCAGAAATTGATTGGCCTCGAACGCCAGTTTTGAATACTTCCAATTTGCCGAGTCTACGAACACTCGCTCTTGAGAAGGTGGAATGCGCCTTCGACCCCGATTTCTTGCTGAATCGCTACAGATCCCTTGACAAGTTGTTAGGTGTAACACCTAACCCTGCTTGGATAAAGCGTTTTGTTTTTAACTTTAGGCACCCGCAATAGAAACGACTGACACTGTTTATCTCACCACAGGAACGACAGGAGTCTCTCACCTTTTGGGTTCGTTCTGTGCAATTGGCGCATTTTTAGAAGGAGATTGCTATCCTTAAATCAGGGAGATCGAAATAATCGGGAGCTGTATCTAAATTGAATCCCTTTTTGGCCTTAGTTGTTGCTAATGTTATTATTATGTAGATGTTTTTGTTGTTTTTTTATTTTTATTTTTTTTGTGTGTGCCTTTCTTTTATTATGTAATTTGTCTGGTTGTGGCAGCAATAAATCATTTTTCATTTCATATATTTCATTTCAATTTTTGGACGAAACGGGTCTCTTGCGCGTTGGAGGGCGTCTCAAGAACGCCAACCTCCCTTACGGGGCACGTCACCCCCTTTTGTTACCCAAAGACGGTCATTTGGTACGCTTGTTGGTAACTGACCGTCACCTTAAAAATTCGCATGCTGGTTGTAATGCGCTCTTGGCCATTTTGCAACGCGAGTTTTGGATTTTGTCTGCCCGAAGAATTATTCGGAGTGTAGTCTTTCGCTGCATCCCTTGCTCAAGGCTTCTACCATGCAGCCGTTGATGGGAGACTTACCGGCAGATCGCGTAACGGAGAGCAGGACATTTGACGGTGTTGGCACGGACTTCACTGGTCCCTTCTTGGTGAAAACGTCGACACTTCGAAACATCAAGACTGTTAAGGCCTACTTGTGTGTTTTTGTTTGTCTTTCCACAAAGGCCGTACACTTGGAACTGGTCTCCTCACTTACGACCGAGGCGTTTGTAGCCACATTTGACAGATTTGTATCCCGCAGAGGGCTGCCTTCCTTGATCCGTTCTGATTGTGGCACTAACTTCAAGGGCACCTATAATTATTTGAATGATGTTGTTAATTTCCTTGAAACCAACATGGCTGATATATTATTTATTTATTTATTTATTTAAACTTTATGCACATAAATTGTACAGAGGCGGACTTAATGCCGTAGGCATTATCTGCCAGTCAACCTTTGGGTGATGCAGAGATACAAGTAATAGGTGCAATTCATAAATTTGCATTGAATCTTAGATAGAAACCTAATTAATACATAATTATATATATATACATTAATATAGTACTTACATACCTTATCTATATACATATATATTATACATATACCTATATAATACAAAATACTTTACATATATACAATATAACTATATACATACATAATAAATAGACGATAATCCTACGATGATTCAGTTTGTGCGTCTATGAAAGTCTGTCGAACTCTGGTTTTAAATGTGAAACGGCTAGTCGACATCCTGATATCGAGAGGGAGAGCATTCCAGAGAAGGATAGATTGAATGTTAAACGAAGAATGTACAAGGCTAGAAGTGTGAGAAGGACAAAGAAGAAGAAGGTTATTTGAGGAACGAAGATTTTTCTCATGTGTATTACAAAGAAATTGAAAGTGAGGAGTTAAATACGCAGGAGCATGTGGGGAGTGCAATAAAGAATAGAGAGTACACAAAGTACGTAAGCTACGCCGTTGACGAATGGGTAACCATCGTAACTTTAATCGGTGCTCTGTAATATGATCATATTTGCGGAGATTGAAAACGAATCTAATGCAATTATTGAGAAGGCGGTCGAGCTTGTTGAGCTGATCTGCATTAAGGTCGAGGTAGCACACATCACCATAGTCGATTATAGGAAATATTAAAGTCTGTACTAACGTTGTCTTAGTCTTGACCGGCAGAAAGTTCTTCAGCCGATAGAGCGACCGTAAGGCACCAGTTACTTTACGACTGACGTTCGCTACCTGGGTGTGCCAATCAAGGTTGCTGTCAATATATAAACCAAGATCCTTAACGCTAGAACTAAATGGGATAATTTGCCCATCAAACATGACGGCTGGTAGTGCCTGCAGGTCAACCCTGTTTAATATACGGGAACTGCCAACTAGAATCGCCTGACATTTATCAGGATTCACAGCCAACCCAAACCGTTTCGACCAATCCTTGATTGCATTAAGATCTTGGTTTATTGCTCCTATTGCAGAATGTAGATTTTCCGCCTTGGATTGTGTGTAAAGCTGCAGATCATCGGCATACAGATGGTACGCACAATTAAGTTCATGAGTAAGGAGATTAATAAATAATGAGAACAAAAGAGGAGAAAGTATTCCGCCTTGAGGAACACCAGAGTTCAAGTCACACCAGATTGATGAGGTTTCATCAATCCGTACTGACTGCTGGCGTCCTCGAAGATAAGATGAGAACCATTCCAGTGCCATCGGTGAGATCATGAGGTAGGAAAGAATTGAAAGAAGCAGGTCGTGATTGACGTTGTTGAAGGCGTTTGAGAAGTCCACCAAGATCAAAAGTGTAACCTTGGTTTCCTCAACCCCCGCCCTCACATCGCCAGTCACCTTGAGCAATGCGGAGAGAGTACTATGTCCAGGTCTGAATCCAGATTGAAGTGGAGAAAGGATATTGTTATGGTAAACGAACCCGGACAACTGTGTCTGAACGCACGACTCAAGTACCTTGGATAGAAAAGGAAGTATGGATATAGGCCGGAAATTTGTCAGCAGAGTGGGATTGGAAATTTTAGGTAAAGGACGCACATAGGCTTTACGCCATAGGTGGGGAAATTTACCTGTGTCAAGGGAAAAGTTCAGGATATGGGTAATTATAGGCAGGATTTGATCAAGGATAACCGTGATCATGCGACGACTAATGTCATCGCAACCCACGGCTTTGGACTTAATGGATAGGATAGATTTTTTGATCTCACCAGATGATAAAGGAGAAAAAGAGAAAGAGTTAATGTTCGGACGAGGTATACCATCCAAGTAGGCCATGGTTTGACGCTTGGTTTGGTCGTCTAAAGTGAGAGTGGTAGAAAAATGACGATTAATGTCATCCAAACCAATAGTCACCGGTAGAACCACTTGGCCGTGAGGTTTACCTATGCCCAGTGATCTTAAAAACTGCCATACATTGGCAGGGGATGAATTAGTAATGTTTTCGTGAATATGTCGGCGTTTAGCGTTGCGTACCATCTGATTGCACCTGTTCCTTGCTATCTTGAAGAGAGACCAATTGTCTTCACACCGATCCTTTTTATACTTTCGAAAAGCTCGGTCTCTGCGTCGCATTGCCATCCGAATACCCTCTGTCATCCAAGGTGCAGGTGGACGCTTCAATTTGACCTTTCTAATAGGAGCATGCACATCGAATAACCTCTTAACCGTGTTGTTGAACAAGTCTACTTTGTCGTCGATAGTGATGGCCGATGTCAACGGTTTCCAGTCGATTTTTGCTGCATCCAACCTCAATTTTTCAACGTCCATGCGCCCAAAACAACGCAAGTACAGAACTTTAGGACATGGTTTAGGAGGCTTCAGGACATACGAGAGGAAGACAAGGTCATGACGGGAGAAGCCAGGAGCAGGATGTTGACCGTGAAAGTGGACTAAGGTAGGATTAGAAGTGAGGATTAAGTCTAACCAGGTGTCCTCCCCGTTAGAGTTGTGGTGAGTGGCATTGAGGGGCAAAACGTGGAGGCTGGCAGACTCGATAATGTGGGTGAGTTTGAGGGAGCGAGATGAAAGATGGGACAGAAGGTCAGTGTTGAAATCGCCCATGATGATATGATGTGCGTACTCAGAACCCAGCGATTCTAAAACCGATTCCAAATCAGTGAAGTAATTGACAGAAGGAGGACAGTATACTACTCCAAGAACCAATTTAGTTCCCCTGACCCAAACCTCTAGAAAAAGATACTCCGCAGGAGTAGAGTTTTGAGAGGAAGAAGTAAGAATTTTAAAGGATAGATTGCTACGGAGGTAAACAGCAACGCCTCCGCCTCGCCTGTCATTCCGGTCGTTCCGGATTAAGACAAAACCAGAAAGAGGGTATAAGGTAGAAAGGAGGTGAGGTTTGAGCCAGCTCTCAGAGATCAGGATGGCATGAACGTTGATGTCAGTAAATGTAGCTAAGAGTTCGTTATGATGACTTGGCACACTTTGTGCATTAATGTGACACACATTTAATAAGCTATTAGCTTTCAGATTAAACTTCTCGTGTAGTATTTCACGTAGGGACTGGTTATCATTAAGTGAACAGAAGCTATCATCGGCAGATAAATCATCTGAATCATTCGCTGATAAAAAAGAATCATCATCGGAAATAGACATAATAGTTTATATATATATAATAATAATAATAGACTAACTTAAAAATAAATAAATATTAATAATAACATGCACGAAATTGACTATTAATTATGTGACCTCTGCACCACCCGCCAACTGAAGCAATTGACAATATACTGATCTTACAGCTATAATTACATTCTTTAAAATAAGACAAACCAAATAAAATACTATGATTAAAGTTAGCATGACAAACAATTTTTAAGAAAGGATTGTTTCTGAACGCATCCGAAAGAATTCAAATGTCATAACAATCATATGTCATGTCGCTTTGACATTTAACTTAAACAGTACCTACATAAACACCTACAAAAAAGTTTATAATTGCACTGATTTAAATACTTGTAATTAGGAAAAGTGGGTTATTAAGTACTAAGTAATGTTATCAAAACATGCTAGTGGCTCAAGACAAAATAGAATTTGTCAATACAAGTATTCTGTTTACATACACGTTATCAAACAAAATGAAACAATAGAAAGTTCATTATGCGGATGCGTAGAACAAAAAGAGACATTACTGGTTATACCAAGTTCAGCTAGAGGTACCTGAAGAAACTTTGGGATACTTTTTAAGTAACGGCTCCAACTCGTCCAGTGAAGTAACTTTGAGACGACTTCCATCAGGGCACTTGATATTTACAATGCCGTCTTGAGTCCAGCAACCCCGCATCCCAAAATGTTGCCTCGCCTTACTGAAAGTTGCCTGCCGCGCCTTGGTCAAGAACTCCCTGACGGATATTGACGACCCTTTTAGCTTGGTCTTCCCTCTCCAGACAGCAGCCTTCACCTCCACGCTCGCAAACTTTACCACAATGGGACGATGATGCTGTTTACCATTGCTCCCAAGACGATGGCATGTATTTATGGAACTTTCAGAGACATCCTTCATCGCTAATCTTGTATGAAGAACATCTAGAACAATGGCCACACAGTTTTCCTTACTGTGTTCAGGAATACCTGAGAATATTAGGCTTTTCTTTCGTTGTCTCATGTCAATGTTGTCAACAGCCTGAGCGCATGCAGCAATTTGCTTCCTGAGCAGCCCGAACATAGAAAAAGTTAGTTCCCGAAATGTACGGAACTCTTCTGCTACTTTGGCTACAGTATCTTTGGCAGCCGTTCCACTTTGTAACTGGGCCTGAAGTTGGTCCATTTTTTTGGTCACACTTTCTTCAAGACTCTTCTGCGCCAGTACAATATCAGCGTATTGTGACATATCTCCAGAGTATCTTGTTGTATCTTAGTGATAGTGATGATAGATATGGTGAAACTGATCAGTTGGCAGGTGGTGTTTGTGCAATGTTCTTAAGTGTCACATACAGAACTAATAACACTAGGACATATAACTGTAAGTATTTTAGTTATAATTAGCACAAAAACAGTACTTTATATGTGGTAAATCTAATTTAAAATATATTTCAAATTTTGAATGTGTGGTTACTTTATTTGCACCTACCGCCAAAATATAGGTGATAGGCTTGCCCGACGTGGGATAAATTGGTTGTTTTCCCCACCAAATTGTCCACACTGGGGTGGTATATTTAAGGCCGCTGTAAAATCGGCCAAAACACACTTGCGCAGGACAATCGGTGAATCTGTCCTTACATTTGAGGAACTCGCAACTGTGTTTTGTAAGATTGAGGCCGTTTTGAACTCTAGGCCGTTGTGCCCGATCTCCTCAGATCCGAATGATTTGGAGGCCCTTACGCCGGGCCATTTTTTGATTGGTCGCCCACTTGTCGCCTTGCCTGAGTACCCCTATATTGATACGAGACCTGGTCGTCTCTCGCGTTTTGAATTGGTACGCCAGATTACTCAGAGCTTTTGGAAACGCTGGAATTTGGAATATTTGCACATACTCCAGCAACGCGTTAAGTGGACCGACAAGACCGATCCACCCAAGATTGGTGACCTCGTTTTGATCAAGGAGGCTAACCTTCCACCACTCAGATGGCGCAGGGGCGCATTCTTCGTTTGGTAACTGGGGCTGATGGAGTTCCCCGATTTGCTGAGGTCTTGGTGGACGGTTCGATTCTGAGGAGAGCGGTTGCAACATTGTCACGTCTACCAACCGATTAGCGGACCGGTAGGTCGGTCCGGGGCGGGTGCATGTTTGAAATAGAAATAGTTTTTATGATAAGTCAAGTCGATTATATCGATTTTGTAACGTTTAGTTTAGTCTATTGAAAATTTTTGACTATGGTCACACTGAACTGTCATTCACTCATTTTGGTTCATTGCCGTTTCCCGCGGTCAGTGAAAAAACCTATCTCTGTAAAGATTCCGTTTTGATGAGCGCGTTTGATCTTGTATAATTGTATTTGGAACCCGCTTTGATTGCCGCTTCCTTGCTCAATAACTGGCGCCGGTTTAATTGTGATAAAAATAGTATCTTGTGAACTATTGATTGACATTTGTGAAAAGTGTGAATCCGATATCGACGTCCACGTGCCAACGTGTCTTGAAAGCGTCGCGCTTGGAGCTTAATAGCTAAGTATAAGACACTTCATTCACTTATTTTGGCCAATATATTTGTATGAATGTGTCCAATTTAGCTCAAGCCTGACACCAGGAGATATAAGGTAAAATTTTCATGTACCTACTTAATACTTGTATTCACTGTGCAACGCAGTGCATTGTGTCTGGATATATTGTCTATCGTGGTCAGGTAGATGTATTACAGATTCCACTGCGCACTTCTGAACATTCCTGCCTGCCTATGGTAACTCTAGACAAGGGTGTATAACCTATATTCTGTTGTCTGACAAAAAAGTCTCCTAGGAAAGTTGGCGTGAGTCTATAAATAAAAAAAAAATAAAAAAACTGTCAAAAAGGCATATGCTACGATGTCAGTGGTTCTTATTGACGATACTATGATAAGTCTGGTAAAAGCTTAATGCAGCACTCGAAATTTTGAGAGAATTGATAGACATTTGTTACTGCTTCATCCAAATCTTCTGAACGGATTACGTTGCAGTTTCGCACTCGAACACTCATGCAGGCAGAGCTGTTGGCAGAAACTAGCTACCAGATAGAAGCCAATTTCGTTCACTTACTTGTAAAGCGACGTATTGTACACAACTAAAGTGCATGAAGTAAAAAAGAGTCCAAGATCGTAGCAAGTGGTGACATGCAATCCTCGTCCAACCCTTTGAGAGAGCATGCATCTATGTACATACATATCGCGATGACGCACACGTATTGTGCTGACTGACCAAATTCCTATAATTTGTTAAGGCGAAGTTAACAACTCGCTACAAATATGGCTACACAAAGTACAATCCAGTTAAAAACCGAAACAGAACATTTTCTGTATAAAGCTTTTATGACAGAGAAGTCTGAAAATGAAAATCTAAAGCATATAATTCAGAAAATGCAGACTCAGATAGATGAACTGCAGAAACAAGTGAGTAATCTCACACAACCAAAAGAAGTGCCTGAAAACAATATCGAGGCTACTCCTAAGCAAAGTTCTTCTGAACCCAATGAGTACATCACGGATGAAAAAGAACTAGCGAAAGAAACTGAGTGGATACGAGTTAAGGCTAAAAGAAACAAAAAAAGAAAAATGAGCAACTCACCCACTCAAACAGCACAAACTTGTGAGACTAAAACAGCCAAACCACAAACCCGAAATCGAAAAAGGTTCCATCTCCTCCACCAATAATCGTTGATGGCGTTGAAAACTATCAAGCCCTCTTCGACATGCTATCCGGTAAACAGTCGGCTGAAACATTCACGACAAAAATCATGAACCATGGTAAGTCCGTAAAAATTAATACACTTAATGAGGTCTCGTATAAGTGCCTTTCGAAGGTGCTACCCGAGACTGACTACTCATGGCACTCTTATGAGAACAAACAAGAGAGACCAATAAGGGTTATGGCTAAAAATCTGCATTATACATGCGAGCCAGATAGAATTATAGACGATTTGCAAAAGAAAGGTTACGGAATAGAGGATGCGGCCAACAAATTGAGTTGGAGGAATAAAAGCCCCTTAAATATGTTTATGTTAACATTCAAGAACGATGAGGACATAAATAAAATTTATAACATTAAATCTATATTAGGATGTAAAGTGGAGATACATCCCATAAAAACCTCACGTCTTGTTCCTCAATGCCAAAGGTGCCAGGCGTATGGGCATACACAAAAGTATTGCTCCAAAGAGCCGAGGTGTGTGAAGTGCACAGGTAAGCACCTTACCCATGAATGCAAAAGACCAGCTACCGAGAAGCCAAAATGTGTGCATTGTGGTGAAGCGCATCCAGCCAACTACAGAGGATGTGTAGTATTTTTTAGATAGCTAGTTTGCATAGCCAAGGAGATGCAAAAACTTAAAAATAATACTATCAAGAAGACGTCTGACGCGAAACGTCTGCAAGTTAACCACCGCCCAACTCATACCAGTGGTGACAAACGACGCACCTACGCTCAAGCGGCTGCGGAAACAAATCAAACCATCGTTACTATAGCGAAGACGCCGGTGACGCCACGCAGTGATGTGGACGGTAAACTGGATGAAATTATTAAATTAATGTCGGCTTTTGACAGTCGCTTGAAAAAATTAGAGATTGGTGGCAAAGTAGGCTCTAAAAAGAAATCCCAAAAATGAATAAAGTGCTCAAAATTATGGCATGGAATGCTAATGGACTACTTAAACATCAACCTGAGCTTCAAGTAGTCTTAAACAAAGAAAACATTGACGTGTGCCTGATTTCAGAAACTCACTTCACGAAACAATCTTACATCAGACTACAAGGAAACAAAGTTTATCATGCACTACATCCTAACAATTGTGCCAGGGGAGGCAGCGCCATAATAGTGAAGGAAAATATTTCTCATTGTGAGGATATTAAATACGAAACACAAGAAATACAAGCAGTGGCAATTAGAGTGAAAGGTAATTTATATCCCTTTGCTATAGCCGCGTTGTATTCTCCACCACGACACAACATCCGAAAAGATGAATATGTGAGCTTTCTTGAGCGTTTTGGACGTAAATTCATTTTGGGAGGGGACTTTAATGCCAAAAATATACACTGGGGCTCCAGGCTTACTACTAACAAAGGCAAAGAATTGCTAAGTGCTGTACGGGAAGTAAAATGTGAAGTAGTCTCTACAGGAAAACCAACATACTGGCCTACTGACCCTCATAAAATTCCTGACCTTATAGACTTCTTCGTATGCAAGAATATATGTACAAATTACTGTATAATAGATGAGAGTTATGATATGAACTCGGATCATACTCCTATAGTCTTGACACTAAGTGAAAAGATTCTTTACAAAGAGAATAGTCCGACTCTAGTTAATAATCACACAGATTGGGAAAGTTTTAGAATAGATCTAGAAAATAGAATAGACTTAAGAGTTCCGCTTAAAACTGCAGAGCAACTAGATTTAGAAGTAAAAATATTTATAGATAATATACAACAGGCATCGTGGAATAACACTCCCAGTAAATTAAGGAAAATGAAAGGGCCTGTTTATCCTTCCGAGATACGGAAACTCATAGCGGATAACCGTACGCAGAGAAGAAAATGGCACCAGACTAGGTGTCCTCAAGATAAAAGATTGCTGAATAATATGACAAAGCGGCTTAAAAAGGCAATACTTGCTCACACTGACACTCTAGCAAGTAACTATTTAAGCAAACTTACTAATGACAGCCAGACCGGATATTCCCTATGGAAAATGACTAAAAATATGCAGAAGCCCATCAATCAGATTCCTCCAATAAGAAAAGAAAATGGAAGCTGGGCCATAGACAATAAGCAAAAAGCTATGCTGTTTGCCCAGCACCTAGAAAACACTTTCCAATCCAATTTAGAATGCACCAATTACCAAATAGAAACAACTAGCTTAGATCAAGAAAACTTAGAAATAAAATTAGTTAGTCCTAAAGAAGTCTTACAGGAAATCAAACATAATTTAAGCAAAAAGAAAGCGCCCGGGTACGATTTAATCACGGGAGAGATTATCAGCAACCTACCACGCAAAGCGATCGTAAACCTTACCACTCTCATCAATGCCGCATTTCGTTTGAAATATGTGCCGAGCTTGTGGAAAGTAGCCGAAGTTATCATGGTTCCAAAACCAGGAAAACCACCTCATGAACCTACATCATATAGACCAATTTCTTTGCTTCCAGTAATGTCTAAATTATTTGAGAAGCTACTATTGAAGAGACTCACACCAGTCATAGAAAATAGCAATCTTTTACCGGACCACCAATTTGGCTTTAGAGAAAAGCACTCTACGATCGATCAAGTGCACCGAATAACCAACATAATTGAAAAAACACTAGAGGAAAAAAAAGTGTGTTCCACGGTATTTCTCGACGTTGCTCAAGCATTTGACAAAGTCTGGCATGAGGGCCTAAATATAAGTTAAAAATGATGCTGCCACAACAATTTTCGGATATTCTCGAGTCATATATTTTAGACCGAGTCTTTCGAATAATACAAGAAGATGCTTACTCTGAAATAAGGCCAATAAAAGCTGGTGTGCCACAAGGTAGTGTCTTAGGGCCGGTCCTATACCTACTGTATACCTGTGATATCCCATTTACTAATAATAATTTCATAGCGACCTTTGCGGATGACACTACTATCATGGCAATAGGAAAAACCCATGAAGAAGCCGTTGAAAATGTTCAGGTAGCTGTCAATGAAGTATTAAATTGGACAAAGAAATGGCGAATCAAACTTAATGAAAGCAAGTCGACTCATATTGACTTCACCAACAAAAAAGGCCAGTACCATCCTGTAACCATAAACGGTCAACCGATATCATACGCGAACACTGCCAAGTATCTTGGTATGACACTTGACATAAAGCTACGCTGGAAAGCACATGTCAAAAAGAAAAGAGAAGAGCTTGGTATACGGTATAAAAAAATGTACTGGCTGATGGGTCGACATTCTTCATTGTCAGTATATAATAAAATTCTATTATATAAGCAAATACTCATGCCAGTGTGGACATACGGCATCCAGCTATGGGGGTGTGCCAGTAAGAGCAATCGGCAAATCATCCAAAGTTTCCAGAATAAAGTGCTGAGGGATATTGTCAATGCGCCCTGGTATATTCGCAATAACGATCTCCATCGGGACCTCAATATGGACTACGTCGATAAAGTTATACAGAAATATGCAGATGCACACGAACGGCATCTTCATCATCACGTGAATGTCGAGGCGACTCAGCTCCTCGATAACACTGAATTAGTGAGAAGACTGAAACGGACAAAACCATTTGAGTTAGTATAGTATAGTGACATTAAAATAAGAGTGCAGTGATAAGTGCACTATGAAAAAGAACACATGAACAAAGTGTCTTCGCCTTAACGTAAACTAAGAAATTATGTTATTGGACAATTCTTAGATAATAATGTTATGTATCAATTTAGGTTTAATTAAAATTACTCATTAGCTTCAAGGCTAGATTGTAATATAAGTAAAATATCATTTAGGTATTTTATACAATAAAAAAAAAATATGCATGTTGAAGAGTTCTTCATTATCTATACTATAATAAAACTCAAAGAGCACTTTGTCTGTACATTGAATATTTTTGCCAAATTTCAAATGGATTGTGACATGTTATCGATATAGAACACAAAACAATGTTTTTTGGAATTATTGTCTGTCTGTCTGTATGTATGTTTGTTAAATCATCACGCAATAACCAGTGAACGGATTTTGATGCGGTTTTCACCAATATATTTCCTGAAGACCCAATTACAATTTTGGATAACAATCATCACGCTATTACCTATGGGAGCCTAGCAGTGTCATTCAATAAATTTAATAGACTTGAATTCAAGCAACACACTACAATAAATTGTTTGTATCGCGATAGTGACATACCTACTTATAGTTTGTGTCTTTGGTTAACATTTAGTCTTTAGTTTATCAGAATCCGTTTATTCTATCAAAAGTTATCGCAATTTAAAATAGACATATATCCGCATTGGCTATCAAGTGATTCGGGCTTAATTTGGGCAAAAGTTTGCTTTAACTTGTTTTCTAATATTTATATTGTCAGCGCTGGATCTTAACACCGACTTTTAATTTTGCCAATGGTTGACACCATTGGCAAAATTAAATCCCTAGAGTAATCTAGATTACTCTAGGGGTATTACTTAAAATTATTATTTTGCCCACCATTACAGCATAAATTACGTAGTAGAGCATCGTAGACTTACTATTCAAGTGTTACTTTTTGAGTGCAAAGATTCAAATTAACTAATAATTATGTAATCCGGCCAGATAGTATTTATTAAAAGAAAGAGCTAAGAATTTAGGTGGCAGGTATAGGTAACTACCTTCTAATAGGTACAGTAAGTAAGAAACTTAAATATGAGTGTGAGTTTCATCAACCGATCATTATGTTATTTTACATTATCAAGGCCACAGAAAAGGATATTTAATGGATACCGACTTCCACGCGGGCGAAGCCGCGGGCACAGCTAGTTTCAAATAAAGTAAACACCACATATTGTATCGCAGCAAGAACGAAGTGACGTCCCGGAAAATGTTGTTTGCGGTCGAGTATGCGCAATAATTGAGTTTTTTTGCTTCTCGCGTCGAAGCAGAGAGCCTCGGATGGCTTGGAGTGATGCCATGTACGATAAAAATCTCTATTTCAGTTTTATATAGTCCGCCGTGTACGGGCAGGACAGGATGGGATTACTTTTAGCGGGATTTATCGCCCGGTAAACGAATGGACTCAATTTACCATTTTCAGGGCGTTTTCTATTACCTGAGATATATTAAAATATAAATCTAACACTACTAATGCATATCTTTATCAGTCGACAGTTTACTTTCTTAACAAACTGTATTTCCACCTTAAATAATTAAAATTGCTTTGGCGGGTAGCGGTAAAAGATGCCAAATAAAAACCTTTTATTGTAAATCACTTATACAAATATCATCTGCAAGTTGTGATTCATCCGTCGACACAGCAATATTTTTTGTTCGGTTCCCAAATGAGGTGGCGTGATGTTACAAGGCCCACATTGGTTTGTCAACTGTAAAATAATTGTACAAATCTGATTGAACATCAACTGCGAAACTCCACAGGTCTATTATATTAGTAGGCATAGAAGAACTCCTAAATATATACTCGCATTTCACTCAACTTCTAAAAAACCCGATCTTTACATTATCTGTGGTTATTTTTAACAACAATCAACATTCAAAGTTCAAAGGGCGAGCGAACGGTACAAAGAATAATCCGTGATTATTTTGTTCAAAGCTACAATTCCTTCTTTACAGCTCGTAATCTCTTGGTAATCTCTTGTAGCTATTTGTACTTTACATTTAAAAAGCCGAGTTAACATTTACCCCATAAATATTCAATGAGGATTTTTCATTAAGATTTTTTTGTATCATTACTCATTAGCCAGGTTTATTATTTAGATAGGGCAGCCTCCGGCCCTCCGGGGGAACCGGATAAGTTCCCTCATAAAATTCAAATTCAACGCTAATACTTTCTTATTTGGGTTTTTCTCCTCGTAAATATTTGGTTGTAGGTACATAATTTAGGGCCTCTTCAACGATTTGATTTTAATAATTATGTACAAAAGCGTCTCCTTGAGATGTATTTTTTATTCTTACAGAATAAACAAAGTCAACAAACCGGCAACATTAGAAAATTAATACTACGAACGAAACAGATTGTTAACGGCCGGTGTTTTAATTAAAATTCATACTTGAGTATCTACATTGCGACTGTCTAATAAACTTTCACATTTAGCTCTATGTTTACTCATCATATTACTACCACAATCTACAAATGGTCACTGGCAGAATAGGCTTGTGTCCTAAAATGTAATTAGCGATTGATTCGTTCCTTTATTAGATGTTAAACTGAAATTAGTGTTGCCCAAATTCAGTCTTGGTCTTGCAGTCTTGGTCTTGTTCTTGCGTTTTTGCAAGACCAAGACCAAGAACAAGACCGCGTATTTTTAGCAAGACCAAGACCAAGACTGATCGTGCAAGACTTGAGCAAGAACAAGACTAAGCCTGCAAGACTCTTGCGTCTTGCAGCTAGGACTTAGCGCTATTTCACGGAGTAGTTAGGTGTAACAGTTCGGTGTATAGGTACGCTTAGGAATTCTATGAGACGCAAAAAACTGTATCAAAGAATATGAAAAACTGGACCTATGCGCATTACGACTAATAGGTACCATAAACATACCTACATAGCGAATAAAAAAATATCCATTAAAATCAAACTGAGTGCATGCATAGTTATGTTTTAACCATCGGCACTTTGATAATGCGGCATCAAAGGTTTTGTACTTACTTCTCAAAGAAATTTGCCGCTTTTCGGAAGTACATGGTTATGATACACGCGCCGGCGGCTTCTTTTGAAATCATATACAACAATCGTTGCCGCCGCGCCGAAATCACAACATTTGACACTATTTGATTGCCGCCACAGGGCGTAGGTAGACTCATGCAAAATAATTTCGAATTTTAAGAGTACCTACAGGTGTTCCAAAGAATAAATAAGTTTCAGAGTGCTTAGAATGAAAATGAATACATTATACTGATCACGCAAGCAGTATTATGATTAGGATAAAATGGTAAGGATAGGTAGTAGATGTCATAATAATTTATTCTAGTAAGTATACAGGGTGTCCGAGTTAGGCCCAACAATATTTAAAGGTGTTTATCTATATCAAGTTTGGAATCGTATGCGTAAATGTTAATAATGAAAGCGAAACTTTTTTTTCCATACAAAACTAAAAAAAATATTTTTTTGTGTTTTTTTCGACAACCCTAACAACTCTATAGTCGTGGTTGTGGCACGCACACACGTATACTATCACCCGTCATCCCCGCTCCTCCACGCCACCCGCGCCACGTTCAGCGCACGTGCACCTACTTAAAAAAAACTTTCTGTAAGTTATGCAATTAATCGCATGATGTAATAACTTGCATAGGTACACATTTTAACTAGTTTAATTATTATCATCATCCTAACCTTATCTGTGGTCTAATTAGTATCTAACTAAACCTAACTGGATAACCTACCTGCCTATGATTAGGTACAATTATTGATGAATAGGAAAATAAATTGCGATTATTTTAAATCGAAATGTAACAGGTGCCTAGATAGAACCTGACACATTACAAGTAATTCGCTTATCTTAATTCTAATCTAAAAATTTAATTATCTGAATTAAAATACAATACTAAATTTATTTACCTATCATATCACCAAATAATGTCAAGGTGCATTGCTTACCTTAGGGTACCTAAACCGAGGGAGTGAGAGTGATTAAAAATACCATTACTAATTTAAATAGTAATAGACTGATAGGTAATTGCAAGACTTGCAAGACTCTTGCTGCAAGACCAAGACCAAGACCAAGACTGGGAGCGCAATACCAAGACCAAGACCAAGACCAGGTGTATTGGCGCAAGACCAAGACCAAGACTGGCTAAGTCTCGTCTTGTTCTTGCATTTGGGCAACACTAACTGAAATACCTGATTTTTGAAAATGTGTTACTGGATTTTTCTGAATTCTCAGTAGCAGCTCGGAGTCTGGTGATGTGCCCGGTAACGGCAATAGGCTCGCCCTCTATTACCTGGGACTTAAATTCATGGCGAAATGTGTGTAGTATTACACCTCTGCCTACCCTTTCAGGGATACAGGCGTGAGTCTAAAAATAAAATAAATAAATAAAATATATTGTCTTTCGGGATATATACCAACTACCTTTGTTTCGAGAATCCGATATTTCGGCACTGTTGCAAGCGCCATGATACGTCCAACATTTAAATTCATATAGACATATCTATTTAGATGTTGGTTAATTACGTACTTAGACATACCTTGTTGAACATCTTTACATCATTCTAAAGTTTCTTGAAAACATTTATTGTATCTAGAACGATGCAAGGCTTAAGTTGCAAAGTGATCTTGTCACTCTAGGTCACTATAGGTTGCTTAAGAACATCAAATTGAGTGATAGCTATATAATCAATCTATTAATACCTATGTTATCTGGTTTACGTACGTAGTAGCATGACAATTTCAGTGAATAATATGACTAGGAATATTTATTCCATATATTATACTAGAGGACGCCAGCAGCTACGCCTGCATTTTTTTTAATTTACCTGTTTTGGCCGATCCCTCGGGAATTCCGGGAAATCCCTTCTTAGTGCACCCCTACGGTCCCCAAAGAACATACATGCCAAATTTCAGTGTCTGTCAGTCAGTCAGTAATGCAAGGATTTTATATATTAAGATTATTCTAAATTTTACAAGATATCTACCTCAATTTTTTCGATTGTATATTTTTGGTCAAATATTCATTCATCTCACCATCTTAACTTACTAATAAGTCAAAAATACTTCATACAGATAATTTTCTCCGTTCGTACCATTGAAGCTCGCTTTTCTCTTAACAATATAAAATAAATGTGGCTGCTGTGCGTCTTGAGAGCCGGCGAGTGCCACTCTTGCAAATGGGTGTCAATTCAAACGAAGGAAGTAATAAAGAAAGAAAATGAACGCACACGTTATTTATTTTATTGTGAAATTTGAGAGGAAAGTTTTTATATTTTCTGTTAGTTAAATAATAATTAATATATGTGTTTTGTGATGTATTTTTATAATCCCTAATAGGCCGTGTTCTCGATTAGAGCGTTGAGCGAGACGGAAGCGACAGCGTGAAAATCCCTACCAATACCATATGACATACTATATACACATACACAATACTAAATACATACTATAAATACATACCCACGTTTACGTACCGTAAAAGTATGTATGTATAGTTGTTTTTCAATTAAACAATTTTGATAAACTTAGGCATAGACGTAGATAAGACCTTTTTTTTTGTTTTACGAGGTGGAAAATCCCTTCGGATCTCCGACTCTTGGGGGAAATAAGAGCCGGAGTATGTGGTGTTTCCACTAAAAACCACCTCGACTTCCGCCATGTACCCGTGTGTCGGAGTTTAAGTTAAGTATAAGTTACTTTAGAGGAAACATTATTTTTTGTTATGGTTTCAAATAAGTTTCAAACATGACTTCATAGGTTCTTTTGATTGATATAATCTTAAATAATGGTAAATAGACACCATCTTCACCTCTGCTGTCGCTTGTGTCCATGGGCGACGTTAATCGGTTATTATCAGGCGACCTGTCTGAACGTTTATCGCTTATGAAGTAAAAAATAGACTATATCTAACAAAATAAACTTTAAACCTTTTAACAAAATATTTTTAGTTGTACTCACGAAATGAGGTGGATTAGCACTTTTTAACTTATTTTGAATGATCTAAAATACTTTAAATACTAAACCAGACTAGAAGTAGGAGTTAGATACACCTCCAAATCAGAGCGATATTTAATTTTCTAGCTCTAAACATTATCTTGCCTTTTCGCATTTTTACACGTTAGTGAAACAAAGTAAAACGTTTTATGGTGATATTTGTGTAACGAGTCAATATAGCGTGGTTATTTTGAAAATTTAGCTTAAATAGCCTTTAAATCCCTTCGGGGTTTCGATACGGGTTACACCAGCCGAGGCCACGAGATGACTGTTATAGACCCGTAACAAAATTAATATGTGTACAAGTGGCGAAAGTTATTTAAACCAGTTTTAGTTTAGTAAATAAGATAACTGAAATAGAGCCAGTAAACGAAACAATATTAATTAATTTATAGTACTCTATAAATTAATTAATATTGTTTCGTAAAATTAAGTAAATGTGCCCGTAGGTAACGCGTAACAAAATTTAGCAAAATTCATTAAGCATTTGAAGCGTACCCTAAATGCATATATTCATAACATTAGTAGAATACTTACTTCTAATTGTATCATTAGCATGTCTTGAAGTGTCAGCGTATAAATAGATACATAATCAGGTGGATTTGAAGTCTGAATTAAGTTTTAGTATACGTCTGGGCTAATACCGACTTCAAAATTGATATTATTAAAGTTGTTTGTGACATGATCATGACGACCGGTTGGTGTAGCGGGAGTGTAAGCGACTGTTACGCCGAAGGTCGCGGGTTTGATTCCCGCTCAAGTCAAACATTTGTGTGCATGAACATGGATGTTTGTCTTGGTCTGGGTGTTTTTATGTATAATATGTAGACATGTATTTACAAAAAAAAAAGTATATGTATGTTTATCCATTATCTAGTACCCATAGTACAAGCTCTGCTTAGCTTGGGACTAGATGGTGATGTGTGAATGTGGTAGAATATTATTTATTAATATTATATTATTGTTGTAGTTTTTAAGATCATATCTGTACCAGACTAAAATGCTGTTTCTATGCTTAAATTGTTTATTATTCGTTAATCGTTTATCCCGTGCATCGGAGAATACGTTAAGCTGTAGTAATTTGTCTCGACTGTTTCTGTACGCCGTTTTTTGGTCTTAGAACACTTGCGGGTACGAGCTCTTCCTCTTGAGCAATTACCTGATTTGCCCACCTAAATTCGCAAAGCAGTTGGTAATCTTTTTTCCAGTTAACGTTTTAATATGCATTATAAATGTAACCTAAACATTCGTATTTTGACATCAATACAAAGATTTCAGCAAGTATCTGTTGACTTTGAACAATTTCAGTTCGACATCATCATAGCCGACTTCCCCTTAACATACTTATTGGCTTAACAAAGTTGAAGCACAACGTAAGTAAGTAAATATAATGTGATCTTAAAGCGAAATGCCATTACCGTGGCTCTTCCTCTCAATCGCCTAATTAGCCTATTAATTGAGTAGGCGACGGGTATTAGGCGGTAGCTGACTCAACGTAATAAGATCCATTTTGTAGAGTGCTTCGGATTACGATGTGGTGACGAGAGTACGTTCTATGGCAGTGACGTTGAACGTACCTACCCTTAACCTAAATGTGGCTGCAGTGACTTAAAATACCTACCCTAGACCTCAATGTACTAGCATCTAATACATGTTAAAAGCTCATATTCAAATAGTGGTTACCGTAAAATGCTTACTTAGGTGTAAAGTAACTAATTAATTCAATTGACATGTAAACTGCAAAAGCCAAGTTTTTTTTTACTTTTTTTGCGGGAAATACGAACTTATGCCTGATGTCAAGAAATTATCAACAATGTCTTTTTTTTGGTGTTGGGTTGGAAAATCCTCATGGAGTCCCTCCGCCCTGGGGGAAGGGCGAAGGGGACTGACAGACTCTTACTGACTAAAAACCAACCCGTGTTCCTCATGTACCCGTGTGTCGGAGGGTCGGGTATCGCCGAAGCATTCGTCGCCACCCCCCGACGGGTGTTGGCCCGCCCGATGGTCAGGCGGGCTCCAAACAAAACCTCTTTGGCGGCGGATGAAGGTGTTGGGCTCCGCCGCCAAAACATCCAGCGGCCGCAGAGGATAGGGAGGACGGCAACGTAACACCGCATCTCCTCTTCCTCTGCGGCCCACCGCGACGCAACAATGGTGCGCCCCCATTTGGTCGCGGGAGATAGACCGCGCGGCTGCCTAATTAAACTTTCACATTCAGCTCTGTGTTAACTTATCATATTACTACCACAATCTACAATGTCAAATGGTCACTGGCAGAATCATTTTTATTTAGGTGCACACTTCATTTGGAGAGGAGAGAGGTGACAAGTCGAACTTTCATAGTTCGGGGTAAGATTTCGAGGCATTAATGATCACGACCGCACACCTCCCGTCTGCCTCTTAGCCAAAACAATCATGTCCACACAGCCAGATGTATATCTTTAGTTGTTTATTGTCTTAAGACTGCCTTCGTGGTCCAGTGGATAGCGTATGCGACTACTGATCTGAGGTCCCGGGTTCGATTCCCGGGTCGGGCAAAAGTGTTACTGGGTTTTTCCGAATTCTCAGTAGCAGCTCGGAGTCTGGTGATGTGCCCGGTAACGGCAATAGGCTCGCCCCCTATTACGTGAGACTTATAAATTCATGGCGAAATGTGGGTGTAATATTACACCTCTGCCGACCCCTTCGGAATACAGGCGTTAGTCTATAAATAAATAAAATATATTGTCTTTCGGGATATATACCAACTACTTTTGTTTCGAGAATCCGATATGTCGGCACTGTTGCAAGCGCCATGATACGTCCACAATTTAAATTCATATTGACATATCTATTAAGATGCTGGTTAAATACCTAATTAGACATACCTTGTTGAACATCTTTACATCATTCTAAAGTTTCTTAAACACATTTATTGTATCTAGAACGATGCGAGGCTTAAGTTGTAAAGTGATCTTGTCACTTTGCACAGAGACAATGAAAAAATAATAAGCTGGGTACTTATATGGCACTATAAAGTTCACTCTGGAATGGAGAGTATTATAATATTCTCTAAGGAAACGGTTGTAGTAAGCAGGCACATCATTCAAGTTACCTTGGTTAATTCTTTCTTTTCATATTTCTTCTTTCAGGCTTGTTAAGTAAAAACAATGAACTTCAATAATAGCTATCTCGTCCTTGAGAATTACAACATATTACAGTTTCTCCATACATTACTCCTAAAGGATCGCTTTTGAAGTGAATTTTGAAGACACGTGACAAGAAACCTATGTGTTCGATTTGAATAGGTATGTTATCAAACACAGCAAATAACTCCTATATCGTTAAAATACTAGAAATAAAAAGAATTATATGTCTTGCTCTCCCAGTTACTCGACAATCTGAAGACTTATAACTATTGCTAAAATAGTTTGAATAAAATTTACATTGTATTGGCCATTTCCCTCAAGATATGTTGCGACAGCAACTGTAAAGAACATTGGTACTGGAAAGCTGTAGGATAATCTGTTTTGTGAGTTTTAACGACTCCTTAATGCATTTAACATTTAATGCCGATAGGGAATAGGTGAAAACAATTTACATAAAAATTTAAACTTTCATTGTCATCAATATGTAATGTAGAAATAAATGGCTTTTTTACTTACCTACATAACAAAGTGTGAAAGTCTGTCTGGTGAAAATTTATTGACTTAGGTCACTATAGGTTGCTTAAGAACATCAAATTGAGTGATTGCTATATAATAAAGCTATTTATACCTATATTATCTGGTTTACGTACGTAGTAGCATGACAATTTTAATAAATTATATGAGTAGGTAGGTATATTTATTCCATATAATATATTATTCTGAATTTTGCAAGATACCTCAATTTTTTCGATTGTATATTTTTGGTCAAATATTCGTTCATATCACCATCTTAACTACCTATTAAGTCAAAAATACTTCAAACAGATAATTTTCTCTGTTCGTGCCATTGAAGCTCGCTTTTCTCTTAACAATATAAAATAAATGTGGCTGCTGTGCGTCTTGAGAGCCGCCGAGCGCCACTCTTGCATAATCCAGGGCACTCTAACAAATGGATGTCACTTCAAACGAAGGAAGTAATAAAGAAAGCAAATGAACGCACACGTTATTTATTTTATTGTGAAATTTGAGAGGAAAGATTTTTATATATTTAGTGTAACTATATGTTTTTTGTAGGGTAAACAATGCCTGTGCCCATGGCCTGTTAGGCCGTGTCTTCGATTGGAGTGGTGAGCGGGGCGGAAGTGACAGCGGGAAAATCCATACCAAAACTTTATAGTTACGTAATTGTGAGTGAGTCCCTACGTGTGATCAGTTTTCACTTCAAAAGCTGAATCGATGATTATAAACTTACGCATGTACCTAGATATGACTTGTGAGATCAGAATTTTGCTGCAAAAAGTATCTCGAATGGGTTTTAAATAGGAAGGATAAGTTCTTTTGAGAATTTTTTTGTTATGGTTTTAAACATGGCATTATAGGTATTCTGCCAAATTTTTTGTTTGAATGACTACGTATGTTTTGTAAATTATGCCCCTCAGTTCTTGACACACTAACTTTTAGAAATTTGTTGGGATTTTATTTTATATTTTAGTTGGAATATTTTAAGTTCCTGCTAGTACGTTTCGGATTAATCGCCGTGTTCATGAGATGATAACAGTTATAGGCCCGTTACATACCCACAATATTACTTACTATACGTACAAAAGTCACAAAACAATTTTAGTTTAGAGAATAAGATAACTTAATTAGAGCCAATAAGCGAAATAATATTAATTAATTTAAAGAGTACCTAGCTCCGTTAATTTAAGCAGATGTACCTCTAGGTAATGCGTAACAAAATTTCAGCAAAATTCATTTAGCATTTGAAGTGTACCCTAAATGCCTATATTCATAACATTAGTAGAATGCTTACTTCTAATTGTATCATTAGCATGTCTTGAAATGTCAGCGTATAAATAGATACATAATCAGGTGGATTTGAAGTCTGAATTAAGTTTTAGTATACGTCTGGGCAAATGCTGACTTCAAAATTGTTATTATTAAAGTTTGTTGTAGTTTTTAAGATCATGTCTGTACCAGATTAAAATGCTGTTTCTTTTGTTAAAATAGTTGGTTTGTTTGTTTTTTGTTTTTTACGTATTTCGTTATTGTCTAAGAACACTCCCCAGTACGACTTTTTTATTTTGAGCATTTGCCTACTTTAATTTGCATAAGAGGTTTCACTCATTTTTTATAGGTAGGTAGGTAGCAGCGGCGATAGTTCAGTGGTGTACGTAACGGACTGCCGAGACGATGGTCTTGGGTTCGATCCCCAGTTACCCCGGGCACGCACCTTTGACTTTTCGAAGTTATGTGTGTATTAAAATGTTAATTATATCATAATTAATTACATATATAATATAATTACATTGGGACTGAAACATAACTGGCGAAGTGTGGATGTGTAATTCACCTCTGCCTACCCCTTCGGGGATAAAAGGCATGAAGTTATGTTATGTTTCATATGTAACTTAATTCATTGTATCTTTGTCGGATATAACCGATCGAAGAAGTTGACTACGCTACATTATCTCTGAATGTTTTCCTTGTGAAAATATGCAACGACAGTTCTAAGTCTTTGCTTTGCATTGTAAAAATCTAATCATTCGCATTTTGACATCTATACAAAGATTTGAACAAGTGAGTATACTGCTTACTTGTTCAAATCTTTATACAATTGTTGACTTTGAACAATATCTGTTCGACATCATTCTAGCCGACTTCCTCTTAACATACTTATGGCTTAACAAAGTTGAAGCACAACGTAAGTAAGTTAATATAATGTGATCCTAAAGCGAAATGCCATTACCATGGCTGTTCCTCTCAATCGCCTAATTAGCCGTGTCCGTTTCGATGGCGCGGCCATGACGTTATTTAAAAAAAAAAATGATAACAAGATTTTGTAAAAATTTGTAAAAGTAGACTCCCAAAACCATAAATTTGTCAAAGCTATGGTTAAAAAGTTATAAGGGTTTGAACGTGGCCGCGCCATTGAAACGCTCCGAACCGCGCGGCCACGGAGATCTTTAAAACTAAGCATTGCAGAGACCTGAAATTTTGGTAAGTAACAGATTGAATTTGTAAAATATTTGTAAAAATATAGAAAAAAATTCTGAGCTTATATTTTAGGAGCTGTGAGACTAATACGCCATGGCCGCGCCAATGAAACGGTGAAAAACACATTTTCGCCGATATCTCGTTGAAAAAGCAACGCAGACGTCTGAAGTTTTTTGTAAAACCCAGATTTGAATTTGTCAAAACTAGTGAAAATACAACAAAAAATCCTAGGTTTATATTTCTGGAGCTTTAAGACTAATTCGCCATAGCCCCGCCATTGAAACGGTTCAGTCGCGCCCGAGCGCTTGCGCAGTCAACACACATCCATACGTCGCCTAGCGCCGTCCTCAGAGATAACAAACCTTTTGTCGTCGCTCATTAATTATGATGAAGTGTAGCGCATGCGGAATCAATTTTAATGACGGAGTGCAATGTGGCTCTTGCAAGAAGCAACTGGACTTCTCTTGTGCTAATATAACAGAAGTGGGCTGGAGAAAGTTGGGCAATGAGCGCAGAGCAGCATGAAAATGTTCTTCGTGTCGCGGGTCGTCTCCGCTACCATCACCGTCAGGCCAGAAGGAACCACTGTCACTTGAAGTCCTTATGAACGAAATTCGTGACATGAAACAACAACTGTCGGGCCTACCTACTCTTATAAGCGAGATGAAAAGCTTGCGAAGCGAAATCCTGGAAGTCAAGACCTCATGTGAGTTTATGAGCGCAAAACTGGATGACTACAATGCGAGAATGGATTTGCTGGAAAACAGGCTCACGGAACTCGAAAAAACGAAGGAATCTGTGATTTCTCTGCAGACTGATGTGGCCAACATCCAGAAGGAACTCTGCAACTACGACCAGAAATCCAGGCTGAACAACGTAGAGATAAGAGGAATACCTAAGAAGAAAGACGAGAACCTCTTCAAAATAGTTGACTCCATTGGAACTGCAGTTCAGTACACAGTGCCGCAGCTCCAAATAAACTACATCTCAAGAGTACCGACATACAATGCAAAGGAAAAACATATAATAGTGAGTTTCATCAATAGGTACGTGAAAGAAGAATTTATAGCTGCAGCGCGAGCTACAAAGACTCTGTCAACAAGTGACCTGGGATATCAATCTGGACAGCGCATCTACGTCAACGACCATCTGAACGCAGCGTCGAAAAAGCTTCTTAATAAGACTAAGACTATGGCTAAGGAAAAGATGTACAAATTTGTCTGGGTGAAATTTGGAAAAATACATGTCTGCAAGAACGAAGAAACGCGTACTATAGTCATCAACAGAGAAAATGATTTAAACAAAATTGTTTAAGCTGTTATCGTGAGTCCAAACAATTCTTTTTATGCCTCATAATATATCTTGTTCTCAATATTGTGCTCACCCGTACAGTCACATACCTAATTAATATAATATTGTACACCTATATTTTAACAGAGTTGCTGTTTTTGTACAAAATGTTTACGACAACTGCTTGCGCTGGAACTCTATCGCGTCACCGCCGCTGTGATTACTTTCGCTGTGCAATATGTGTAAATATATTTATCTCGCTCTTACTCGTGCTTATAAGGGTCTGTTCTGTTGCTCGCTCGCTTACACATCATTTAGCAAATTTTTGCTCTATCATTTTTTTTGCTTACCCGCGCTTACACATTTTATGATCGATGAGTTTTGTTTCGTAATAATTTTAAATACCATACTGTATTATTGTATATTGATTCGTTTTCGTAATTTGCAAATTATTCAAATGTATTTATCTCGAATTATAGATGGACAAGAGCGGTAAATTGAACATTTACTATCAAAACATCAGAGGGTTACGTTCTAAAACTTTTGAATTTTATCGTAATCTGTCTCTCAATTCTTATGATGTTGTTGTTTTAACGGAGACGTGGCTTGTCGAGAGTATATCTAACAATGAGCTTTTTGACAGTCGATACTCGGTTTGGCGACGGGACCGAGATTATAACACCACAGGTCAGACTTTGGGTGGAGGTGTCCTTATAGCAGTGCGTAACGATATTTCTGTTATACCACAGCCTCAATTGCACTCGTCGGCTGAGGATTTGTGGGTTACACTAAAAACAGCTAGTTTTAAGTTACACATTTGTGTTATTTACTTGTGCAAACAAAATCTTGGTTATACATTTTCGCAGCAATTAAACAACTTTTTAGAAAAAGTTAGCGATGCCTTCCTACGCAACCCATCTGACAAATACCTACTTCTTGGAGACTATAACATGAGTAATGTTTTATGGATACCTTGTGGTGACGGTTCCCTGTCTCCATCAAATGTACGTAGCCACGATGAGCAGTTATTTATTGATGAACTTCAAACTCATAGTTTATTACAATACAATGGAATTCCCAATAAATATAGCAAAATTCTCGACTTAGTGTTATCTATTGTAAATAATGTAGTATCCCTATGCGACGCTCCACTAGTACCAATCGATTCTCATCACGGGGCGCTTACAATAACTGCTACCACTATCGACATACCGGGTTTGAAGCCATTAGCTCACACTAAATATTTTTATAACAAAGGTGATTTTGACTCTATTAACAATTCGATTGCAGCAACGGATTGGAATAAAGAATTCTCCAGCAGATCTATGGATGAAGCGATCGAGTACTTTTATTTTAATCTTAATAGACTGATTAAAAAATGTATACCATCTAAGACTGTTTACAACGACAAGTATCCTAAGTGGTACACGCCATCACTAAAAAAATTAATAAAAGAGAAGTTCAAATACTTGTCCAGATTTAAAATTTACAAGAATAGGTCTGACTGGGAGACATATAAACTTCTTCGGGACAGGACTAAAACTTTAGAAAAACAATGCTTCAATTCTTTTATAAAGAACACAGAGGAATGTATCGAAAAAAATCCTAAACAATTTTGGTCATTTATAAAATCACGTAACAAGGATAATGGTATGCCCTGCAGTTTAAAATATCAAAATACAGTTGTATCTAACGGCAACGATATATGCAATGCATTCTCCTCCTACTTTCTTTCCACGTTTGTTGTACCTGATACAAGTGAAACAACCGCAGACTCCCTTAGCACTCTAGACCCCATCTCATCCGGTACATTGGACATTTCGAGTGTGGAAATAGATATTGCAGAAGTCACTAAACTTTTATCCCAGCTCGATTCCTATAAGTCTGCAGGACCTGACAATATACATCCTCGTTTACTTAAACGATGTGCTAACTCCATCGCCTTTCCTATATCTCTCCTGTTTAAGAAGTCTCTCGTGACATGCACTTATCCCCGCATATGGAAATCGGCATACATTACTCCAGTCCATAAAACGGGATCTAAGACTGAAGTCACGAATTACAGGCCGATTTCGAAACTATGTGTTATTTCAAAGGTTTTCGAGAGAATTGTCTATAATCAGGTGTATACCGCTATAAAAAACTGCTTTAGCCAATCACAACATGGTTTTCTCAGAGGTCGCTCGACCGTCTCAAACCTTATTTTATTCAACGATTATCTGACTGAAAACATGGATGCCGGTACACAGGTGGATGTAATATACACTGATTATAGCAAAGCTTTTGATAGGATTAGTCATAGTATACTGTTAGAAAAGCTTCAACGCATCGGCATACGGGGCGACTTGCTTAGATGGTTCTCCTCATACATTACCAATAGAACTCAGGCCGTAGTAATAAACAATTACATATCAAGCTGGGTTCCCATTCCCAGTGGTATTCCTCAAGGCTCGTTAACTGCGCCCTTGCTGTTTAATATATTTATAAATGACATCGAGATCTGTTTTCATAATTCTAAACTGCTGTGCTTCGCGGATGACATGAAAATCTGTGCGGCAATAACTTCACTGTCTGACGCACAGCTACTTCAGGCGGACCTCACACGCCTCGATCATTACTGCCACATTAACAAACTCGACCTCAACCCCTCTAAGTGCTCCATAGTAACGTATAGTCGAAAAAAGGATAACTTAGCATTCCAATACATGATAAAAGGCCACTATTTACCTAGAAATGAATCTGTTCGCGACTTGGGTGTTATTCACGATTCAAAACTACTCTATGACAAGCATATAGATGACATAGTCGCTAAGGCATCCAAGGCTCTTGGTTTTATTATGCGATCATCTTTTTATTTTAAGAATGCTAAAACTTGGAAGATTCTCTACTGCACTTTTGTCAGAAGCATATTAGAATATGCGTCGCAGATATGGAATCCGCGGTACGACACGTACGTTATGAGAATTGAGAGAATACAAGTTAAATTTATTAAGTACATATGCTATCGGCTACGAATACCATTCAAAACGAGTCAATATCTGAATATATGTAAGAAGTTTCACCTGTTGACCCTTTCTAATAGACGAAATATTGCTGACGTCTGTTATATTCTCAAGATTGCCTCAAACAATATTAAGTGTCCGGAATTATTGCAGAAACTAAACCTTAATGTACCACCCAAGCTGCTAAGAACTGCAAAACCCTTATATGTGCCTACATCTTCTTCTAATTATCGACAAAACTCTTTCCTTAATCGAGCGAGCAATAGCTTTAACTCAACTGCTAAAGATCTGGATTTGGACTTATTTTGCACTAGTATTCCAGTGGCGAGACGACAAATGAGTGAACAATTCTTTACTTAGACTGCTATATTGCTAGCTGAGCTTAGCTTGCTGATTGTATAGAAATTGTAATAATGTGATTGCTAATTAAATTGTGCTAATGTGATTGCTTTACCTATATTGTATTAGAATATGTGTGTATCTTTTATGTAACTTTAAACGCGGGGACCTGTAATTGGCTATCTGGTACTTACTGAAACTGTAACTCAAATTGTAATAAGCTGTTGGACCTCCAAATAAATAAATAAATAAAACACATTTTCGCCAATATCTCACTGAAAAAGCAACGCAGACGTCTGAAGTTTTTTGTAAAACCCTGATTTGAATTTGTCAAAACCAGTAAAAATAAAACAAGATATCCTAGGTTTATATTTCTGGAGTTATAAGAGTAATACGCCATGGCCGCGCCATTGAAACGGTGAAAAACACATTTTCACCGATATCTCGCTGAAAAAGCAACTCGGACGTCTGAAGTTTTTTGTAAAACCTGGATTAGAATTTTTCGAAACTAGTAAAAATAAAACAAAAAATCCTAGGTTTATATTTCTGGAGATATAAGACTAATAATCCATGGCCGCGCCATTGAAACGGTGAAAAAATACGTAATCGCCGATATCTCGCTGAAAAAGCAACGCAGACGTCTGAAGTTTTTTGTAAAACTCGATTTGAATTTGTCAAAACTAGTAAAAATAAAACAAAAAATCCTAGGTTCATATTTCAGGAGCTGTAAGACTAAAAAATACGTAATCTACAGCTCCTGAAATGTAAACCTAGGGTTATATGCGCATTTTCACCAGTTTTGACAAATTCAGATCTAGGTTTTCAAAAAACTTCAGACCTCTGCGATGCTTTTTCAGCGAGATATAGGCCATTACATATTTTTTTACCGTTTCAATGGCGCGGCCATGGCGTATTAGTCTTATATCTCCAGAAATATAAACCTAGGATTTTTTGTTTTATTTTTACTAGTTTCGACAAATTCTAATCCAGGTTTTACAAAAAACTTCAGACGTCTACGTTACTTTTTCAGCGAGATATAGGTGAAAATGTGTTTTTCACCGTTTCAATGGCGCGGCCATGGCGTATTAGTCTTATAACTCCAGAAATATAAACCTAGGATATTTTGTTTTATGTTTACTGGTTTTGACAAATTCAAATCAGGGTTTTACAAAAAACTTCAGACGTCTGCGTTGCTTTTTCAGTGAGATATTGGCGAAAATGTGTTTTTCACCGTTTCAATGGCGCGGCCATGGCGAATTAGTCTTATAGCTCCAGAAATATAAACCTAGGATTTTTTGTTGTATTTACACTAGTTTTGACAAATTCAAATCTGGGTTTTACAAAAAACTTCAGACGTCTGCGTTGCTTTTTCAACGAGATATCGGTGAAAATGTGTCTTTCACCGTTTGAATGGCGCGGCCATGGCGTATTAGTCTCACAGCTCCTAAAATATAAGCTCAGGATTTTTTTCTATATTTTTACAAATTTTTTACAAATTCAATCTGTTACTTACCAAAATTTCAGGTCTCTGCAATGCTTAGTTTTAAAGATCTCCGTGGCCGCGCGGTTCGGAGCGTTTCAATGGCGCGGCCACGTTCAAACCCTTATAATATTTTAACCATAGCGTTGACAAATTTATAGTTTTGGGAGTCTACTTTTACAAATTTTCACAAAATCTTGTTATAATTTTTTTTTTAAAAAAAAGGTCATGGCCGCGCCATCGAAACGGACACTATTAATTGAGTAGGCGACGGGTATTAGGCGGTAACTGACTCAACGTAATAAGATCCATTTTGTAGAGTGCTTCGGATTACGATGAGGCGACGAGAGTACGTTCTATGGCAGTGACGTTGAACGTACCTACCCTTAACCTCAATATGGTTGCAGTAACGTAAAGTACCCTAGACCTCAATGTACTAGCATCTAATGCATTCTAAAAGCTCATATTCAAATGGTTACCGTAAAAAGCTTACTTAGGTGTAAAGTAACTATTAAATTGAATTGACATACTTGTATGGCCTTGCGCAGGTGAGCAGATAATAAGAATAAGAATCGTTTATTTGTTGGAACATGGTATACATACATTGAATGCAGGATGTCAAGAAAGTATAGTTTAATTCGTACATGTTCAGCCTCATACAGTGGCGTACAAAAAGAGAGATGTTGCTACGAGCCATTACAATAACTTTGTCCGAGAAAGTATTCATTTATAATATGAGTATGTAGTTAGTATTTGTTGTATTTTATTATTAGCAATATTATATAATGAAAATTATCATATTCTATAATTAAAAAATAATTATTCTCATAATAATAATTATGCAGTACTCCTCTTAGCTTATAGCTATCTGTTTAGATGTTAAGTCATGTAATCTGCAAATCCAAGTTTGTTATTTTTACGTTTTTTGCGGAATATACAAACTTATGCCTGATGTCAAGAAATTATCATGACTGTGTGAGTTTCCTGAATAACTGAATTTTGTCTACTTTTAGTTATTTCCTTTGTACCTCATTATTTCCACGAAGGCTGTGTTTATTACTTCAATTATTCACCTATTGTCTACACGAACAGAAGTACTCGCCTCCCTTCTGGATAACATTAAGACGCTTAGCCATTAATTACACACATAATTATGGAGAAAACACGTTTTATAAAAAACCTGCAAAATATAGCCTTATACGTGCACACTAGCTAGAGGCGTCGGTTTTTAATGTTTGTTCGTGGTAAAATGAAAAGTACAATGCTTTCTTAATTTTTGGTACCAAATTAATGTTTGACAGATTTCCTTTGCGTTTTGATAAACATGATTTTGATCTAAAAAAAATTGGTTGCCTGTAAAGTCGGTATACGGGCGAAAGTTTTACGTGACAACGACTTTGAGTGGTAAAATAATTTTAATGTGAATATTCATTCGTATAGTAGGAAGAAGGATGAAAGACGCGTGCCTTTCACTTTTTATGTCTGTCTCTCTCGCTCTTAGGCGGGACGCGTGCCTCTCACTCGCTCTCATTGTGAGCGCATAACGTGAGCGGAGCGTAACGCAGTTTCTTGAAGTGTCACCCGGCAAACCAATTTATAAGACGTTGTCACGTCAAAATTACGTAAAGAAGTACATATATTTAATCATGGATTTATAACCGCAATCGCTATCTTAGTCCATTAGTCTTTCCACTAGATAACTGTCTCATAACCATTCTCATAGTGAGAAAAAGCACATGTTATTTTTTATTTTTTATTTATAGGCTCAAGCCTGTATCCCCGAAGGGGTAGGCAGAGGTGTAATATAAAACCCACATTTCGCCATGAATTTTTAGGTCCCACGTAATGGGGGGCGAGCCTATTGCCGTTACCAGGCACATCACCAGACTCCGTGCTGCTACTGAGAATTCGGAAAAACCCAGTAACACTTTTGCCCGACCCGGGAATCGAACCAGGACCTCCGATCAGCAGTCGCTAGAGATGATTATTGTTTCAAATAACTTAACATGTAAAGAACTGAAAGACATAGCAAGTTTGTCTATAGAACGCACCGTGGAACTGTCATGTGTAGAACTTAAGCAGCATATTATTATATGTGTATATCGTCCACCGTTAAGAAACTTTAGCTTGTTTGAATCGGTTATCGAAGATGCAATTAATAAAATTAGGAGCAATAAGAAAGGTATTATAGTTTGTGGTGATTTTAATGTAAATATTCTTGATCATTCAGTAATGGCTAGTAGATTTTCAAATCTATTTAAATCATTTAATTTTAAAAAATTGTTCCTTGAACCAACTAGAATTACAGCAACATCATCGACCTGTCTTCACAATATGTTTAGTAATTGTACAGTTTCGAATAAGTTAGTTACTTCTGAATTAACTTCGGATCACTGTGGTCAATTAGCAAGGTTTCCATATTATTGTGATAACGTTGTACAGAAAGCGTTATTTAGGCCATTACCTAGGCATAAGTTTAATGAATTTCATAATAAAATTTTGATTGGAATGAATGTTATGAATCCTGATCTAATGGAAATTGATTCACCAAATAAAAATGTCAATAGTTTTTTAAATGTAGTTAACAACGAATTTCAGAATACTTTTAGGGCTAAGGAGAAAGTAGTAAGGAATCTCGAGCCTTTAGTGAGTTTTACAAAAGCAGAGCTAAAATGGATGAGTTGTACGGTATGAAGAGATACAATTCTGATTCGAACTTTACAGAGTATGTTAGGAATTATTCCAAGATAATTAAAAGAGTGTGCAATACAGCTAAGGCATTATTCATCATCAGCCTTTATCAGTCCACTGCTGGACTAGGCCTCTCCTTTGAAAGGAGGAATTGGCCTACTGTACCACGCTGGCCAAACGGGTTGGTATAGGGTTTGTATCAAGTTTTCCTTCTCTTACAGTGCTGTTTTCTGCATAATATGCTCCCTCTGTTGGCTCTTACGACACCCATTGGATGATATGGGTTGGTGACAATCCGTATTCTTAATCCGTCACCACACAGATAAAGGCATTATTCGTTAGGAACAAAATTAAACAATCCTCGAATAAAATTAAGCCACACTGGCGAGCTCTTAATAATAAATAAATAAATAAATAAATTCTTTTATTTCAGACATAAAATCCATTTGGTTATTATATAAGCATCTTAAAGTATATTAAAAACTAGTGTTAGTAAGTACTTACAGCTACCATTACAAGTAATTACTTATTGGAATTATTGTACGCCACAGTAGCATGTAGGCGTATCCAATGCTCCAGTATGGGGCTGTCCCACCTGTCCGCCACGGTACTCAGGATGCTGTTGGGGCTGACGCGTACCCTGCGCATGATGGAGGCGCATCGTTTGCGTATGATGGCGTGAAAACCATCTATGCCCGCTTGTGCAAACATGCCAGAGGCACTGCAGTAGCGCGGCAGCCCCAGCAGCACCCTGAATGCATTGTTATATTGAACACGCAGAGCGCTGTATGCCCTCTGCGTGTAGTTGACCCACAGACTGCATGTATAAAAGGACTGACAATAAGCCGTAAACAGCGTAGCCTTTACGTCAGTCGAGCATCTCGCAAATCTGCGAGCCAACATATTGCAGCGGACAGCCAACGCTCTGCGCTCGCGCTCAATGTCCAGGCTATCCTTGAGGTCTTCGGAAACCCAGTGCCCCAGATACTTGAAAGAGGTAACTTGGTTCAAGGGGCTACCGCAAAGAGACAGTTGTGTTGCTATTGGGTAGGTTTTAGTGCCAGCCTTGAATACCATTACTTCACTCTTCTTAACATTGTATCTGAGCCCATGGGCCTCCGCGTACCTCTCACATATCATGAGCAGGCCCGTCATTGAGCTAATCGATGGGCTCAGCAGCACCATATCATCAGCGTAACTAATGTTGTTGACACATACTCCGTCTACATAACAACCTGTGTATGTGCTGCTGAGCTCAACGATCAACGAGTTTATGTACAGATTGAAGAGACGAGGAGAGGTCAGGCCGCCCTGTCTCACCCCGCACTCCAACCTATACGCGTCCGATAACGAGCCTGCCCACCGTACACAGTTGATCTGGTTGTTATACCAATACCTTAGTATTGATATAACTCCCCTATCAACCGCCGTATCATTTAGCAGTTTCTGCCACAGCAAGTCATACGACACCAGGTCAAATGCTTTAGATAGGTCTATTAATGAAGCAACAGGTAAGACAACACTAAGAGGTAATAGTTTTAGTTTATTTGATAGTGACAAATTAATTCATAATGACAAAGAAGTCGCACACACATTTAATAAATTCTTTGCTAGCATACTGAGTACTACTACTAGAGAATTAGTATCATCAGCTATAGTCGCAGAAAACCTATTAGAATCTAGTTTAGGAAAATGTAATAACAATAATAATAATAATAATAAATTACACTTTATTGCACACCAAAATAAAGTTTTACAGTACAAGTGGCTTAAAACTACAAGTAATGTACAATGGGCGGCCTTATCGCTTAGTGCGATCTCTTACAGGCAACCTTAGGATGGACAGGAATGATGTTAAGCAGTTATACATGCTGGCGATGGTGTAGTTAAATACTATGAATCAGTATTGAAGATTTAAATGAAATACATACATACTTACAATTACATATTCTATAAAAATACTTAAACATACATATATTAAATATATACCTACATACATTCGTACAATATACATATATACATAATAATATAATAATATGACAGACATTGTAGATACATTGAAATACAACCCGCATACAAGCAATTAAAATGCGTTAAGTATTCAGATAGTGCTTTTTAACGAATTTTTAAAGATGTTTAGTGATGGTGCTCTTCGAATTTGTAATGGCAAAGCATTCCACAGGCGCACTGCCTGAACGGTAAAGGATTTTCCAAAATAATTTGTGGAATGCCTTGGCATCTCCAACGTCAGATCTTCAGACGACCTCAAGGACCTTATATGTGTGTCATGAAGGAACTTGAAACGTTCTTTGAGATAGGAGGGCGTACTAGGATTAAATAGAACATTATACAGTAATGTAAGAATGTGAGTATTCCTGCGAAGACGAATTGGGAGCCACTTGAGTTTGTTACGAAAATCTGAGACGTGATCATATTTGCGCAGTCCAAATATAAATCTAATGCAAAAGTTTTGGAGACGCTCAAGTTTATCTAGCTGCTCCTCTGTGGGGTCAAGATAGCTGACGTCAGCATAGTCAATTATGGGAAGAAGCAAGGATTGAGCGAGCGCGATTTTAGTGGCAGTTGGAAGGAAGTTGCGTAACCTACGCAACGAACCTGCGGATGCAAAAAGCTTGCGACTCGTTTCTTGCATTTGAGATTTCCAGGACATACTTTCGTCTAAGGAGATCCCCAAATTTTTCACAGTTTTACTAAAAACGAGATTTTTGCCATCGAAACTAATTTGTGGCAGATCGGACCAACTGATTTTTGAGACTAATTTGGGGCTGCCTATAATAATTAACTGGGTTTTGTCAGCATTTATGATGAGTCCGTATTTCTTAGTCCAGTCGCAGATTCTGGCCAGGTCCGCCTTAATAATAGTACAAGCTTCTGCCAGCTTATTTAAAGGAGCTTGCGTATAGATTTGTAAATCGTCTGCGTAAAGGTGGTAAGAAGAAAGTAATTGGTTTGAGATAGTATTAATAAATATTGCGAAGAGCAGAGGAGAAAGCACGCCACCCTGTGGCACACCGGCATTAGTGTGAGACCAAGTAGAAAAAGAGTCTTCGATGCGTATACGTTGCCGGCGACCGAACTGGTAACTATGAAACCAGTCAATTGCCGATGGAGATACGTTAAGAGAGCGTAGAATGCCAAGTATGATGTGAAAATCCACGGTGTTGAAAGCGTTACTAAAATCAAGTAACGACAAGACCGTTAGATTTCCACTATCCATACCTAGCCTAATGTCATCAGTTACGTGAACCAGAGCAGTGGTAGTACTGTGGCCAGGGCGGAAACCGGACTGATATGTGTTTAGGAGGGAATTTGTATGTAGGAAGGAACTAAGTTGTGTGTGGACTAAGCGTTCTAGGACTTTTGACAAGAAGGGAAGTAGGGATATAGGTCGGTAATCTGAAAAGGAACAGGGCTTAGGTTTCTTGGGCAGAGGGATTATTGTTGCATCTTTCCAATCGGATGGAAAAATGCCACGGTTGATGGAATGGTTGAAGATGTGGCATAAAACTGGAAGGATTTCTTCAAGGATGGGAAGGATCATTTTACGGCTAATACTATCACTACCGACTGCATTAGACGTAACAGCCAGTACGTTTTTCTTAACATCACATGCGGCAAATTGCGAGAAGATAAAGGGAGAATAATCCGGAGTTGGCAAGGATGAAAGATATTGTAAGGTGGCACTTTTCATATTTCCATCGAATTTGGACGAAGTAGAGAAATGTATATTAAGAGAATCAAGGTTAATATTATTTGGAATAGATTGATGCCGTGTCTTGCCAACTCCCAGACTTTTAAGAAATTGCCAGACCTTTGCTGGATCACTGTTTTCAACGGATTTATGAATATATTGGCGTTGCGCATTCCTACACACCTTGTTGCAGAGATTTCTGGCTGCCACGTACTTTTCATGGTTTAGAGGAGTAGGCCTGTGTTTCAACTTAGCTTTGGCAGCAGATTTTTTGGCCATGATTTTTCTGATATCGTCTGTTAGCCAAGGTGCCGGTAAGTGTTTCAATTTGATGCTACGTATTGGCGCATGCACATCATATAAATTGATGAGATTAGTGGTGAGTTCATGGACCTTACTATTGACACACTCTGAGTCATACAGAGGGCTCCAGTCTATATTCGAGGCATCCTTACGCAGTTTTTCATGATCCATGCCACTAAAATTGCGCTGCAAGACTATTTTGGGCTTAATTTTGGGTGTGCGAATTTTATAGGAAACGAAAATCAGGTCATGATATGAAAACCCATCCGCTGTACATTGACCATGCTTATGAACCAGATTGGAGGAAGATACCAAAATAAGATCTAGAAGAGAAGGGGTGCAATTGGGGAAGTGATGAGTTGCATTTAAGTTTAAAATAGATAGATTGCAAGACTCTATGGTGTGCCGGAATAAGGTAGCACGAGAATCCTGTTTGAGCAGACATGTGTTAAAGTCGCCCATTATAATTGTGTTGCTATATGAAGGAGTTAAATTTTCTAAGATAAGCTCAAATGATGAAAAATAGTTAACACGATTTGAGGGGGAATAGAATACGCCTAATAATAATTTAGTGTGGTGAAGTTCTACTTCAAGGAATAGATGCTCGCCTGCATTCGACAGTGGCGGCTGTGGAGACATACTGACTATTTTAAAAGGAATTTGATGTCGCAAATATATGGCAACACCGCCGCCAATGCCGAATGCCCGGTCATTCCTAATTAGCCGGAAACCTGGCAGTGAATAAGATGTGGAAGGGAGACATGGTTTTAGCCATGACTCTGATACCAGGATGGCATGTATGTGTTGGCAGTCTAAATTAGCCAGCATATCTGGAAAATGAGCTGGAATACTCTGCGCATTGATATGGACTACATTAAAGTTCTTGGGTACGTCTGAGAACTGCGACTGAAGAATGTCTCCGAGGGAGGGGACACTTACAAAGCTATCATCTAGGCTTGTAGCAGAATGAAAGATTTCACCACTATTTGAGTCTGTGTCTGACATTTAATAAATATATATAATAAATATTAAAAATATATATATATATGATATATATAAATATAAATAATTATGTTTCTATTTGTCGCGTAAAGCTTTGATCACACTGTCCACCCGCTAGTTGCGCATGAACATAGATAATGTCAGAGACAAAAGTGTATAATTAAAAACTAACAAATGATACAAAAATAAATATATAGATTCACACGAGAGATATTGTTACTAACTAAAATCTAACGGAAAAAAAATATATTTATTTATGTCTAAAAACACACATATTCAAATCCGTGTAGCGTGAGACGGAACGTTACTCTATAGTGGGTGACGTTTGTGACAGTGACATTAACAACATCACTTGTTGTTTTGTTTATGATACACGGTACCTACATAAAATAAAGTTAAAAGTACTTGTTATTTAGAAAGTGAAGTTGAGGAAAATTATGGAGAAAATAAATAACGATGGAACAAGCTTACTTCTTCGTCGCTGCCGTTCTCTTGCCCTTTGTTGCGGCTGGCTTTGCGACGCCGGGCTTCTCCGCATCTGTGGGCCGGATCTTACTTAGCTCACTAACGGAGGTGATGCGATAACGTTTACCATCGGGGCCCAAGATGTGCACGTATCCCTCTCGCGTCCAGCACTTCGCGACTCCAAACTTCGCTCGTGCAGCCATAAAAGCCTCGTGTCGTGAACGTGTGAGAAACTCTGACAGCGTGATACCTGTATCCTTGAGCTTCGTCTTAGCGAACCAAACACTGTCCCGCACCGCAGCAGACTCGAATTTTACGAGAATGGGCCTCGCCTTGTCGCTGGTAGTCTGGCGTCCCAACCTGTGGCAGCGCCTGATGTCCTCTACCACGAAAGTGCCAATTTTGAGACGTTGCTTGACAATATTCGCCACCTGCTCAGATGTCTCCTCGTCCTTACGTTCCTCCACGCCGTGTAGCAGCAACATCTTACGACGGCTGCGCATTTCGATTCTGTCAATTTCTCGGCCTACGGTGTCAAGCTGCTGTGAGAACGATTTCAGTGTACTCAGTATGAAGGTCTTGAACGCAGTAAATTCATCAGCCAGACTCCGTGTGCTTTGAGGCGACTTCTTCTGTAGCTCGGCTTCGAAACTGGCCATCCGCTCCTCAAAATAAGCTTGCATGTCCAGGATTTTTGATGCATTGAATGTATCCATTTTATGTGTTAAAGTGAAACTTGTTAGTTTTGTGAGATAACGCTTAACCAGCAGGTATGTAGTATAGATTTTAAATTTTATGCATTAATATAAATATATTTTTAAAATTAACTGTTTTATTTAAATTTTCTTGAAGAGCAATTTTAAGTGTTACTAGTAATCTCAACTACCCACAACCACTACCAATTATTCAAGTTCCATAATAATGTATTATTCAAGTTCCATTGTATTTGTAACGGATGCCAGGAATCGAACCTTTGCTAGTCCGCTACAGTGCGCTGGTGGTGTGTTGCTGACGTGTGCCTACGACGCGACGATGCGTGTTCTTCTATGTGTGTGGACTGTATGGCTTTGATGTATTGGGGCTTCAGAAATCGTCAGAATCTTCATACGTTGAGAGCGATGCTGTTCAGGTTAGCGATGGGCGTTCAATGAACGAACTAGTTAATTCGACCGTCGACATACGATGAACGAATCGACGGTTCACCATCGAGCGATGGACTAGTTGAATCCGTAGACGATTAAATTGAAAATAACTAAACTTGCTTTAGAACTGACAACGCGAAGACGACGCTTGAACATAGACGGGTAATACACGTTGATACGTCCATCGTTCATACAAACAAGTTTGAACTTTAAAGGTAGAGCTATAAGTTGATATTAGATTTCTTTGAATATGGACTAGACTAGACGAGTTATACACGTTGATATGTCCATCGTTCATACAAACAAATTTTAACCTTAAATATGGAGCTATAAGTTGATATTTCTTTGAATAAGGACTAGATGGCGTCAAATAGACGTGATGTTTATATAGACCATCTACTATGTAATGAAGTTTACACGTAGATGACGTAGACTGGTCCACATATTCAACTAGTCCATCGACGCGTCGACGAACGGGAATGAACGGTCTAGTTTCGTTAACGAAAAAAGCGTCAACAACCCATCACTAGTTCAGGTGTTCGGTGCTTGATGGTTACAAGATGGTGGTTGGGACGTCAACAACTGGCCGAATACATGGTCGCTTAAGTACCTCGAAACTTTACCTTATCGACGACCATCGCACCGAACACGTGCACAGAGAATCTTTCGTTTATTTTTATTTCAAATACAGTTCAAATGTTACGTATTATTCGTTTCTATTATACATAGGTACGTGTTCTATACATCGTTAGATAGGTCTCATTAAGTTCTATCTATCGGTATACAATACCTAAACCTAACTACTAGCGTCACTTAGTTATTCCATAAAAACTCCCAAAAAATGGTATCACACAAGGGCCCGCCCACTATATTATCTATTGAATAACGATTGTATACTAAATTTATATATATAATTTTGGTAGGCCGTTGTGTGCAACTATATCGGGCATCTATTAAAATAAACGCCATGAAAATATCTTTATTCAATTTGAACCTATTACATGAAACTTATGAATCATAAGAAAATTACAGAATTTCTTAAGTAAATTCTATCGTAAATAAACAAAATTTATGATAAACATACAAATGTTTGTTATTATGCTTATTTTAACTATATAAGGTAATAACTAGCAATAAGAAAGTATCCAGACATGATTTCAAGTCTATATGAAGCCAAAAAACACTTATAAAAACTATAAACGGCTATGTAAACAAACAGCTGTTTTATCAAGTATTAACTCTTATCTGTCACTACTGATAACGCTATTTATGATCGATATCTAAGGTCCCTACAGTTAGCACAAGTTTAAGACTAATGTTCATGTATTACATAGTTGTTTATATTAACGATCTAACCATTTACACTATTTTAGCTATTTTTTAACGTTTTGACACGTCCGGGAACCGAACCCGGTGTACCGCACGATTAGATAACACTGATTTCATACGATTTTCACTCGCGGTTTCGAATACACTATTCACTGTCATAGTTTTAATGTCTGTCGCGAACAGTATTAATTCTACCGATATTATAAGTACTTTTCAATCTCTAGAGTCTAAGAATACAGGTGATCTCTGAGGTATTTCTGTTATGGTTTTGAAAAGTATAATTGATGTAGTAGCTCCTTATTTAAGCAACTTATTTAATAAGTGTATTGAATCCGGTGTTTTTCCCGATCTTATGAAACACAGTAGGATAATACCTCTTTTCAAATCCGGCAGTAAGACTGATCCTAGTAATCATAGGCCAATATCGATATTACCTGCCTTTAGTAAGATTTTTGAAAAGATCATTCTCAAGCAATTACTTAGACATTTTAATCTGAACAGCCTCCTTCATAGCGAGCAATATAGTTTTACCAAGGGTCACTCGACAACAGATGCAGGAGTAGCGTTACTTAAACACATATTCAGTGCATGGGAGAGTGCTCAAAATGTTATTGGTGTATATTGCGACCTTTCGAAAGCATTCGATTGTGTCTGCCATGAAACGCTCTTATGCAAACTTAGACACCAGGCGTCCAGACTAAAGCATTGGAAGTCATTAAGTCGTACTTAAGTGACATAATCCAATGTGTTGAAATAAACGGCTCAAAATCCAGTGGCTTACCTGTTGATTTAGGAGTGCCGCAAGGCAGCATCCTAGGCCTTTCCTGTTTCTTGTTTACATAAACGATTTACCTTTTTACTTGAAAAACATTTGTGACGTTGTACTGTTTGCTGACGATACTTCTTTGATATTCAAAGTAGATAGAAATAAGGTTGTTGGTCTCGCGGCATAAATGTGCGCGTGGGATCGGGAGGTCCCGGGTTCGATTCCTGGGTCGGGCAGTGTTATTGGGTTTTTCTGTCACGAAATTCTCAGTAGCAGCACGGAGTCTGGAAATGTGCCCGGTACGGCAATAGGCTCGCCCCTTATTACGTGGGACTAAAGTATATCTGGCGAAAAGTGGGTGTAGAAATACACCTCTGCCTACCCCTTCGGGGATAAAAAGCGTGACGATATGTATGTATGTATGTATAGAAATAAGGAACATTTTAACGAAATAAACAGTGCGCTCATTCAAGTAACTAAATGGTTTAATGTAAACAATCTAGTTTTGAACGCCAAAAAACAAAATGTATTAAGTTTGCTCTGCCTAATGTCAGAAACCTTGGTCCTAGTATAGCTCTAAATGATGATGTACTCGAAACATCTGAATCTACATTATTTCTAGGAATAACACTTGATTCGAAATTACAGTGGGGTGCGCATGTTACATATCTCTCAGGAAAACTTAGTTCAGCTGCTTATGCCATTACGAAGGTTCGTAGGTTGACTGATGTCGATACGGTTAGATTGGTTTATTTTAGATATTTTCATAGTGTTATGTCATATGGCATACTATTATGGGGTAGGGCTGCTGACATCGAAAATATTTTTATATTGCAAAAACGGGCAGTTAGGGCCATTTACCAATTAAAGACAAGAGTTTCACTCAAAGAAAATTTAAAAATATTGGTATTCTTACTGTAGCATCACAATATATTTACGACTACATATAAATTCTTACAAAATGAATAGTGACATACACAATATTAATACTAGGAACAAAAATTATGTGTACCGTATTTCCGTTTACACAAAACACATAGCTCTTTTATTGGGCTTAGGCTTTTTTATGTATAATAAAATACCATCTAATATTTTAGACTTGCCTTTAAGGTCGTTTCAGACAATAGTTAAAAATAATCTTATACTTAGGCATATTATAGTGTAAATGAGTATCTTGACGGCAAGTATACTTGGAAATAAATATTCTTTCTTTATTAGGCCAAATTTTTGTTTATTAGGTCAATAAGCAGTTTTATAGTTTAGTTAACTACCGTATTTGCTTTCTTTTCTTTTATTATAATTTATCGGATTTGTAAGGCGAGGGTAACTCGTGGTCATGAACTGCTAGCCAATAGATTGTAAATTGCTGCTGGTTTATATACCGTTACTTTTCGTACGTCGATCGACTCCAATCTTACTAGTATTGTAGTAGCTAGTATTACTTTTGTACTCGACCATTATTCATGCTAGTGCGCCTTATTTGCTGTAGTTAACCAAGTCCCCAGTAAGACGGTTTCTTATTACAGATCACTTATCGCTCATCTTTATTCAAAATATGCAACAGTGTGGCAGTTTTTAATGTTAATGTAATAAACGTTTTGTCATTTTCAATTAATCAGTTTTAGATAGCAATCATGAAATTGGTCAAACAGCCGCAATCACTGTCACGCTTCTTTTACATGAGAAAGGTTTATGATTTCAAATTGTTTATATTTATTTACTGCCTCCGTGGTCCAGTGGATAGCGTATGCGACTGCTGATCGGGGGTCCCGGGTTCGATTACCGGGTCGGGCAAAAGTGTTACTGGGTTTTTCCGAATAATCAGTAGCAGCCCGGAGTCTGGTGATGTGCCCGGTAACGGCAATAGGCTCGCCCCCTATTACGTGGGACCTAAAAATTTATGGCGAAATGTAGGTGTAATATTTACACCTTTGCCTACCCCTTCGGGGATACAGGCGTGAGACTATAAATAAAATAAATTATATTTATTAAAAAACCTTGTACCAACCAAAGTATATTTTTTTAGAAAGAGTTTTGCAACGAGTTCCTGGTGTTTTACTTGAGAAATATCATAGTAATCAAGAAGTATTACGAGTTCAAGATGCAAAACTCAACTGCGTGACTATTTTTGACGACGTTGCTTGCGAAAATCAAAGTAGCATGCGTGATTTCTTTGCAATGGGAAGACATAAGTGCATCAATAGTTTTTTTCTAAGCCAAACATATAGCAAAATCCTAAAACAATTAATAAGAGACAACGCGAACCTAATTATACTGTTTAAACAAAAGGTTAATCCCTAGATGAACAAAGTGAGTGGTGAACAAAGGCGACTTTTTTATTCATCTTGTGGACTATTATCACCCACATAAAACATGTCAACCTAAGTGAACAAAGAGGAATAAATCGCACGTTCCGTCACTTTTAACTGGGAGAACAGTCGGTTCGTCTAAGTAGGAACTAACTCTATATTGAAATCGCTTAAGAACTTCAAATCCCTACATTATAATAATTCAGATCCATAATGTTTAGACTGTAAGATTACAACAGTAAATTAAATCCCGTTTTATCCTTCTTTACATTAACTGTCAAGGTGTGATACATTACTAAAGCATTCTACTTCTACTTAACTGCAGCACAATTTACGTACGCTCCTGCATAATTACTTTTATAAACAACTACTGTTTTAACTGGAGCTTCAAAATAAACTGCATCAATTTATTTTGTAAAGTTTAAAGCGTATTTTATTGTTCAGAATTTCGCGATATCGGACGCCGGTTTCACACCAATTAATATACATGCATTCGTTTATTTTATTTTTCAGGTTTGCATCAATTATATTTCAACGGAATACACGATTTATTCTGATGGCTGGATACCCGTAGCACATGATGACATTTATAATCAAATACGCAGAGATAAAGCACACAGTTTTATTCAACACACACAAAAGCCAATCTATTGATACTAACGATGCTTTAAAATTATTGGAAAATAAACATATTATTGGAGAGCGAAATAATACTGAAAAAAGCGGTTACAAAATTAATTACGGGCAAGAAAATGGCAGAACCGATATTTTTCAAAACCAAGTATTTAAAAATAATATAAACGTAAGCATCGCTACAAATGGAAAAGAATCAACAAGAAAGGCAAAGAAAATGGTAAATCTATCTTCAAAGAATGATATTGATGAATCTGACATTAAGAAAAGGGATGAAGTATTTAATAAAAATAACGACACTGAAATATTTGACAGTATTGACAGATCAAATAGTTACAAAGTAACTGAGGATACGGAGTCAGATGACGTGGAACAAAACATTGGGTATGGATATGTGTGGTGATTACGCACCACCTACTACTACAGAAAAACATAACTTCAGTTCAACACTCATTGATATATTGTCTAAATACAATATCAAAACTGACGACAAACTTCAAAACTATGACTTGTCCCATCAGGTTAAAACTGAAAATCGTCTAACAAATATTCGTACAGTTTGGAATCCGTTTACATATAATAATAAAAATCATTTGTCTGTGGACCCTTTGCTCGCTGTTTTTCTATCAAACTATGGGTTCTATTTGCCGAGTTTGTATGGGGTCAAATCTAATTATAATAATTTGTACAGTTATCTGGCTTCAAACAATATCCAAAATAATCGACCGTTTGGTTTGTATAAAATTTTCTCTGACACAGATTCATGGAATTAGTTTGTGTTATTTTTTCGGTTCTAAGTTCTATTATTGTTAAAATTAATTTTATAGTTCGGGTTCGGGGTTAATTTTATTACGACACTAATATTATACTATAATGTTTATTAAGTACTTTTACGAGGCAAAGAGGACCGTTAGTTGAACTTATTCATGTAAGGTCTAATTTAATTTAGCAAATAAAATGCTGTCCTGCTGTATACAGTCATCATTGTGTAAGTTTGCCGCGAAACGAAATGTTTACTTAGTATCTTATTATCATATTTTAATTTCATAATTATGCTTACTGTTAAAAAGGACTTTAGTGCCTCACAATTTTCATTTAACATTGTGCCGTAGACAGAGTTGTGCTGACTTTATTTGTAAGTGTATGACATTCCGTTTGAGTAAATTCGACTCAATATACATTGCATGCAGTTGTTTCATTACGAAAGGTGTCTTAGAATAATTATTAAAAAGTATTCTTGGTTTTCATATGTACCACATTTTATGTTAATAAATGTGTAAATATTGTTGGCAACATCGTTGTGCGAGCGTCATTTTCGAAAAAAGTGTGATTCAAATACGTCGCGTTCCGGCTGTGAGTTCGAATACAAAAATGGCGACTTGAACATGGTGACCGGGGACGCTCGCCCACTTGGCTGACAACCGTGGAACGGATAAGTTGTTTAATAAGCTCTATTGTTATTTTCCGTTATCATTTTTAGAAAGCACAGTCACTGTGCTAAGTTTGCCCTACTATTGTTTAACCGATTACCTATATTTCAAAAGGTTTAAAATTACATTTGCAATTAATATCTGCTCGATATAAAAATACATCTGAGTGTCAAATATGTAATTAGAATGTGTAATAAATGCTTATAATGTTCTTTACCCTCGTTCTATTGACTAAAGTGTTTCTGGTGTACTAATATGGTTTATTTTCTAATATCAGAAGTGAGCGTATACCTACGTGTCATGGGTAATCGCAGACGTCACGGCAAGCGAGCACGATTGTCGTCGAGCAGCAGTAGCTCGACGAGCTCAAGGACGCCGTCGGCATCGCCGCCGCGTAGAAGAAAGTTAAAGGTATCGCATCGAAAAGATACTAAAGCTGTGAGTACCTTGAATAATATTATACCAGAGTTTGACCCTTTGAACGATGATATTAATGCATGGCTTAGTATTATAAAATCCTACGCTGCGACTTTTGAGTGGTCCGATGAAACGATACGTTATCAAGCTCTTAACAAATTTACCTTTAAATTTAATTTGGTTCTGGTAAAGTTTGGTATGATTCTTTGCTGCGTACTGACAGCCAGTGGCCTACTTGGACATGGAAGGATTGGCATCAACGCCTGGCTAATAGCTTTCAAATACGACGTAATATATTTGAGCTCTTAAAAGAAATCATTACCAAAAAAAACCAGTAGAAAATCAATCGTTATACGAATTCTATTTTGACATTAAATGTAAAATAGACAGGCTATCCTTAAACTTTACTGAGCAAGACATTATATCTTTAATTGTTGGCTGTTTAGGCGATAGCAATATAGGAGCATCTATCGAAGCAAGTAATTTTAAATCTTGCCACGATTTAGCTAGCTACTTGCATGGTCGCACGTATAGAGGCAAAAACACAAAACACACTGGTTTGAGTAGCACACGTGAGAATCAAAAATCGGTGGATCAAACAAATCATTTGAATCAATCCTCTGCAAACGTAATCTCGAATACTAACGCGAATTCAAGTAAAGAAAATACGCAAGATAGTAATCAAATCGGTACAACACACATTCGGAAACCTATTTAGTGTTACACATGTGGTGGAAATCATAAAAGGAATCAGTGTGATCTTAATAAATGTAATTTTTGTGGAAAAAGGGGCCACGTTGAAGCCGTGTGCCGCAGTAAAAAAAATACAGGGTTGATTAAACCAGAAACAGAGGAGGCTAAATTAATTTCTACCTCCGATTCTCGCAGTAAATTTGTAAAAACGGTCACCATTAATAATTTTATACATGAAGCATTCATTGACACAGGTAGTAGCTGCTCTTTAATTTCCGAATCTGTTATTATAAAATATTCACTCTCTACTAGTGTACTACCCTCACCAGTTTTGTTACAAGGATTTTCTATGCAGAAATCTAAACCGGTTACTCGTAGAACTACCGTAAGTTTAAAAATAGATTGCGTTTCGTTAATCGGGGTGGACTTCTACATAATTGACGATCTAGTTGGTTGTGATATATTGATTGGCCGTAATATAACCGAGCGAAACAAACGATTTGATATACTCACGTGTTGGTGATTTATTTACATTCGATTAGGCGCAATCCTTTAAATAATTTTGTAACGTTGTAACGGAGAAGGACATCGATGCCGACACTCACTTAATGGAATTAGTTTGTTTATTTAAGCGGTATAATATGTGTGTCGCGACAGATATAAAAGAATTAGGGAAAGTCAGTGGCCACGAGATGGTAATCGCATTGTCTGATCCGCGGCCGGTACAGTGCAGACCTTTTCGAGCTTCTCATGCTGATAGAAAGATTATACGAGACGTGGTGCAGGAACCTTTAGATAATAATATTGTTCGTGAGAGTAACTCTCCGTACGCCAGTCCTGCCCTACTTGTAAGCAAAAAGAACGGTGAGAAAAGACTCTGCATCGACTACCGTGCATTGAATAAAATAACTATAAAAGATAAATACCCAATGCCCCGCATTGAGGACCTTGTAGATAGGCTACAAGGCTATAAATACTTTACTAGTCTTGACTTAAAAAGTGGATATTATCAAATAATGATGAGTTCACAGTCTATAGGCAAAACAGCATTTATTACCGAAGACGGACACTGGGAGTTCCTCAGACTTCCTTTTGGCTTGGCTAATGCACCATCCTGCTTCCAACGGATGATATATATTTAATCACATTAACTATTCAACAAAATTTAAATCTTTTAGAAAAGGTGTTACAAATATTTAAAACGAATGGACTAACCTTAAATTTAAAAAAGTGTCACTTTTTAAAACTCAGATAGAGTTTCTTGGTTACAAAATTAAGCAGAATTGTGTCATGCCAAACGAAGCCAAAGTGGAAGCCGTTAGGAGATTCCCTGTGCCAAGAACGGTACATCAGTTACGACAATTCTTAGGACTAATCAATTATTTTCGTAAATTCATTGAAAAATGCGCCGTTATCTCCGCCCCTCTCACCAAATTATTAAAGAAGGATGCTTCATGGTCTTGGGGTTCCGTACATGAACAAGCGTTTCAGATTCTAAAAGCTAAGCTAACGTCGGATAGTTTATCTATTTTTGACCCAAATAGTGCTACAATTTTGTATACGGATGCTAGTCGCGATGGTATTGCGGGTATTCTGGTTCTAGTTACAGATAAAGGTGAAAAATCTGTACATTACTATAGTCGACAGACAACTATAGATGAAAAGAAATATCATTCTTTTGAACTAGAACTCCTGGCAATCGTTAGTTCGCTCCAGAAGTTTCGCCTTTATTTAATAGGTTCACCTTTTACCATAGTAACAGATTGTAACGCAGTAAGATAATGCATTAACTAAAAAGGATATTATTCCCTGGATCGCACGGTGGGTCCTTTCGACTCAAGAGTTTGTGTACGAGATTAAACATAGAGAAGGTACGCGTATGCAGTACGTGGATGCCTTGAGTCGAAACCCCGTTCCGTTAGGCGAAAAATCGGCAAGGGAAATAATATTATCAATAACTGAAGGCAATTGGTTACTCTCTGTTCAGGTACAAGACCCCGATATTGTAAAAATTAGAACCATTTTAGAATCGGGGGAAATAGATAACAATAGAAATGTTTTTGACGTCTACGAGCTTTTAGGCGGAAAGGTTTACAGGAGGACGTCCCAAGGTCGTCGATTGGTTGTACCTAAAAAGTGTATATGGCAAATAATAAAGTACAACCATGATGACGTGGGCCATTTTTCTGCGGACAAGACGGTTGAAAGAATAGGGTCTAAATATTGGTTCTCGCGTATGCGTCACATAGTGAAGAAATATGTCAAAAATTGTTTGAATTGCGTATTTTATAAAAATAAAAGCGGTCCTAAGGAAGGAGAACTATATCCGTTGCCAAAATACGCAAAACCCTTTCATACTCTCCATGTAGACCATTTAGGTCCATTTGTTGAAACCACCAACGGTAATAAATATCTTGTGGTTATAGTAGATGCATTCACGAAATTTGTTTTTATTAGCGCAGTAAAATCTACAAAGGCGGCCGATTTTATAGAAGAACTAAACAACATTACAAAATGTTTTGGTAACCCAAGTCGAATCATCTCAGACTCAGGTTCATGTTTTACTTCCGTAGAATTTAAAGAATATTGCAATAGCAAAAACATTCGCTCGCATGTTGTGGCAACGGGTATGCCCCACTCAAACGGACAGGTGGAGAGGTTTAACAAGACTGTACTAGAGTCACTAAAAACTATGGGTGCAAATACAACTGAGGATAGGAGGGACCAATATGTTAAAATCATACAACAGGGTTTGAATACCACAATCCACAAGACTATTAAAGCCATTCCAAGCGAAGTTTTATTAGGTTATCGTTTACGTACTGATTGCGATACCCTAGAACCCGAGCTTGATAATGAATCGTTAGTGGACGTGACGGATTTACGCGTGAAGGTTGACAAAAATATTAAAGCCAGTGCTATATCTCAAAAACAAAGGTTTGATAAAACTCGGACAAGAGCCAAGTTGTACAATGAAGGAAACTTGGTGTTGATAAAAATACAGAGCCAGGGCAATGACGGACGAAGTAGAAAACTTCTACCGAGTTTTAAGGGTCCATTTCGTGTAAAGAAGGTACTCGGTAAAGACAGATATGAGGTGACAGATTTAAGAGGTTCTGAAAGGAGTAGCAAACCGTATAAAGGAGTAGCAGCTGCCGAAAACATGAAACCATGGATACAGATTGATGATTGGAGTTTAGACTAACTTTATGAGAAAATGTCCGTATTGGCAATTGTGGGAGATGTAAAGGTTTGTGTACTAATTTAATTGCTTCCTGGTTCCAATAAACAAATAATTGTTATCCATGTATAAGATTACCTATTTAGTGGAGTACACAAGTCCCGTATAGTCTCTCATGGTGATAATAAATACTAACTCATGTTCTTGCGAGACTAGTTAAAACACTTGGGCCATAATTGTTGCCTATTGGAAACAGCAGTAAATGTAGATACAAATTCAGGAAAAATCTTGGTACATTTAAGTGTAGCGAAAAGCTCTTTAAGTGCAAGTGATCCTGAGGGAAAAAGTTGTGGAAAATCCTGGACTCTTAAGTGTGGCACAGTCCCTTTAATTGCGGGTGACCTAGCAACAATGGACTACGCATTTGCTGATGTTTCTCGTGGCATTCTATGCTTGTAGCACAAACTTAGACCTTAGGGCAACGATATTAATGGCAGTTTTGTTTCAGTGTTTTACCTAGACTCGTGGGGCTCCTGGGACATGCGCCTTGCAGAATGGGCGTGTTGGCAACATCGTTGTGCGAGCGTCATTTTCGAAAAAAGTGTGATTCAAATACGTCGCGTTCCGGCTGTGAGTTCGAATACAAAAATGGCGACTTGAACATGGTGACCGGGGACGCTCGCCCACTTGGCTGACAACCGTGGAACGGATAAGTTGTTTAATAGGCTCTATTGTTATTTTCCGTTATCATTTTTAGAAAGCACAATCACTGTGCTAAGTTTGCCCTACTATTGTTTAACCGATTACCTATATTTCAAAAGGTTTAAAATTACATTTGCAATTAATATCTGCTCGATATAAAAATACATCTGAGTGTCAAATATGTAATTAGAATGTGTAATAAATGCTTATAATGTTCTTTACCCTCGTTCTATTGAATAAAGTGTTTCTGGTGTACTAATATGGTTTATTTTCTAATAATATTAGTATTCAAGCGTTACGTCTGAACAGTTATGGTAATAATATTTTTAATCTGTATACATTTCTAATTGTTTTGCATTATTTACTCTCAAAGTGCGATGAGACAGTAGATATTGGCACAACCAACCAAGGTATATACCATGGCTTATCCATTTTATACTATATCTACTTTGGAAAATGAAAAATGTATTAACGGTGTAATTACAGTATCCTACTTTATAATACAATACAATTAACCTAACTAAGGAGTTTCAAACCCGTCTAGGCTTAACAATAGTTCCCCCCGTGGGATCTCCACCTTGTCGTGGTGGGGGGGCTCAGTAACCGTGGATTGGTCACCCGCGGTGAAGCTAAGAGGGATCCAGGAGGGGACGCTCCGCGTGGGCTTGACGGAGGCCTGCGCAGGATGCGTCCAAAGGGGCGGGTGCGAGGGACAGTACTGCTGTCCCTCGCAGTCGGGTGCGGTCGCGGGAGGAGAGGCGTGTCGGTGTTGCGTTACCGCGCGCCCTATCTCCCGCGACCAAATGGGGGCGCACCATCGTTGCGTCGCGGTGGGGCCGCAGAGGAAGAGGAGATGCGGTGTTGCGTTGCCGTCCTCCCTATCCTCTGCGGCCGCTGAGAGTTTTGGCGCGTAGCCCATCACCTTCATCCGCCGCCAAGGGGGTTTTGTTCGGGGCCCGCCTGACCATCTGGCGGGCCAATACCCGTCGGGGGGTAGCGAGGAATGCTTCAGCGATACCCGAAATCATGAAAAATCTTTATTATGACACTAATGAATACCTAAATGATAAAATAAATACAATGTGACATTCCAAATAGTACTTACTCCAAAAACACTTGACATATTATAATAATTTATTTTTTATTAGAAGTATGATTTAAATACAAATTGACATTCCTTATTATTGCACTGTATAATCACTGACATAACATGAGAATTATCTGTATAAGGATTCATTATTACTTATTATATTATAATTATTAATATCATTGATTTAAACTTTCCTTTAATTAATGACTGTAATTTACACGCCATAATGGCAGAATATGCTGTACCTCAAATTGATAACATCTATGTAATACCATATTCTTGAAAATAAACGATTATTCTATTCTTTTCTAACTAAACTCATAAGCGCCGAAACTTACTGTTAAAGAATAACAAAAATTGGCGAAAGGACATTTAAAAAAATGAAGCGATGCAGTCGCTTCGGCTGCATTACCATCTTCAGAGGATATTGTATCTTGCTTCCTAACTATTAAGGTTATATTTGATTTGGAGGCTGTAGTGGGAGCAAGGACATTGCTTGGAGTGCTTCCAACGGCCGCAGCCGTGACACTTTCATAGCTAGGAGTGAAAAGTTGCTATTGTACGGTAGCCAGTTTGCGTCGCTCTCCGGACATTTTTTTTACGTTTTTCACTCGTTAAACGTACCCGGATTTTGTTTCTGAGACTTTAAATCTTGTTAATTCTGGATTGTTTGTGAACTTTACACTGGTACATTAAAGTTTTGTTGTACTTTTTGCAGCTATTTCCTGAATTTTCGCGTACTGTGTGGCGATTTTATGGCCATATTTTTCAGTTATAGTGATTGCATTCAGAATACAGAAGGGCTGTGTTTCATTATTTTTAAGCTACAGTATATTGTGTAGCAGAAAAACGCAATTATATGCGTTACAGACGGTTCTGTAAGGTTGCTCGCAAGTATTATCTGTTTTATACAGCCACGCATAAAATAAATAAAGATTAAAGATGGTTCGTGTTTGCACCGTATTATAATAGATGTATTATGTTTTTTAATTTAACATTCATAAAAAAATGAAAATCCTTATCCTATTTGCAAAATCCTTATTAAAGTATTACTATTCAATAATTGATTGTTCTCAGTCAACTAGTTTCACATTGAAATTCTTAAATATTTTGCTTGGAGCAGCGCATATAGGAAGGCTATTGGGACACATAGAGCTATGATATATCACCATTACAGGATTTAAACGTCAAGCTATATCGTAAAGGAGCTGAGCAGTAACCATTAAAGTGATTTAACGCAAGAGTAGACTTGCCTGCCTAAGCAGCAGTCATTGAATATTTACTAAATTCGAGATATTTGTAAAAATCTTGTTTGCGAAGATTCCAGAAAAATATATGTTGGACTTTTAAAGCAAGTTGAAATTGCTATGCGAATATATTTAACAGTTAATTCTCGTACAGAATAGAATTCCAGGTACGAGACAGGAACTTTGGATTTTCACTTTAAGCTAAATTTAGTAAAATCACTGTGTTTTACTTCGTTGTGGCATTCTCTCATAAAAAAGTTTTGGATAGAAATAAAATTAGATTGTAAAAGCTGAAATAAATTGTGTTGTACATTTGTAGGTCAGCATGAAAGGTTGTATTTTTGATAACTTTAAATGATAAGAGAGAAGGAGTACGGTTTTTATACAGTCTATCAAATAGAGCGCGCAGTGCCAAAATCTAAAGGAAAATTGATGTTCTGGAGTATGAGAGTAATAGTCAGTTAGGTTACGATCAGTGACAAAAAATTGTGCAATTTACTCATAGTGGACTTAGCTTCTAGCAAGTTTAACAGCTGGAGGTCTCTCGTTCACAATATAGAAGAATAAAAAAACACGTTAGATGCTTTAATATAGATTTGTTTAGAATGGAGTAGGTATAAGTACCTACCTACTTATAATATGTTGGTTAATACTAAGCAATATACTTACATATAAATACATATGTCACATGATCTATAGGAGCCCAGGGTGACAGTGTGAGAAAATATGAATGTACAAAGTTAAGACAAAGATTATACCAAAATTCTATTTACATATCTTACGTCCTAAAAAGTACATCATCATAAGAGCAACAGAGTTACAAGGAAAACGGAACAAGCGCTCATCAGTACTTCGATCGCAATGAGGGCTCATACACTCAGTTAAACATGTTTCACGCCTCGAAGACTTACTTGAAGGTTCTTACGGATGCCTACGTGAATCTATTTCGAATACACACAACTTATAAAGATATACAAATAGATTTTGGCTAAAGAAATCATTGCTTTTTTATACAACATCAACTGTTGTGGTATAAAATGTTTCCGCTAATCAAAGCTACATGTCCTTTTAAATTTGTTGTATTTTTTAATAGGGATTACTAACTTCCTACTCTCTAACTTAAAATAGGGCTTGTATTTGGATTCAAAGTGTATTTTTAATGAAGGTGAGACCTACGCCACTTTATGCACCCTGCAAAAAGATATTCTGCTATGAGTCGAGAGATTGTCAATGTCGTAAAATAAAATGTTTTTGAACAATCATGAATCCATATCAATGATCATCCATGCCAATTCTAAAACGACTACTTAACCTTCTTCAATATTTGTGAAGTCATCCGATATCACACATCATCCATAACTTCAAATCGAAGTCTCAATACAAAACAGTCCACTTTTTCCATTACATATTATCACAAATCTTGTTAGTCAATACTTTACAGTCTTGGAATCGCTCCAGCACCTCTGTTTACTACCGAACTACACTAGTACGCGGATATTGCAAGAGTTATGGGCAGAATATGACCAGCTCTGTTTCGTGGCATTAGTTGTCAGTGGATAGCATCTGCGTATTGCACTTTGAAACGATTCGTCGTTCGTGCCAAATAGGTTTTGGATAAGAACTATCTTAGTTTTCGAGTGTATTGTTTGGGAGCACGTATAGGTTGTGTTTCAACGCTTTGTCGGCTCTGGTATGTGTAGTCCCGGTTGACTCTACTATTTATTTACTTAATTCACAAAATATATTTTTTTTATAGTGTCACGTCTGTATCCCCGAAGGCGTAGGCAGAGGTGTAAATATTACACCCACATTTCGCCATGAATTTTTAGGTTCCGTAATTGGGGGCGAGCCTATTGCCGTTACCGGGCACATCACCAGACTCCGGACTGTTATTGAGTATTCGGAATATCTTTTAGCGTCTGGAAAAGCCTGGAAAGTTGCTTTAGATCTGTCTAATATCTAATTATGCATTTTAAAGTGGAACGGAAACCTCAAACATAAAACTGCTGGAAACAGACTTTGTATATTCTTTGTACTCATATACTAAGTAGTCTGTTGAAAACTTTATATTTATTTAACGGGTAAATATTATATCGGTTAATTATTGCGTCGACGTCTTTAAGAATGGTCACGAGAGAGTCAAAACTCGTCATCTTCAATGGCCATTTTTCTGAACCAGCCAGGACACTGCCACAGCTGATACAATATTATAGTTGAGATGTGTGTAAAACTAATTCCTAAGTAACTTATAAAAGCATCCTTAAAAATCTGCCAGGTAACAAATTACCGTTAAAAGTTATAAAAAAAAACAATCTCTGTTCACCGTTCTTACCATTTGTATCACCTAACTATATTACTCAAACATACTTCGAGACAAATGCCGAACTCCCGTCTATATCTCAACTCGTCAATAAAACAAACACGTGTGTTCTGTAAAATGATGTGGTACTTGTATTTGTCCCCAATACGTGGTGGTTTATTCATTAGCCCAGGTTGGAGCCGCGCCCGTTCCCAATAAACTGCTGATAAAACTCCACCACCACCGGACACACTTTGTTCTGTGCTGGAATTGGGTGGCGCAAGTCATGCGCTGAGCATGTGTTTTTATTGTATCTTAAATATATATAATGGTTCTTCAGGATGACCTTTCAATGCACTGTTAAAACTGCTGGATATATAGGCCCTTCCGATGGAACGCCACTGAACCTGATTTTCGAGTCTAACTCAATTAATAAAAAAGAAAAATTCATATGAGAGCGTAGCGTTTTTCTGATCTTACTAAGTTAACTAGTAAGCTAATGGCACCTTCATAAACGCATGTGTGAAAAATGAACCGAATGTGTCCGATGAACGTATGCGCAACGCATACGCTTCCACGCGTCACCGGCATTTCATAAACGCTACGCTAGCGCGGCTTAGACGTCACACAACACTATTCGTAGCGCACTCATGTCCCCTGCAGAGAAACTGCGCATACGCTCATCAGACGTCTACGCTAAACAAACGCTAGTGTGAAGGAGCTCTAAGTAGTTAGCATGCCAAAATAGTCCACACATTCAGTGGTCAAACCGCAGGCTGCCGTAATGTAATAATAATATTCTTAAAAAAATATCTTTATGCATTTTTAGTCTTTTAAAACATAATACCGCGAAATAACATTAAAGCGAGAAGCTTATTAAAAAGCCTTAGTATGGATTAATAGAAATTGTTCAACTTTAGTCAGGTTTCAAGAAGTGGTAATATCGAACAATGATACTTCCATTACTAATTTATATATGTCTTTTTTATGTAATTGTGTATCCCACAACTAAATTAAAATAAAACAAAAGAGAAAATGTATATACCTACCCGCTGAGGGCGGTTTCAGATTAGCGTATTTTTCTGCGCGTATACGGTCGTTTTAGCATACGCGCTTACACGCGCGCTACAATACGCGCTTCAAAAAACCAGACTCACGTAAACGGGCGTGTTCGCTCGAAACGGTAGTGACGTCTTGTCAGTGTCAACATGGATTTTTACGGCTCGTGGTTATACGAGCTTAGAAGCGCGTCAACGCTCGTACGAGTTGCGCGTGTGCCAAAAGACGCGCCTATACGCGCCTACATGCGCTTCCAAAAACGAGCTTATACGCGCGTATAAAACGCTAATCTGAAACCGCACGTAGTCTTACAACTTGCGGCGTCATAACAAAGTTATTGCTTTTCCCGATGTGAAAACTTCAGATTTACTTCTTTTTATTTTGTGGCGAACTTGGTTTACCGACTTTAATGAGCCTGATGAATCGTTGATACTTAGTAATACTAAGTAAAAGTACTCAACGGAATCAATACCGAGTTTCCAAGGGAACCGCTCAAGTTTACTGTAACGTTCATTTGGAGATGGAATGGCTGAATGTTCAAAAGATTTGTGTGAAAATACAATTATGGCGGAGTAACTGGTACAATGCCGTGGATAGCCTGGTGGCTTAAACGGATGACTACGCTGAGTATTGTGAATTCGTTCCACACCCGATATTACTTTTAGGTATTATTTGTAAACATTGCTTGAAGTTTGTGAATAACTCCACGATATAGAAATTGTTACTAGTGCTCGTTTTGTCTTTTAAAATGAATAAAATTTTTAATTGCTATTTTCTGGTGCTGGCATCGTGATATAACTAAGACGCTCCCATAAGTTCCACATTGTTATCTTTTATAACTATGGTCTTCCTATATGTAAGTAAGACTATAAACCTACCTAAACAAAACAATATTGAAAGAAAATGTTCGTCAAACTCCTATGACTTGACTTATAAAATCTATGTAATTTAATTTACAAACAGGAAACGCAGACTACTCTTAACAGTACCTGAAGTGAGCTGTAACTTACATTCTTACAAAAACATAGGTACACATCTAACATTTCATAAAATGAAGTCCTTTTCACGCCCTGCTCTTGTTTTTGTATGGTTTTCAATAGTGATGACACCATGTGTGATGGCTGACGAATATTTAATTGTAGAATGCCAAATAGATTACAGAGGCCTTTTTACCTTTCAGGAAATAGAGGTAGATGGCTAGCCTTTCCAAGCTTTTATAACTATTGATCCCTGTAACAAAATATAATAATCTTTAGTAAAGTAAACAAAAATCCCAGCAAGACGGTCCATAGTACTCTTGAAAGTAGAGTACACAGCGTAAATATTCGTCGCACGTAACAAACATTTACAAAGTCGCACCATTTGTCAAGCGTAATGTAAGGCATTTAAATGATGTATCGTCTTACAACGACCAGATGATGGGACGCTGCCTTACGCTCAGATCACTTTAATACGACTTACATTTAAATTTATGGTCACACTTTAGGTTTTTTTACAGCAGGGGTGTCATAAAAACATATACTTGAGTCACTCGTGAGCTGAATGGATGCTTAAAGAAAAGCCTGAGAAGAAGAGTGTTAAATTAGCAGCTGTTTTCCAGCAAGGGACAAGGGTGTATAACCGATATTCTGTTGTCTGACGAAAGAGTCATCTAGTAAAGTTTCGGTTTTCAGTCATGCATCTAGACAAAATTTTATCGCACTAAAATTCATTCATTCTAATTTTAATTTTTATTCCAATATTGTCAATACCCTGACATTGACTGCGGGTAGCAGGATTTCTCTGACAGAATGAGTATACTTTTACCTTGTGAAGTATTGGTTAAATGTATTACTGCACGTATAGGGTAGTGGCCTCTTCGCCGTTTTGCACTACGCCTAGAGTTGTGGGATAGATCCACACTTTGTCGTTTCGAGTATGGATGTTATTTATTGCTATAATTATAATTATATATATATATTTCATTTTTTCTGATATGACTTTACAAACATCCAACCAACGCATTCGTTCAAAACCTAGAACTCAAAACAGTAATTTCTGAATCACACAAAGTGTCGGCTCTTGCAGTTCGCAAACTTAACAGAATTCGAGATTTGTCGTAAAAAATTATATTATAGCATTATATTGATATGACTGTAATAAAGATACCAGTTGCCAAGATGGTTATTATCATTGACATCCGAAAGCTCCGTAATAGTTTATATTAGTTTGGTTGCTTGCCAATATATTGAAATGATACAAGGTAGATTCTGTTACTCAGTAACGCTATTAAGCTTAGGAATGTAGGTGAAAAAAAATTATTATATGAAGTAGACATTTTCTGTCAATCTATCTGCCTCGTTGGTCTTGCGGCATAAATGTGCGCGTGGGATTGGGAGGTCTCAGGTTTTTCCTATTCCCGGGTCGGGCAAAGTGTTATTGGGTTTTTCCGTTAGGAAATTCTCAGTAGCATCACGGAGTCTGGCGATATGCCCGGTAACGGCAATAGGCTCGCCCCCTATTGCGTGGGATCTAAAAAGTCATGGCGAAATGTGGGTGTAATCTTACACCTCTGCCTACCCCTTCGGGGATACAGGCGTGAGTCTATAAATAAATAAAAAAATAAATTTTCTGTCAAAAAGGCATATGCCACGATGTCAGTGGTTCTCATTGACGATACTACGATAAGTCTGATAAGAGTAAATGTTGCACTCGAAATTTTGAGAGAATTGATAGACTTTTGTTACTGCTTCATCCAAAACTTCTGAACGGATTACGATGCAGTTTCGCACTCGAATACTCATGCAGACAGAGCTGTTGGCAGCAACTAGCTACCAGTTAAAAGCCAATTTCGTCCCCTTGATTGTCAAGCGACGGTGATATACACAACTAAAGTGCATGAAGCAAAAAAGAGTCCAAGATCGTTGCAAGTGGCGACATACAATCCTCGTCTACCCCTTTGGGAGAGCATACATCTACGTTCATACGCATGTTGAAGAGTTCTTCTTTAAATTATTTTAAATAAAACAAACATCATCTATTGTATCGCAGAAAGAGAGAAGCGACGTGCCGGAAAATGTTGTTTGCGGTCGAGTATGCGCAGTTTTAGTGCTTTTTTGCTTCTCGCTTCGAAGCAGAGAGCCTCGGATGGCTTGGAGTGATGCCATGTACGATAAAAATCTCCGCTTCAGTTTTATATAGTCCACCGTGTACGGGCAGGACAGGATGGGATTACTTTTTATACAACTTTTATAAACGAATGGATCCAATTTACCATTTACAGGGCGTTTTCTATTACCTCAGATATATTAAAATATAAATCTAACACTACTAATGCATATGTTTATCAATTGATAATTTCTTTATTGTCTACAAACTGTCTTTCTACCTTAAGTAGGTAAAATTGTATCAGATGATAATGGTGAAAGATTCCAAATAACAGCCTTGGTATTATCATCTACTAGTTCGGTTCCTAAATGTCGTAGCGTCATGGAACAAAGCTTACAACAGTCAAAAGCAAAAAGTATTTTCAACCGATTGAACACCAACTACCAAACTCCACAGGTGTATTATATTAGTAGGCATAGAAGAATACCTAAATATATGCTCGCCTTTCACCCAACATCGAAAAAAACCGATCCGTACATCTGTGGTTATTTTTAACAACAATCAACATTCAAATTTCAAAGGGCGAGCGAACGGTACAAAGAATAATCCGTGATTATTTTGTTCAAAGCTACAATTCTTTCCTTACAGCTCGTAATCTCTTGTAGCTATTTGTGCTTTACATTTAAAAAGCCGAGTTAACATTTACCCCATAAATATTCAATGAGGATTTGTCATTAAGATTTTTTTTGGTATCATTACTCATTAGCCAGGTTTATTATTAAGAGAGGGCAGCCTCCGGCCTTCCGGGGGAACCGGATAAGTTCCCTCATAAAATTCAAATTTAACGCTAATACTTTCTTATTTGGGTTTTTCTCCTCGTAAATATTTTGTTGTAGGTACATAATTTAGGGCCTCTTCAACGATTTGATTTTATTAATTATGTACAAAAGCGTCTCCTTGAAATGTATTTTTATTCTTACAGAATAAACAACGTCAACAAACCGGCAACATAAAAAAATTAATACTACTGCGAACGAAAAATATTGTTGACGGTCGGTGTTTTAATTAAAATTCATACTTGAGTATCTACATTGAGACTGCCTAATTAAACTTTCACATTCAGCTCTGTGTTTACTTATCATATTACTACCACAATCTATAAATGTCAAATGGTCAATGGCAGAATCATTTTTATATAGGTGCACACGTCATTTGAAGAGGAGAGAGGTGACAAGTCGAACTTTCATAGGTCAGGGTCAAATTCCAAGGCATTAACGATCACAACCGCACACCTCCCGTCTGCCTCTTAGCCAAAACAATCATGTCCACACAGCCAGATTTATATCATTAGTTGTATATTGTCTTAAGACTGCCTCCGTGGTCCAGTGGATAGCGTATGCGACTGCTGATCGGAGGTCCCGGGTTCGATTCCCGGGTCGGGAAAAAGTGTTACTGGATTTTTCTGAATTCTCAGTAGCAGCTCGGAGTCTGGTGATGTGCCCGGTAACGGCAATAGGCTCGCCCCCTATTACGTGGGACTTAAAGTTCATGGCGAAATGTAGGTGTAATATTACACCTCTGCCTACCCCTTCGGGGATACAGGCTCTATAAATAAAATATATTGTCTTTCGGGATATACATATACCAACTACTTTTGTTTCGAGAATCCGATATTTCGGCACTGTTGCAAGCGCCATGATACTTCCACAATTTAAATTCATATAGACATATCTATTAAGATCTTGGTTAATTACCTACTTAGACATACCTTGTTGAACATCTTTACATCATTCTAAAGTTTCTTGAAAACATTTATTGTATCTAGAACGATGCAAGGCTTAAGCTGTAAAGTGATCTTGTCACTTTTCAAAGAGACAATGAAAAAATAATAAGCTGGGTACTTAAATGGCACTATAGAGTTCACTTTGCAACGGAGAATATTATATTATTCTCTAAGGAAACGGTTATACAAAGCAGGTACATCATTCAAGTTACCTTGGTTAATCCTTTCGTTTCATATTTCTTCTTTCAGGCTTGTTAAGTTAAAACAACGAACTTCAACAGCAATTAACTCCTATATCGTTAAAATACTAGGAATTAAAAGAATTATACGTCGTGCTCTCCCAGTTACTCGACAATCTGAAGACTTATGACAACTGCTAAACTAGTTTGAATAAAATTTACTGTCCGTGTGGTGACGGATTAAGAATACGGAATGTCACCACCCCATATCCTCCCATGGGTGTCGTAAGAGCTGACAGAGGGACCATATTATGCAGAGAACAGCACTGCAAGTGAAGGAAAACTTGATACAAACCCTTTACCAACCCGTTTAGCCAGCGTGGTTGTAACGGGTTCTGGTAGTAGTAAAACGCAGTAGAGGTTCTAGATGCGTTTATTGCAGAGTATTGTCTCACTTCCCTTGCACGAGTATGACCGACCAACAACACGACACTGGCCTGAACACTAAGGGCTGCAGTCTCCCACGCTGTTCCCTCCGGTAGTGGGCAGGCTGCTCGAAGGCTGCACGTAGCGGTAGATCCTCGCAGGCCGTTGGTTCAGCTGGCAGACGCCGGCGGTGCGAGTACGATGAGCAGGGCAGGCCAGACTCTTCGGCAGAGGTGACGCCGAAGGCGATGCAGGAAAGTGTAGCGGTCTAGGAGCGTAGCCGGAGTCTTAAGGTGAACCTGGAACCTGAAGGGAAACAGCATTAGGAAAGCCACAACCAATAGAGTCAGGCAGGCGGCGTCAGCCGGCCTCAGCTAGCAGGTAGAGAGATGGGCAGTACGCTAACGCAGTAAATGTAGTAACTCACCCACAGCTGGGACCAGGATACACGTAGAATGTATATGGATATAGCGATATAGAATAGAGTAGCGGTAGTAGGTTAGTGTAGAGTAGCGGTGACGGCCTCTCTGTCGGCCCCTTTATATACTGGGCCCTCCATCAGCGTTGGTGTCGGCGCATTACCAAATAAGGGCAAAACTTACGAGCGCGGACGATGGCCTTCCCTGATTGGCCGAGCGTATGGACGGTATTATGACGTACACTCGGTAGGTACCGGTCATACGCTACATGGTATAGTAAGCCAATTCCTCCTATTAAAGGAGAGGCCTAGTCCAGCAGTGGACAGTTAAGGGCTGATGATGATGATGAAAATTTTGATTTTATTGGCCATTTCCCGCACGATATGTTGCGACAGCAACTGCAAAGAACATTTATACTGGAAAGCTGTAGGATAATCTGTTTGGTGAGTTTTAACGACTCCTTAATGCATTTTACATTTTATATCAATAGGTGAAAACGATTTACATAATAATTTCAACTTTCATTGTCATCAATATGTAATGCAGAAATAAATGTCTTGTCTACTTACCTGCATAACAAAGTGTCAAAGTCATAATCATTCATTATTTACTTAGGTCAGTAGGTATAGGACGCATAAGAACATCAAATTGAGTGATAGCTATATAATAAAGCTATTTATACGTCTATTATCTGGTTTACGTACGTAGTAGCATGACAATTTCAGTGAATAATATGAGTAGGTATATTTCATCATCATCAGCCTTTTATGCTGTCCCACTGCTGGGCACGGGCCTCTTCCCATTATGAGAAGTGTAAGGCCATAGTCCACCACGCTGGCCAAGTGCGGGTTGGCAGACTTCACATGTCTTTCGAGAACATTATGGAGAACACTCAGACATGCAGGTTTCCTCACGATGTTTTCCTTCACCGTTTAGCAAGCGATAATTAACAATTTAATACGCACATAACTCTAAAAAGTCATTGCTGCGTGCCGTGGATTCGAACCCGGACCATCTGCGTAGCAGTCTGTCGGTCTCTCCACTAGGCTATCGCCGCTTTTTTAGGTATATTAATATGTAGGTATATTTATTCCATGTATTCGATAGCTCAGTGGTGTACGTAACGGACTGCCGAGATGATGGTCTCGGCTTCGATCCCCAGTTACCCCGGGCACACACCTCTGACTTTTCGAAGTTATGTGTGTATTAAAATGTTAATTATCGCTCGCTTAACAATGTGCCCGGTAGATGGCAATAGGCCCGCCCTCTATTACATTGGGACCGAAACATAACTGGCGAAGTGTGGGTGTTTAATACACCTCTGCCTACCCCTTCGGTGATAAAAGGCGTGAAGTTATGTTATGTTATTATATTATTCTGAATTTTACAAGATATCTACCAAAATTCTTTGATTGTATATTTTTGGTCAAATATTCATTCATCTCTCTTAACTTCCTAATAAGTCAAAAATACTTCATACAGATAATTTTCTCCGTTCGTACCATTGAAGCTCGCTTTTCTCTTAACAATATAAAATAAATGTGGCTGCTGTGCGTCTTGAGAGCCGCCGAGTGCCACTCTTGCATAATCCAGGGCACTCTAACAAATGGATGTCACTTCAAACGAAGGAAGTAATAAAGAAAGCAAATGAACGCACACGTTATTTATTTTATTGTGAAGTTTAAGAGGAAAGTTTTTTATATTTGGTGTTAGTAAAATAATAATATTTTTGTGATATATTTTTATAATGCCTAATAGGGCGTGTTCTCGATTAGAGCGGTGAGCGAGACGGAAGCGACGGCGTGAAAATCCCTACCAATACCATATGACATACTATATACACATACATATTATAAATACATACATACGTTTACGTACCGTAAACGTATGTATGTATGGTTGCTTTTCAATTGAACAATTTTTATAAACTTAGGCTTAGAAGTAGATAAGACCTTTTTTTTTTTTTTTTAAACCAACCCGTGTGCCTCATGTACCCGTGTGTCGGAGGGTCGGGTTTCGCCCAAGCATACGTCGCAACCCCCCGACGGGTATTGGCCCGCCAGATGGTCCGGCGGGCCCCAAACAAAACCCTCTTGGCGGCGGATGAGGGTGTTGGGCTCCGCCGCCAAAACACTCAGCGGCCGCAGAGGATAGGGAGGACGGCAACGCAACACCGCATCTCCTCTTCCTCTGCGGCCCCACCGCGACGCATCGAATGGTGCGCCCCCATTTGGTCGCGGGAGATAGGGCGCGCGGCAACGCAACACCGACACGCCTCTCCTCCCGCGACCACGCCTGACTGCGAGGGACAGACAGAACTGTCCCCCGCACCCGCACCGTTGGACGCATCCTGCGCAGGCCCTGTCAAGCCCACGCGGAGCGTCCCCTCCTGGATCCCTCTTAGCTTCACCGCGGGTCACCAATCCACGGTTACTGAGCCCCCCACCACGACAAGGTGGAGATCCCACGGGGGGAAGTAGATAAGACCTTGGCAATGGATCCCATAATCTAAAAACAGTCTCAAGGCATTTAAAAGAGAAAGTATAAGTTACTTTAGAGGAAACATTATTTTTGTTATGGTTTCAAACAAGTTTCAAACATGAGTTTATAGGTTCTTTTAATTGATATAATCTTAAATAATAGTAATTAGACACCATCTCCACCTCTGCTGTCGCTTGTGTCCATGGGCGACGTTAATCGCTTATTATCAGGCGACTTTTTTGAACGTTTAACGCTTATGAAGTAAAAAATAAAGTATATCTAACAAAATAAACTTTAAACCTTTTAACAAAATATTTTTAGTTGTACTCGCGAAATGAGGTGGATTAACACTTTTTAACTTATTTTGAATGATCTAAAATACTTTAAATACTATAGAAGTAGGGGTTAGATACACCACCAAATCAGTGCGATATTTAATTTTCTAGCTCTAAACATTATCTTGCCTTTTCGCATTTTTACACGTTAGTGAAACAAAGTAAAACGTTTTATGGTGATATTTGTGTAACGAGTCAATATAGCATGATTATTTTGAAAATTTAGCTTAAATCTTATACTAATATATAAAGCTGAAGAGTTTGTTTGTTTGTTTGGTTGAACGCGCTAATCTCAGGAATTACTGTTTGTAACCGGATTTGAAAAATTCTTTCACTGTTAGATAGCCCATTTATCGAGGAAGGCTATAGGCTTTATAACATCACGCTATGAGCGACGGGAGCGGAGCAGTAGCCTTTAATAACGCGGGTGTAACCGCGGGCATCGTCTAGTAGCCTATAAACCCCTTCGGGGTTTCGATATGGGTTACACCAGCCGAGGTCACGAGATGACTGTTATAGACCCGTAACAAAATTAATATGTGTACAAGTGGCGAAAGTTATTTAAACCAGTTTTAGTTTAGTAAATAAATAACTAAAATAGAGCCGGTAAACGAAACAATATTAATTAATTCATAGAGAACACTGTAAAATTAAGTAAATGTGCCCGTAGGTAAAGCGTAACAAAATTTAGCAAATTCATTAAGCATTTGAAGCGTACCCTAAATGCATATATTCATAACATTAGTAGAATGCTTACTTCTAATTGTATCATTAGCATGTGTTGAAATGTCAGCGTATAAATGGATCAGTACGGTTTGAAGTCTGGATTAAGTTTGAGTATACGTCTGGGCTAATACCGACTTCAAAGTTGTTATTATTAAAGTTTGTTGTAGTTTTTAAAATCATGTCTTGTTCATTAAAATGCTGTTTCTATGCTTAAATGGCTTATTATCCGTTTATCGTTTATCCCGTGCATCGGAGAGCACGTTAAGCCGTAGTAGTTTGTCCCGACTGTTTCTGTACGCCGTTTTTGGTCTTAGAACACTAAACTTGTGGGTACGAGCTCTTTCTCTTGAACAATTACCTCATTTGCCCACCTTGATTCGCATAGCAGTTGGTAGTCTTTTTTAGCTGAAATTAATCAAATTTAATTGAAGATGTCTAACATGATAAATTACATCTAAATGTTTTCCCTTGAAAGAATATGCGACGCCAGTTAACGTTGTTAATATGTATATATCTGTATAAATTATAAAGTTTGTTTACTGGTACACATGCAACTACCATTTTTCTCCTACCAATAATATCTCAATCCAAAGGATGCCTGGTAGAAATCGCTTTCAGCGATAAGGCCGCCCTTTGTACTCTACTTAGATATAGGATTTCTAATAATATTTTTCATTGTGTACAAAAAACTGTAAATAAATAAAAAATAAAAAAATAATTTTACCTAAACATTCGTATTTTGACATCAATACAAAGATTTGAGCAAGTATCTGTTGACTTTGAACAATTTCAGTTCGACATCATCCTAGCCGACTTCCCCTTAACATACTTATTGGCTTAACAAAGTTGAAGCACAACGTAAGTAAGTTAATATAATATGATCTTAAAGTGAAATGCCATTACCGTGGCTGTTCCTCTCAATCGCCTAATTAGCCTATTAATTGAGTAGGCGACGGGTATTAGGCGGTAACTGACTCAACGTAATAGGATCCATTTTGTAGAGTGCTTCGGATTACGATGTGGCGACGAGAGTACGTTCTATGGCAGTGACGTTGAACGTACCTACCCTTAACCTCAATATGGTTGCAGTAACGTAAAATACCCTAGACCTCAATGTACTAGCATCTAATGCATGTTAAAAGCTCATATTCAAATAGTGGTTACCGTAAAATGCTTACTTAGGTGTAAAGTAACTATTAAATTGAATTGACATACTTGTATGGCCTTGCACAGATGAGCAGATAATTATGCAGTACTTACTCCTCTTTTATAGCTATTTGTTTAGATGTTAAGTCATGTAATCTGCAAATCCAAGAAGAGCGACGTCCTGGAAAATGTTGTTTGCGGTCGAGTATTCCCAGTTTTTGTGCTTCTTTGCTTCTCGCTTCGAAGCAGAGAGCCTCGTATGGCTTGGAGTGATACCATGTACGATAAAAATCTCCATTTCAGTTTTATATAGTCCGCCGTGTACGGGCAGGACAGGATGGGATTACTTACTTTTAGCGAGATTTATCGCCCGGTAAACGAATGGACTCAATTTACCATTTACAGGGCGTTTTCTATTACCTGAGATATATTAAAATATAAATCTAACACTACTGATGCATATCTTTATAAATTGACAGTTTACTTTCTTAAAAAAACTGTATTTCCACACACATACACACACATATCGTCACGCCTTTTATCCCCGAAAGGGTAGGCAGAGGTGTATTTCTACACCCACTTTTCGCCAGATATACTTTAGTCCCACGTAATAAGGGGCGAGCCTATTGCCGTACCGGGCACATTTCCAGACTCCGTGCTGCTACTGAGAATTTCGTGACAGAAAAACCCAATAACACTGCCCGACCCAGGAATTGAACCCGGGACCTCCCGATCCCACGCGCACATTTATGCCGCGAGACCAACGAGGCAGTCGTAAAGGGTTTGATGTCGAGTTTTCCGTCTCTACGCCAAGATGGTATTTGCATCGTGTTATCCCTTAGTCGCCTCTTACGACACCCACGGGAAGATAGGGGGTGGTGACACTTGTATTCTATGCCGTCAACCACACGGCAATATTTCCACCTTAAATAATTAAAATTGTTTTGGAGGGTAGCGGTAAAAGATGCCGAATGAAAACCTTTTATTATAATCTTATACTAATATACAGAGTGTTTCATAACCCTCCGTCCGATCAATGAAGGGGTTGTAGAGTAGCGTAAAATGATGAGATATTTGTCATTATTTCACGGAAATTCAACATAAAATTTTCCCATGTAAATTTAATTAATTTTAAATAATATCATATCAGATTACCCATGGCAACACTAAAGACTCATAAATCGTATTAGCTAGGTATCTACCTAAAGTTCATAAAAATTTGACGGCAAAAGCGGCGCCTTTGAGTGCATAGGCCAACCGACCGCCTCCTTTGACAAAAGCCGCCGCCGCGCGTCATCGTCCTTTACACGTGCCAAGTATTATTTTAGGTATAAACAGATTTTATGCACTTGATGCAACAGCTGATCTTTTGCTTCGACGGTTTAGGTAAAACTCCGTAAAACAAAGTACAGTATTAAGGTTTTCTGTTTGTTTCGTGCGAGTGCGTGGCCAACTCTGGTGTCACTGTTGTCAAACTGCTCGGATACCTACGACATGGCCTAACGATTCTTGGATGCGGCTTTACGGGCCGTCGGAAGCCCGGAAGCGCTTTCATGTAATGTCACACACTGTCACCCATCTAAGAGAAAATCGTCGCGCTATGACTACGGTACTTACATTAATGACTACCTACTTTTTAATTGGTTTAATCTTACGTAACTAGGTACCTACCTTAATTGATAAAAATATCAACTTGCTGTAAGTTGCGACGGTCATTCTCCACATGTCCGCCGCCCACGTCCAGACACTAACGGCACCTTTGCACCATATCCGAACGCACACTTCTTAACACTCCTGGGTTTAAACTTCGAAAAGCAGAAACGATAGGCGCACGCATTTCTTCTTCAGTGTCACACAGTTTTTGGTACACTATTTGTTTAACGTGTCCCCACAAGTAAAAGTCTAAAGGCGTTAGGTCCGGTGATCTTGGTGGCCACGAGATAGGCCCGCTTCGTCCAATCCACTTGCCAGGGATCTGTGCGTCAAGATACTCACGCATAGCTCGTAAAAAATGAGGTGGGGCACCGTCGTGCTGGAACCACAAGCTGCGGTGGAAGCTTAACGGCAACGAATCTAACTCGTCACTTAGAACTTCCCTAAAAATCTTATATAATTGGTACCGTTCATGGTTTCATTTAAATAATGCGGACCAATAATACGGTCGCCGAGGATTCCCGCCCACACATTGATGCGCCAACGATGTTGAAAATGGCTTTCTTTCATCGCATGTGGATTTTCAACAGCCTACCTAGTTTACACTCTCGCCTCGCGTCTCGCCTCATACCTCGCCTCGCAGCTCGTGTGTTGTTGCGAGGTAGCGAGTGCCTGTTTAGACTCTCGCGATAGGTTCAGTTTGCGTTGAGCCAGCAACGATGGAAGACGTCGAAGTAATAGCGACATCAGCTCTAGCCTTAACAACTATTTACCGATTCTTGACCATCTTAAAAAGAAGAATTTATTATTTTTAACTTTGAGCTCTGCTAGCGGTCTGCACATAACCTCAGAAATTCTTTGCCACGCATCATTTACTTTTTGGGTATTTTTTGCATCATAATTATTATGTTTTGGATCCCAAATTATTTGCTCGGCCTGATAGAGTTCCAAGAACTGCAGCGTTTTTTTTTTGGGACCAGTCCATTTTTAATTGAAATTAGAAGAACACAACCTGCACGGAAGTAAACAAACTGAAAAGAGAGCGCGAGTGTAAACACAACGCTCGCGTCCCTCGCGAGGCCCTTTGACTCGTGCCTAAAAAACCACCTCCGACGCGAGCGCCACGAGTGGCGAGGCGAGCTACGAGGCGAGCCACGAGCGAGCGTTTACACTCGCACACTACGCCGCTCGCCTCGCCACTCGCGCGAGAGTGTAAACTAGACATTGAAAACACCCGTCCGCACAAATGAACATTCGTCGGTAAATAACACGCGCTCCAAGAACGTAGCATCCTCTTCTACTTTGCCAAGTAGCCAGTTGCAGTATTGTCTTCTGTGGGCATAGTCCAACGGCATAAGTGAGTGAACACGTTGGTAGTGGAAAGGATGCTGTCCGTCTTCTTTTAATATCCTCCACACTCGCGAGTTACTGGTGCCCAGTTCACGTGCCGCACTCCTGGTACTCTGCGTGGGATCCTCAGCGAATAATTGTAAGACCTGTTCCACTACACCGTCGCTACTTTGTGGTCTGCCATCATGATTGCGATTCGAATCATCGCGAGCACTGCCCGAGTTGTACACCCGGTGGTGAAGCCGTTGAAACGCGCGCTCCGACGGCACGGGTAGACCCCGTGGTCTGGCATACCGCTCCTCGTACTCCCTACGAGCACCTGCATAATTGCATTCACTCCTACCTAAGCACATCAACATGTTAAAGTATTCAGGGTTTGAATATGACATACCTAACGAATTTACTATTTCACGCGGAAGTCTAAACAAAAGGAAAGCTAGCGAAAGACTGAGTGTTCAAGTAGGCAAATAGTTAATTCGTAAATCAAATAGGTAAATAATTCGAGATGTAACAAATGGTATTCACTGGAGTACTGTTTCTATCGATATTTTATGTTATTGTTTACCTGATAGAATATCGGTAGCTAAACCCCTAAAACGTCAGCTTTGTGTAAATTTATGTTTTTATTTGCTGTTAATAAATAAAAACATTCCATGGTTTAGACTAGAATCAGTTTATTTAAGGGTACTGACTCCGCGTGACGACTGTCAAAGATCTTCATGACTGTCGGTCCGACGGTTTAACGTGCTCTCCGAGACACAGGGATATTAACTATTTATTACGCACGTAACTTGGAAAAGTCTTATTATCTTATTATGTATGTATTATTATTGATGCGCGCCGTGGATTCGAACCCGATACCCTCTGCACGGCAGTCCGTTGGTATCATCACTAGGCTATCATTGGCCTAGTAGCCTAGCAGGCTATCATTCTAGTTTTAACATGTCATGTTAAAATTAAATAAATCGATATTATCTGTTGATCGTAAACATCACTAGAGCGGTCCCTTTGTGTACGGCGGCTCGCTTGACGGTAAAATTGCACTATTTTAAAAAGGCGGCATGCCCTTTGACACGGTAAGCGGCGAAAGCCGACAATTTTTAATAAATTTAAAGGCCTATCCACTCGACACAATTTTACGTCCAACGTGACTAAATCACTTGATTAAATCGTGACGTGTAGACGCCAGTCGTCCAACTCAAGTTCATCGGGTGTGCGGACCACCAGATTTTAACCAATTGGGTGGACGGAATGAAATTCAGTCATTTGATTGTGTCGTGTAGACGGGCAAAGCCAATTCCATTGAAAATTTGATCAGTGGTAAAATTGTGCCGTGTGGATGGGCCTTAAGAATCATAAAGGATTCCGCTATTGAGGGGAGTGTTGTTAGTTTATAGAATTTTCGCCAATTTCGGGGTAATGTTTCTCGTTAGCACTGAGCTAAGGAAATTTATTCTGATGTTTTATGATGACCTAGATTTTTTTTATTATTTTTCCTGGTATGCCTGATAAGTCAGTAATATGTCCTTTCGAGATCAGACAGGGGTTTATGAAACACACTGTATAAAGCTGAAGAGTTTGTTTGTTTGTTTGTTTGTTTGGTTGATCGCGCTAATCGCAGGAACTACTGGTCCGATTTGAAAAATTCTTTCAGTGTTAGATAGCCCATTTATCGAGGAAGCCTATAGGCTATATAACATCGCGCTATGAGTGACGGGAGCAGAGCAGTAGCCTTAAATAACGCGGGTGTAACCGCGGGCATCGTCTAGTCACTTATAAAAATATCATCTGCAAGCTGTGATTCATCCGTCGACACAGCAATATTTTCTGTTCGGTTCCCAAATGTCGCAGCGTGATGTTACAAGGCCCACATTGGTTTGTCATCTGTAAAATAATTGTACAAATCCGATTGAAAATCAACTGTGAAACTCCACAGGTGTATTAGGTACATTAGTAGGCATAGAAGAACACCTAAATATATGTTCGCATTTCACTCAACTTGTAAAATAACCGATCTGTATATTATCTGTGGTTATTTTGAACAACAATCAACATTCAAAGTTCAAAGGGCGAGCGAACGGTACAAAGAATAATCCGTGATTATTTTGTTCAAAGCTACAATTCCTTCCTTACAGCTCGTAATCTCTTGTAGCTATTTGTACTTTACATTTAAAAAGCCGAGTTAACATTTACCCCATAAATATTCAATGAGAATTTTTCATTAAGTTTTTTTTTGTATCATTACTCATTAGGCAGGTTTATTATTTAGAGAGGGCGGCCTCCGGCCCTCCGGGGGAACCGGATAAGTTCCCTCATAAAATTCAAATTTAACGCTAATACTTTCTTATTTGGGTTTTTCTCCTCGTAAATATTTGGTTGTAGGTACATAATTTAGGGCCTCTTCACGATTTGATTTTAATAATTATGTACAAAAGCGTCTCCTTGAAATGTATTTTTATTCTTACAGAATAAACAAAGTCAACAAACCGGCAACATTAGAAAATTAATGCTACTGCGAAAAAAATATTGTTAACCGTCGGTGTTTTAATTAAAACTCATACATTGAGACTGCCTAATTAAACTTTCACATTCAGCACTGTGTTTTCTTATCATATTACTACCACAATCAAATACCTCAAACAAATGTCAAATGGTCACTGGCAGAATCATTTTTATATAGGTGCACACGTCATTTGGAGAGGAGAGAGGTGACAAGTCGAACTTTCATAGGTCGGGGTAATGTTCTGAGGCATTAACGATCATGACCGCACAGCCAGATGTATATCTTTAGTTGTATATTGTCTTAAGAGTGCCTCCGTGGTCCAGTGGATAGCGTTCGCGACTACTAATCGGAGGTCCCTGGTTCAAAGTCAAAGTCAAAGTCAAAAATCATTTATTCATCTAGGTCACAACGTGACGCTTATGAACGTCAAATTTTTTAAGTAAATTAATAATGCTTCTACATTTACATTTACTGCCCATTCGCAAAGCAATAGGTAGAACCACGAGAAAGAACGGGCAATAAAACTCGTGGCCACTCTTTTTAATCGCCAGTGTTATGGTACATATTTTGTTTTTGTAAGGAGCTGCAACTGTTTCACATTGTAATTAATTACTTGTAAATTGTAAATAAGAACATACATATTATATACAAAATATGTAGTTATTAAATTAAGTGCTGTAGTAGTCTTCAAATGTGAATCTTGTGTAACAGGAGCATCCACTTACGCTTTATAATGTAGGCAACTCGCGATCATGTTCAGAACTATGGTGGAAAAGTATGTTACAGAAAGTGACGGTATATGAATACACGAAAATTACAAAAACGTTAGTATCCAGCCCATGATAACGAGTTACCTTCATCTAACACTGTAGCAAATTTTAATAAAATTTGTGGAACAACAATGAAAATGTAAATGTAGTAAGTTGAATGACCTAATAATGCATGAATATTAAATTAATAGAACTAGAGATTTTATATAAAAAAAAACTGAAAAGTAAGGTATCTATATAAATTAATAGTATGTATAGGTAATTTAGAGGATGTAGTCCCATTTACATCGACGCACTGAAATCTTTGCCGCAGGTACGACTCGACAATACAAAGTGCGGTTTCCTCTACGCCGTAGTGGCGGAGCTTACGCAATAGTGTGTCGTGATGAACGCAATCAAATGCTTTTGAGAGGTCACAGAATACTCCGATAGCATTTTTAGATGACTCCCAAGCATTATAAACGTGTTTTATGAGAGCAACACCCGCATCAGTAGTGGATCTACCTTTAGTAAATCCGTATTGATCTTTGTGAAGCAGACTATTTAAATTAAAGTGTCTTAGTAGCTGCTTTAATAAAATCTTTTCAAATATTTTACTAAATGCCGGCAAGATAGAGATGGGCCTGAAGTTATTTACGTCATTTTTACTGCCAGATTTGAATAAAGGTATGATTTTACTTAATTTCATCAAATCCGGAAATACGCCTAAGTCAAAACATTGGTTAAAAATTATAGAGAGGTAAGGCGCAACAGTCTCAACTATAGTACCTAAAATTTTAATTGAAATGCCCCAAAAGTCGCCGGTATTTTTAATATTAATTGAATTATATGCGATCAATATATCTCGCGGGGTAACGTGCTCGAATCTAAACACGCTCTTGCATTCAGGTACACTGCTAAGCAAAAAATTTCCAGCGTCTAAGGATGATGATTGTAAAGAGCTAGTAGTTGTTAAAGGTATGCTCGCAAAGAAACTATTGAACATATGCGCTACTTGAGTTTGATTGGTGACTAATAAATTGTTTTCTTTTAGTTCAAATTGGTTTTCCCGTGGTCGTGCTCTTCCTGTTTCATTATTTATAATTCTCCAAGTTTCTTTAATTACATTTGTTGAATGCTTAATTTTGCTACTAATAAATTTAGATTTTGCCATAACACAAACTTGTTCAAAAATTTTTGAGTAGTTTTTTACAAAATTTAGAAAAGGTGTGTCAAATCTATGTTGTTTCATACCATATAATTCAAACAATTTGGCTATACTTCTGTATATACCTATAGTGGCCCACTGGTTAAAAGATCCGGTAGTACCCTTTAATTTGACAGTTTTACTCTTGAAAGTATCTTGAAACTCATTATTTACTATTCCAAAAAGTGAATTATAAATTGTATTTGGATTTTCTGAGTTCAAAATTGAGGGATTGAGTTTAGCGATAATATTGTTTTTAAAACGTATAAGACGATTGGTAGTTTGAGGCCTACATTCTACTGTATGTGATTTATCATATGTTGTACATGAAAAACTAGCTATCTGTCCACGGTGATCAGAAGGAAGAGAACTAATAACTACTGGGTTTTTAGCAACACAAGAACTAAATATGTTATCCAAACAAGTAGAAGATGTTTCAGAGACTCTAGTAGGTTCACAGAATAAATTACTTAAATTAAATGACTTAAAAAGATTAAGAAATCTAGTACACTGTGAAGAATTCTCTAAAATATTAATATTAAAATCACCACATACTATAATATTCTTATGACTACCTATAATTTTATTAAGAGCATCTTCCATAACAGTCTCAAATAGATTATAATCACCAGAAGGGGGTCGATATACACAAAT